>CP092870.1:62111365-62353043 GCA_030710605.1 Cordylochernes scorpioides | reverse complement strand
TTACCAAACTGGTGTTTAAACTGGTGAAGTGACAAGGACAGATTTTACAGTCTAGAATACAACATAGAGTTACGGGAGGATGGTAGTCATGTATCAAAAGAGACACCTCTCCCTTTAAATAGGCATCAGAACGATGGCACTATGCATCACCCAAGTAAAAAAACCTCACTAGTGATAATAAAGAATAAGCCACAACACCAGTTTATACAAATACAGACAACAACCTGTATACCGTAGTTTCAGTCCCTCATCAGTACAGGGACTACATAATAAAAATTCTTATACACTCTTCTATAAAAAGGAATGGAAGTATGAAGACACAAATGTTTATTTTAAACATAAAACAAACTTCTACTGTCCTTACTGTGATAAAATATATTAGAAAGGCTTGGTTTATCAGTGGTGAACCTTACCAGCGGTTTCACCAATTTAATCTACCAGACCGCTTCTTTAGAGCTCTAATACTGTATTGGATCATTCTGTTTATATATGTTACACTGAAGGGTGGAATCTTAGAAATGGTATTTAAGTAAACTATGGACATAAGCTTTTAGGACAGTATAATTACAAACCCTCCCAGCAGTTTCCCCAATTCAATCCACCAGACCTCTTCTTTAGAACTCTAATACTGTATTGGATCATTCTGTTTATATATATTACACTGAAGGATGGAATCCTAGAAATGGTATTTAAGTAAACTATGGACATAAGCTTTTAGGACAGTAGAATTACAAACCCTCCCAGCGGTTTCACCAATTTAATCTACCAGACCGCTTCTTTAGAGCTCTAATACTGTATTGGATCATTCTGTTTATATATGCTACACTGAAGGGTGGAATCTTAGAAATGCTATTTAAGTAAACTATGATTTTAAGCTTTTAGGACAGTAGAATTAAATATATATTTTTGCATTGGGCAATGCTCTTCCGCAAACTATAAGGACAAGGAATATTTCCAGTACACTTCTATATATAAAATACAGCATATTAGGCCTATATACCTCATGAATATGTAAATATATTATATACATATAGATGGAAAATGTTGGAGATATATGTAAATATACTCTATATTCTATAGAGTTTACATACCTTATATTCCTTAATAGAATAAATATATATAATCCTTTATAAGGGGCTAATGGAAAATGGGTAATATTAATATATGGTTATTGATTGTGGTAAAAAACGAATATTCTCAAATATCCAATACATATTCCTTATTTTATATTACTTCCATATTATAATTCATTTCTTATCTGACATATATACGACATATATATATACACACAAAGCAATAACGCGCCATCTATACATATAAAATAAAAGGATTTAAAAGCGCGAATGGTTCTTTTATACATAAAACGAACTTCTACTGTCCTTACTGCGATGTAAAATATATTAGGAGGGCTTGGCTCATCAGTGGTGAACCCTCCCAGCGGTGTCGCCAATTTAATCCACCAGACCGCTTCTCAGAGCTCTAATACTGTATTGGATCATTCTGCTTTTATATGCTACACTGAAGGATGAAATCTTAGAAATGGTTTTCAAGTAAACTATGGACATAAGCTTATAGGACAGTAGAATTAAATTCAAATATTTGTTTCGAGCAATGCTCTTCAGAAACCTATAAAGATAAGGCCATAGTTTGCTGAAGAGCATTGCTCGAAGCAAATATTTGAATGTAATTCTACTGTCCTATAAGCTTATGTCCATAGTTTACTTGAAAACCATTTCTAAGATTCCATCCTTCAGTGTAGCATATAAAAGCAGAATGATCCAATACAGTATTAGAGCTTTGAGAAGCGGTCTGGTGGATTAAATTGGCGAAACCGTTGGGAGGGTTCACCACTGATGAGCCAAGCCCTCCCAATATATTTTTTCATCGCAGTAAGGACAGTAGAAGTTCGTTTTATGTATTTTAAATCCTTTTATTTTATACATATATATGTATACATGTATATTTAACCCTACCTATATTTTATTCACGATTTATAGAATTCATTTAATAAATTCTATATTCCTGTGATAAAAATAATTTTATGTATATTTTTACTTCAAGAGATTCAAAATAAAAATCTGCTTGAAAGGTAAATAATTATCTTTACTTTTCCACGACTGCACCTCCTTTCAACAATCAAACACACAAAAAAAAATCTAATCGTAATATATATATATATATTATTATTATCTAAAAATTCAAAATATTTCGAAATTTTAAAAAATATATATTTTATTTTATTCATTGATAATTTTACTTTTGTTATCATCGTTTTTAGAATTACTTTCAGTTTTGTTGTATATATGCGTAGTTAACATATCTATCTTTTTGAATCACTAATATAGGATTAACTTTATAAATTCTATATAATGTGAAAATAACTAATGTGTAATATTTACTCAAGTAATTGAAAATAAAAGCTACTTGACGGTAAATAATTATATTTTTTTCTTATCACGACTGCACCTTCAACCCTTTATCTTATCGATCCTTTGTCTTATCAACCCTTTATCTAACAACAAACAAATTATTCATAACATATATATATTATATAAATTGAAAAAAAAAAAGAGATTTCCCACTGTATTTTTTATTATAGAGGATCATGGTAATGGTAATGCAGTCGTGGTTAAAATTCTTGAAAGAATAATAATAAAAATGGTTTTGATCAGTAATTGCTTCAATTGAGCTTATAGGATATATATAAAAACATAATTTGGTAGAAGTAATGCCTGGCTTGAGGCGTAAGAATAAAAAAATGAAAAACTTATTTACATAATGTAAAAAGGTTGAGCCGGCCATCGGGAAACAACAACAATGAGTTTTTATAAAGGAAGCCTGATCTCTGGCGGTCTATTTAACAGAGTATTTGAATCTATGATATATAATTTTAAAATAAAAATAATATTTTTATATAACATATATATTAACTTGTATAATAAATAATTATATATGATATATTTGTCGTAAAAATTTTTTTTTCCTGTATAAGTAAAAATAAATAAAGCTACATTTTTACAAATATTATCTCACTGGATAAATTTAAAATAAACTATGATATATATATATATATATATGTCGTAAATATTATATTTTATTTTGGATTTACCCAGTAAGAGATGTCAAAATGTGGATTCATTTCTATTTACTTATACAGAGAAAATATATTTTTTACGGCAAATAGAGCATATATAATTATCATACAAGATATGTGTATCAGATAACATATATTTGTTCTATTATGTAAATAGAATATTGTATAATTATATAGTTAGGTGAACAAAATCCTTTAATATACCTATGCATGTAAAATTCGTTGTAATATTTTAAGTCAAAAATCATTAAATAAATATATATAGAAAGAAATTATATATATATTTATCCATATATTTTGTAGAGTAGAAATCAAGTCTAGGAATATCTTAAAATGTAAAAGTATTGTGGGGGCCAAGAGATTTCCTTCCAGCCTGCTGGAATGACAGACCGTCAGCAAACATACAAGTGGGGGACATGAAATGGAGATGACCACCGCGGCGCGGAGATCGGCGGAAGTCAATGAGAACCAGATTAGACATTCTAGGGTGTTGTCCTTTTTGTATTTCTCTAAAAATGTAGCCAATAAGTAATACCAATAAAACACTAACTTTGAAATACTTTCTGGGCCATCACTGGACTAATAAATCGACACACTACAGTATTTATTGATGACGTCACCAGTCGACAATTATTAACCAAACTATCTACCGCTAGAGAATCTTGAACAAGTAAGTTAGGCAACTAAATGATAATTTTACACAAATATAAAATAATAAATCTGTTTTAAATATTTTCATTGAATAATTAAATTAAATAATAAATTATTTCTTTGCCACAACATACATATATATATATTCGAGAAAATTTTCGAATTTTACAGTTCTATTCGAAATAGGTATCTTTCCAATAGACTAGATTAGGCTTAGCAATTTTGTAGACTCATTTGTCTCAAAATAAAATCCAATTTAAATGCAGACGAAATTTTTTTTTTTTTTTGGCGGGAATGTTTACCGCCGGAATAATGAAAGGCGGGAATTTCAAATGGAGGATTTATTCCAAACAGACGATAGTTACCCTCCCCATCTCATTTCCCGCCATTTTTTTAAAACATTTACTTATATCAAATGACAACTCTATATATATCCCATGTGTAGTTTGTTTTATCTTTTTTACCTTTAGGAGAAATATATTTATAGGTAATTTACTTCTAAATTGCATATGGGCAATTTAACAAATCCTTTTTACAATAGTTATATATTGTTTCGATTTGCAATAAAATTGGGAAATGTAAAATTTAAAAATCTGTATATTGGGTTTATTGCTTAATAAATTTTATGCTCTTTTTTTAAACATATAATTTTATTAATTGATAAAGGTAATTGTTGGACTCTGAAATATAGGTTTAAAATCTGTTAATAAAATATTATATTTTCATACACACACATATAGATGGAAATTTTGCCGGGAGGAAATTGATCTAAAGAGACAAGGGTCGCCTCTCCCGTCAAAATAGACGTCTAAAAAATATCAATAGATGGCGTCTGTTTTTAGACGTCTATTTTGACGGGAGAGGCGACCCTTGTCTCTTTACACACACATATATTTAAACTTTTTAGGTTTACGCTTATTCCAACAAACCCCCAACAAAAATGTATAGATCAAACTTATTACAATCTATGTAAGGTTGGGGTCCTGTCTTGAGGCTTCCATACATTCCAAGAAGTGGTCTTTGATCCTGTAGATGGTACATTGTGTCACCATCCTGGAAGAGTCTTGTATGGCTGCCAGTTTTGATCCTGGAAATACAGGTTGTCTCCCACATTCCAGAATAACTCCAGACTTCATATACCAATGATGGGATGTTAACTCATGTATTTCTACACAAGAAAATCCTAAATAATTGCAATTAGATATTCAATGAATGA
Organism: Cordylochernes scorpioides; assembly: GCA_030710605.1. Taxonomy (NCBI): domain Eukaryota; kingdom Metazoa; phylum Arthropoda; class Arachnida; order Pseudoscorpiones; family Chernetidae; genus Cordylochernes; species Cordylochernes scorpioides. Next base: position 62,348,082 of record CP092870.1, on the reverse strand, counting down.
AAGGAAGAAAAAATTTTGCAACGAGTTTCTTTATTCTGAATGTTGGCGAGCTTTCAGGCGTTAGCCTATCTTCAGGCCGATTTCGCAAAAAAAATATTTTTTTTTTGCGAAATCGGCCTGAAGATAGGCTAACGCCTGAAAGCTCGCCAACATTCAGAATAAAGAAACTCGTTGCAAAATTTTTCTTCCTTTCATTCATGTATTTCTGCTTGGATGTTTCTTTTTGTAGGCATTTGAATGAGTTGAAAACAAGGTCTAAGTAAAGCATTGCTGCTGATTTTTCAATCACATCTGTGTGTCGTTGTCCTTCAGTCCGGGATGGGATCCACTGGAAGGTGATTTGTGTGTCCCTGTGAAGATTGTCTAAATTCAGAGAATTTTCTTCAGGGACATTTTAGAGCTGGTGGCTTGTAGAACTGACAGCAAGTCTGTGAAGAAGACAAGTTTATGTGGGTTCTTCTCATCAATGTGTTCTAGGGCTAGGCTGATAGCTTCCAGTTCAGCATCGAACACATAGATTATCCAAATTTGTTAGTGACTTTTAGTTCCTGACTTTGTAAAACTGAAAAATAATGACGCTTCTTACTTTCTCTCTTTCTGGCTAGCAATATCTCTTAACTATATTCATTAACGTTTCACCGCCGTTATTTTATAATTGCTGAACTGTTTCCTTATACAAAAATATACAGCTTTATTAAGACCACCAGTCTTATACAGATTCACCGCAGGAAGGAAGCACAGATATACTCCAGGCAGCACAGAACCCAACAACAGCCTCCAGGTCCGACGTTATAACAGAATGCACACATACAGCTTTATTAAGACCACCGGTCTTATACAGATTCACCACAGGAAGGAAGCATAGATATACTCCAGGCAGTACAGAACCCAACAACAGCCTCCAGGTCCGACGTTATAACAGAATACACACATACAGCTTTATTAAGACCACCGGTCTTATACAGATTCACTACAGGAAGGAAGCATAGATATACTCCAGGCAGCACAGAACCCAACAACAGCCTCCAGGTCCGACGTTATAACAGAATACACACATACAGCTTTATTAAGACCACCGGTCTTATACAGATTCACCACAGGAAGGAAGCATAGATATACTCCAGGCAGCACAGAACCCAACAACAGCCACCAGGTCCGACACATGTCCAGTGGCCACACCATGTCAAGGTTAACATATCACTGAACAGGCGAGTGTGCAATCAGTCGCGTTCTAGTTTTCGCCTTCCTCGTCCAAATGACCTGTTTCATTATATTATTTGTTGCACAATGTTTTTTACATGATTTTTTTTTCATAAATGGTTCTCATTTATATTTTCACACACGAGCTTTCGAGCTCTCGCTCTTCAACAGGCAACATTACAATTAAGAGTGAGCACGGAGGGGGACGGGATTTACTAAATGATGGCTGTTTAATCTTGATTTGACAGAATTGTTCTGGGATGTCTCCTGTTGATACTGTTCTATGATATGAGGGATTCGAAGATTTCTGACTTAGACTCTATATTAGAGTAGTTTGCAGGTAAGGTTGTCTAAATTGAATGTATGGTCTGTATTCATGTTAGGCTGGTATATTAGTGATCTTGGGTCTTTGTACATATAGTCTTCTCCTCTCTCTCAGTCATGTTACATAATCAATAGGTAATAAATGACTATTGACAGATAATCTCTCTGTGATATTACATCATATATGCATATTGGCAGGTCGCTTATGTAAACTAAACGTTCATTAGACCTACATTAAGTCCTTTCTCTAAGTAGCTTTGTTATTGAGCGAATAATTGCAAGTTCTCCTGTTCGCTTATAATATACAGTTAAATCTGTCTATAGCGCCCCCCCCCCCTCTAAATAGCGCCTCCCTCTCTATAGCGCCCGATTTTAAATAGGTATTACGAAGCGATTTACATTAAAAGTGTCCTGTTTATAGCATCCCCTCTCTATAGCATCGTATTTTGGCGAGTCTCAAGAGGGGGCGCTATAGACAGGTTTAACTGTAGTACGATGTGATTTACTTTAAAAGTGAACTGTCTATAGCACCTCCTCTCTATTGCACCCTATTTTGGTGAGTCCCAAGAGGGGGCACTATAGACAGGTTTAACTGTAGTACGATGCGATTTACATTAAAAGTGTCCTGTTTATAGCATCCCCTCTTTATAGCACCGTATTTTGGCGAGTCTCAAGAGAGGGCGTTATAGACAGGTTTAACTGTAGTACGATGCGATTTACATTAAAAGTGTCCTGTTTATAGCATCCCCTCTCTATAGCATCCTATTTTGGTGAGTCCCAAGAGGGGGCACTATAGACAGGTTTAACTGTAGTACGGTGTGATTTACTTTAAAAGTGACCTGTCTATAGCACCTCCTCTCTATTGCACCCTATTTTGATGAGTCTCAAGAGGGGGGCGCTATAGACAGGTTTAACTGTAGTACGATGCGATTTACATTAAAAGTGACCTGTCTATAGCATCCCCTCTCTATAGCACCCTATTCTGGCGAGTCTCAAGAGGGGGCGCTATAGACAGGTTTAACTGTAGTACGATGTGATTTACTTCAAAAGTGACCTGTTTATAGCACCTCCTCTCTATCGCACCCTATTTTGGTGAGTCCCAAGAGGGGGCGTTATAGACAGGTTTAACTGTATATAAAATAAAAGGATATAAGCATGAATGTTTCTTTTATACACAATACAAACTTCTACTGTCCTTACTGCGATGAAAAAATATTGGGAGGGCTTGGCTTATCAGTGGTGAACATTCCAGCAGTTTCACCAATTTAATCTACCAGACCACTTCTTTAGAGCTCTAATACTGTATTGGATCATTCTGTTTATATATGTTACATTGAAGGGTGGAATCTTAGAAATGGTATTTATAAGTAAACTATATATGGACCTGATCTTATAGGATAGAAGCATTACATATAAATTTGTGTTAATATAATATACTATAAATATTTTTTATCGATATTTTAAATATATATATATATATATATATATATATATAATAATAAATAGTTATTTATTTTTATAGTCCAGATTTGTATTAAGATTATCTTCACTATTATGATCATTTAAATTCAAATTATAAAATTTGTAAAATGTTATTAATTTGTAGATAGAGAGAGAAAAAAAAATCCTTTACTTCTAATACATCATCAAGTTAATTATATATTTATAATTAATAATAATAAAAATTAACAAAGTAACGTCTTTTGCATCGGCTTTTACACGTCATTTAGACATACTCTAATCCTATATATAGAATAATCGAAGTGAGAATATATATAATAGTTAGAAAAATGAGAGAAAGACAGAACCATGCACTTTTAATCAAACTAATAATAAGGAAAAAAAAAATTTTGTAAAGAAGGTAGATAAGATTGTTAGTATATATATATATATATTTTTATAATTTTATATTTTATCCTTTTTTTTTTTTAAGATTTTTTAAGGTTTTTTTATTTTATAATATGATTATAAATAGTTGTATTTAGTAATATATCTATAGTATGAATTAACATTTGTTATAAGTTTGGATATTATGTTTTGAAACCCTAATGGTAGACCAGACATACACAAAAAACTTTAAATTGAAATAAATTGGAAAAAGAGATCTGCTGGACCGGGGATCTTCAGATAAAAGCCCAACGACATTTCACCCCTTCTTTATTATGTCATAGATCTCTTTTAAACCGGATTTTATGTGTTAATATTAAGTTGTTTCAGTAAAATATTTAAATGAACATATATAACAGATACAAGTGTTAACAAATTCAAACTGTAAACCTACCTCGACCGCGGCGTCCTCCATTGTGAATATCTATTTCTGGCTGACACATGTTGCGGGGGGGGGGGGACATTTCAAATTTAGACCATTTATTCAGAATTTTTTGAACAACAAGAAAATTAAAGAAGAAAGGAAAAATAGTTTAGGGAAGAAAGCTGAATTTCATAATCTTTACAGCTAGTTATATCAAAATAACTGATTCAACACTTATTCATCTTTTAATATTCCTTTAAAAAGGCAAATTATAAGAGTTTAATAAAGCTATTAATTGTGCAAATTCACCTTTATTTAACTTCCATTTTCCTCCCCAGAAATTGGAGATTAAACAAAATGAACTATATACTATAACACTTTAAAAATCTTTTGAAAAAATCTTTTAATCAGTTATTTAATCAAAGTTTAATTAACTGTTAAAGATTATAAATTTGTATTAGTTATTATTAAGAGAAATTATAGAAAGTTGATTTCATAAATGGATATTTCCATTTATTTTTTTTTTAATATTTTATAATTGATATACTGTTGAAATATTTTACTTGTCTGATACTAAATTTGTTTTTAATAAATTCCATGTTTAAATTTTTAACATCTTCTATGAAATTATCTAATATATTATTTATTCTATAAAATCTTAGAAACTGACCATAATATATACCCTTACAGCAATTTAATGATATATTAGAATTCACATTACAGTATTTTATAATATTGAAATTATAATTACTCTTTATATTATAAACTCTAACAGCACTATTTGTAAGGTCTATATTCAAGTCTAAAAAGTTAACTTTTTGTTTCTATAATTTTTTTCTTTGTTCTTAAGTTTCAAGTATTTAGGATATATTTCAGGTATTAATTTTTTAAACTGTGGATTATTAAATATTATTATGTCATCTACATATCGGAATATTTGCCAATTAATATTATTTTGTAGAAAGTATTCTCTTTCATACCAGAACAGTATTAGATTGGCTAATAAAGGACTAGAAGAAGTTCCCATGGGAACGCCTTCTGATTGAATATATATTTTATTTTTAAATTCTATATAGTTAAAATTTAAAAATGTTTCCAGTAGAGTTTTTGCTGTTTTAAGATCTAATTTAATTGTTTTATATCTGTTATGAATAATTTTAATGTAGAAAGTTTTGTCATTAATGAATTCATTAAATAAATTGGTTATTTTATTATTTAGATCTCTTAAATTTATTTTAGAATATAGGTCCTCAAAGTCAAATGTGTGTACTGTTTCAATGTTTGTCCAATTGTTCATTAAATAATTAATGATTTTTTTATTTGAGTCGATAAATTTATAATTATATTTATTAGTTAATTTATTTATAATAAATTGTAGTGTTGAAGCTAATTGTATATCAATATTTTTTATGACTGAATTTATACCAGATGTGATTGTTCTGAAAGAAATAGGTTTTTTGTGTAGTTTAGGAATTATATAGAACTTTGGTATGTTTGGATTTTTGTGGTTATTATAAATTTTTAGTGAATTTTCAACGTTTTTGATGTCTTTTTTGATTTTTGTGGCTGTAGTTCTAGCAAAAGTGTATTTATGATTATTATCAATTTCCTTTTTTAGTATATCGTGGTATAGATTTTTACAAATTAAAGATAAATTATTGGAACATTTATCTATAGGAGTGATAATATAGTCCTTCTGTAAATTAATTATATTTTCTTTAAAAGAAGGAATGTCTGAATTAGGTTTTGTGTATTTAAGTGTATTATTATAATAATTTATAATTTCCTTTTTAATATTATGTTTCCATTCCAGAAAAGTAAATTCTGGAATACTGTATTTTATACTAGTTTTATTTATGAAAATATCTATATCTTTTAATATTTATAGATCTTTTAATTTAGATTTAGCTTGCTAATCTAATCAAATCTAATTGATATAAGTTATCATTATTATCAGTTTGCTCCTTAAGTTTTAAAAGTAGAATCACTGTTATAATTTTGTTATATAGTTTCTACACTATATTAATTCATATGAGCTTGCTCTATGATATATTTTTTATATATAACATAATATACAAATTAAATTATATTAGATATTCTAATATAAATAAATCTTCATACAAATTTTAATTATCTTTCATTGTTTGATTATTAAAAAGTAAATTATAAAAGTAATATCAGAAAAAATAACTTCAGAACTTTTGTTTTTTTCAGTGTATAGTTAGTTTAAATATGTTTTTTATTAGTTATTCTTAAAAATATAACAGATAACAAACAGTAATATCTATATATTTATAGATTAATTATTCAATTTATTACAAATTTTATCACCACAAAAACAATTAAGAAAAATATATTTAAAAACATACCAAAGTTCTATATAATTCCTAAACTACACAAAAAACCTATTTCTTTCAGAACAATCACATCTGGTATAAATTCAGTCATAAAAAATATTGATATACAATTAGCTTCAACACTACAATTTATTATAAATAAATTAACTAATAAATATAATTATAAATTTATCGACTCAAATAAAAAATCATTAATTATTTAATGAACAATTGGACAAACATTGAAACAGTACACACATTTGACTTTGAGGAACTATATTCTAAAATAAATTTAAGAGATCTAAATAATAAAATAACCAATTTATTTAATGAATTCATTAATGACAAAACTTTCTACATTAAAATTATTCATAACAGATATAAAACAATTAAATTAGATCTTAAAACAGCAAAAACTCTACTGGAAACATTTTTAAATTTTAACTATATAGAATTTAAAAATAAAATATATATTCAATCAGAAGGCGTTCCCATGGGAACTTCTTCTAGTCCTTTATTAGCCAATCTAATACTGTTCTGGTATGAAAGAGAATACTTTCTACAAAATAATATTAATTGGCAAATATTCCGATATGTAGATGACATAATAATATTTAATAATCCACAGTTTAAAAAATTAATACCTGAAATATATCCTAAATACTTGAAACTTAAGAACAATGAAAAAATTTATAGAAACAAAAAAGTTAACTTTTTAGACTTGAATATAGACCTTACAAATAGTGCTGTTAGAGTTTATAATAAAAAGAGTAATTATAATTTCAATATTATAAAATACTGTAATGTGAATTCTAATATATCATTAAATTGCTGTAAGGGTATATATTATGGTCAGTTTCTAAGATTTTATAGAATAAATAATATATTAGATAATTTCATAGAAGATGTTAAAAATTTAAACATGGAATTTATTAAAAACAAATTTAGTATCAGACAAGTAAAATATTTCAACAGTATATCAATTATAAAATATTTAAAAAAAAATAAATGGAAATATCCATTTATGAAATCAACTTTCTATAATTTCTCTTAATAATAACTAATACAAATTTATAATCTTTAACAGTTAATTAAACTTTGATTAAATAACTGATTAAAAGATGTTTTCACAAGATTTTTAAAGTGTTATAGTATATAGTTCATTTTGTTTAATCTCCAATTTCTGGGGAGGAAAATGGAAGTTAAATAAAGGTGAATTTGCACAATTAATAGCTTTATTAAACTCTCATAATTTGCCTTTTTAAAGGAATATTAAAAGATGAATAAGTGTTGAATCAGTTATTTTGATATAACTAGCTGTAAAGATTATGAAATTCAGCTTTCTTCCCTAAACTATTTTTCCTTTCTTCTTTAATTTTCTTGTTGTTCAAAAAATTCTGAATAAATGGTCTAAATTTGAAATGTCCCCCCCCCCCCGCAACATGTGTCAGCCAGAAATAGATATTCACAATGGAGGACGCCGCGGTCGAGGTAGGTTTACAGTTTGAATTTGTTAACACTTGTATCTGTTATATATGTTCATTTAAATATTTTACTGAAACAACTTAATATTAACACATAAAATCCGGTTTAAAAGAGATCTATGACATAATAAAGAAGGGGTGAAATGTCGTTGGGCTTTTATCTGAAGATCCCCGGTCCAGCAGATCTATTTTTCCAATTTATTTCAATTTAAAGTTTTTTTGTGTATGTCTGGTCTACCATTAGGGTTTCAAAACATAATATCCAAACTTATAACAAATGTTAATTCATACTATAGATATATTACTAAATACAACTATTTATAATCATATTATAAAATAAAAAAACCTTAAAAAATCTTTAAAAAAAAAGGATAAAATATAAAATTATAAAAATATATATATATATACTAACAATCTTATCTACCTTCTTTACAAAATTTTTTTTTCCTTATTATTAGTTTGATTAAAAGTGCATGGTTCTGTCTTTCTCTCTTTTTTCTAACTATTATATATATTCTCACTTCGATTATTCTATATATAGGATTAGAGTATGTCTAAATGACGTGTAAAAGCCGATGCAAAAGACGTTACTTTGTTAATTTTTATTGTTATTAATTATAAATATATAATTATCTTGATGATGTATTAGAAGTAAAGGATTTTTTTTTCTCTCTCTATCTACAAATTAATAACATTTTACAAATTTTATAATTTGAATTTAAATGATCATAATAGTGAAGATAATCTTAATACAAAACTGGACTATAAAATTAAATAACTATTTATTATTATAATTAATTCAGATTTAGCTTGCTAATCTAATCAAATCTAATTGATATAAGTTATCATTATTATCAGTTTGCTCCTTAAGTTTTAAAAGTAGAATCACTGTTATAATTTTGTTATATAGTTTCTACACTATATATATATATATATATATTAAAATTCATATTAAAATCATATAAGGCATATCCTGACCAGGAGCACATGTGCTTTTCAGAAGGCAGAGCGCCATTTGGTGGAACAGATATCAACTAAACATTGATTCAACCTGTTCCCTGATATTTGGCCAACCTAATATTGATAAATCAAGAAAAGTCATCCATGAACGCGTTTCGGGCTGTTGGCGCTCGTCAGCGTGGAGCAGGCTGTACTACCGCGATCACAAATATTTTGATACCAGAGGCTTCCTGAGAAACAAAAAAAAAAAGGGTATTTAAGGCCAAATTTGCCCAAATATTATATCTACAGACTTTTCATCGTGGAATGAATACAATTTAAAAGAGGGAGAGTTTTGGTTTTATTCTTTGCAAGTAAAGGTCTAGAAAATTAGGAAAAGACAAACTATGACCCCGCAATATATTTAAAGCCCAAGCACAAAGTAAAATTTATAAAATATAAGAGAAGAAATAAGGAAAGAATAACTCCGCCTTTGCCGGTCCAAAGCCTGGATGAAAAAGGAGGGGGAACAGTAACAAGCTCGCTAAAAAACCTGGGCTCAGCTGGCCATGCTGATAGTACCCTGTAAGAGCTCCAGGGATACAGGATGAGCAGCGTTTGTACTCCATGTTAGGAGTGGCTGCACATGGCGTCTGTTCCTCATGTCACCATTTCATATTGGAGCTAAGTCAGTGTCCAGCTACTGAGTAGTGCTCCCAGTCTTAATGACAAAGGGGATACAGGATGTACTCCATGTTGGCTGTACATGGTGTCTGTTCCTCATGTCACCATTTCATATTGGAGCTAAGTCAGTGTCCAGCTACTGAGTAGTGCTCCCAGTCTTAATGACAAAGGGGATACAGGATGTACTCCATGTTGGCTGTACATGGTGTCTGTTCCTCATGTCACCATTTCATATTGGAGCTAAGTCAGTGGCCTGCTACTGAGTAGTGCTCCCAGTCTTAATGACAAAGGGGATACAGGATGTACTCCATGTTGGCTGTACATGGTATCTGTTCCTCAAGTCACCATTACATATTGGAGCTAAGTCAGTGGCCTGCTACTGAGTAGTGCTCCCAGTCTTAATGACAAAGGGGATACAGGATGTACTCCATGTTGGCTGTACATGGTGTCTGTTCCTCATGTCACCATTTCATATTGGAGCTAAGTCAGTGGCCTGCTATTGAGTAGTGCTCCCACTCTTAACGACAAAGGGGATACAGGATGTACTCCATGTTGGCTGTACATGGTATCTGTTCCTCATGTCACCATTTCATATTGGAGCTAAGTCAGTGGCCTGCTATTGAGTAGTGCTCCCAGTCTTAACGACAAAGGGGATACAGGATGTACTCCATGTTGGCTGTACATGGTGTCTGTTCCTCATGTTACCATTACATATTGGAGCTAAGTCAGTGGCCTGCTACTGAGTAGTGCTCCCAGTATAAATGACAAAGTGGATACAGGATGTACTCCATGTTGGCTGTACATGGTGTCTGTTCCTCATGTCACCATTTCATATTGGAGCTAAGTTAGTAGTGGCCTGCTACTGAGTAGTGCTCCCAGTCTTAATGACAAAGTGGATACAGGATGTACTCCATGTTGGCTGTACATGGTGTCTGTTCCTCATGTCACCATTACATATTGGAGCTAAGTCAGTGGCCTGCTACTGAGTAGTGCTCCCAGTCTTAATGACAAAGGGGATACAGGATGTACTCCATGTTGGCTGTACATGGTGTCTGTTCCTCATGTCACCATTACATATTGGAGCTAAGTCAGTGGCCTGCTACTGAGTAGTGCTCCCAGTCTTAATGACAAAGGGGATACAGGATGTACTCCATGTTGACTGTACATGGTGTCTGTTCCTCATGTCACCATTTCATATTGGAGCTAAGTCAGTGGCCTGCTACTGAGTAGTGCTCCGAGTCTTAATGACAAAGGGGATATAGGATATACTCCATGTTGGCTGTACATGGTGTCTGTTCCTCATGTCACCATTTCATATTGGAGCTAAGTCAGTAGTGGCCTGCTACTGAGTAGTGCTCCCAGTCTCAATGACAAAGGGGATACAGGATGTACTCCATGTTGGCTGTACATGGTGTCTGTTCCTCATGTCACCATTTCATATTGGAGCTAAGTCAGTGGCCTGCTATTGAGTAGTGCTCCCAGTCTTAATGACAAAGTGGATACAGGATGTACTCCATGTTGGCTGTACATAGTGTCTGTTCCTCATGTCACCATTTCATATTGGAGCTAAGTCAGTAGTGACCCGCTACTAAGTAGTGCTCCCAGTCTTAATGACAAAAGCAGACACATTCTACTTCACCCAGTCATGAGCTCTACAAGCTTGATACCTTAGTATGGTTGAGTGGAGATAAGAAAGAAGAAGAAGAGGAAAGTATTCATAGTAGCAAAATATAAAAATCAAAATTAATAATATCTACATAAAAAATAAACATTTCATTACAATATGCAACAGGGGAATGTAAATAAGTTATATATAGAAATTCACATTTCCATACCAAACGAAAAAAAAAACAACGTTGCCCGCAACATTCTAAGAATTTCTCGACTAAGAATTTAAAATCATTAAAGAAGTAATTAAATATTTTAACGAGTTTCCTTCAACTGGAAATTACGCTAATTTATTAAAATGTTTTAATGATTTTTTTTCTCTCTCATCGTTAACGTATATGGAAGCATCTTTCCTGCGGAAGCATTATTTCCACCTTTATATAGGGCTACCATTTCTTTCAGGGCAGTTAGCAACTTTCCTATAACACAGAGACTACTTAATGGTTATTTTAATTAAATACATTTTCTTATAATACAATATAATGTGGCTTATGATTGTAGAACGACATTTTAAAATTATCCCGCTTGTGTTTCTTTTGAACGAAAAATCGAAATTTATTTTAAGGAGAAATAACGATTATTTCTATCCTTAGGGATGAAGTATGAAAGGATGAATTGTGAAGAGTAATGATAAACGGAAAAATAAAAGTATATATATGTTATTAATTAATTTATATAATATTTACGAACAGAAAAATATGTCAAGGGTAGCTTAGTGGACATGACATCTGCCTGGTAAGCGGAACACTGTGGGTTTGATTCCCATCCCTGGACACTTTTATTTTTCCGTTCATCATTACTCTTCACAATTCATCCTTTCATACTTCATCCCTAAGGTTACCATCTATTATCAAAAAACGAAACTATTATAGACGCGTATGATTCTTTTAAAAATAAAACAATTTCTACTGCTCTTTCTGCAAAGCCGCTTAGAGTGTTCACCACTGATGAGCCAGGCCCTCCCATTAATTTTTCCATTGCAGTAAAGGCAGTAGAAATTGTTTATTTTTAAAAGAATCATACGTTTCTATAATAGTTTCGAATTTTTGATAATACAATATAATGCGGCTTATGATTGTAGAACGACCTTTAAAAATTATCCCGCATGTGTTTCTTTTGAACAAAAATATATTTTTCATTCAAAAGAAACACAAGCGGGATAATTGTCAAATGTCGTTCTACAATAATAAACCACATTATATTGTATTATTAATCACTTTATATAATATTTACGAAAGAATAAAATATGTCCAGGGTAGTCTAGTGGACATGGCATCTGCCCAGTAAGCGGAACACTGTGGGTTAGATTCCCATCCCTGGACACTTTTATTTTTCTGTTTATCATTACTCTTCACAATTCATCCTTTCATACTTCATCCCTAAGGTTAGAAATGATCGTTATTTCTCATTAAAATAAATTTCGATATTTTGTTTAAAAGAAACACATGCGGGATAATTGTCAAATGTCGTTCTACAAATACTTTTCTATATAGCAATAAGGCGCCATCTATTTATAAGAAATGAAAGTATTTTCTTGGTCTTCATCTTCCGTAATAATTAAAAATCAACAATTAGTTTATATTGTTGCACCAGGCTGCAGTTTGGCAGATTCTTCAGTCTTGATTCTCTCCTCAGACGTATCTTACATCTTTCCAGAACGTATCTCAACCATCCTACAAGGTTAAACCAGTCAATAATAAGACAACTATATATTTAGGTAACACCTACAATCTCTCTTTATTTATCACATCAAAGTTTAAAGCAGATGGAGTATTTAGTGTATCAAAATACAAATGTTGTTTTATAGTACATAATATTTTATAGTAATTATCTCTGTTTTATAATAATAAATAAATATATAAATATTAAATATATTTTAAATAATTTTAAAATCCGCGCATTAATCATGATGCAACAATATTTAGATGGAAATTTTGTCGAGATGATATTCATCTATACAGGTCACCTCTCCCGTCAAAATAGACGTCAAAACTAGACACCATCTATTGACCGTCGCCACAAACTAGCGGCCTCAGGTCGGTGACAAAGCCACAACACTAGCTTTGGTAAACTGAGAAGCGTCCACCTAGAGACCATGGTTTCTGGCTAATGGCCCTCGTCAGTCTAGGGCGGACTTTATTCCCGTCGCAAACTAGTGGCCTCAGGTCGGTAACAAAACCACAACACCAGCTTTGGTAAACTGAGAAGCGTCCACCTAGAGACCATGGTTTCTGGTTAATGGCCCTCGTCAGTCTAGGGCGGACTTTATTCCATGAGATCCACACGGGATCTAATGGAATATTGACAATCTACCAAAGAGGTGTTTAACTGGTAAAATGGCTAGGCCAAATCTATGGCTAAAATATAGATGGAAATTCTGTCATGGAGGATATAGATATATAAAAATAAAGGTCACCTCTCCCGTCAAAATAGACGTCAAAACTAAAACGTATATTTTGACGGGAGAGGCGACTTTTTTCTTTATTGTTTATATTTATTCCGATAGATGGCGTAAGCTATAAGCACAACTTTTAGTAATACAATTAGGAAATTACTTTCCCTTTATTTATCATTTTTAAACGAGATTTTTCAGTTATTTTATCTGCCACACATTAAATAAGACTAAGCCTATTTCTTATTCAAAATTACTTCCTTAATAAAATATCATTAAAAATATATATTCTTATTTAAAATAAAAAAAGACAATTATTTTTTATATAAAAGTAATTTTCCGTAAAAATTACTTTGAAAAATTAGCCTGAATATTTGTGCCCTCTAAAAATTGAATTAATTTCCCATTATTCTGTGAATTATTTGACAAGATAAGAAGTTTGGTTTGGCAACACTGTCCTAGCCAATTATTAGTTTATAACGGCATCTTGGGGAATTCACCGCATTCTAGTTAATTATGTAGCTTGGGTAGAAAAACTGGATGTTTTTTTCCCTTCCTCTCATTAGGGGAAAACTTGGGGAAAATTGGTGAACATTAGATAAATTTTCTCTTTCCAATAGAGATTACCTAATTGACTGATTACCAAATGTATAAATGTTTCTATTTAATATCAAACTACTTTTATTATTTAAATAACATTAATATTTCTCTATCAATTTTATTTCTTTAGTTTAATATATTTATTTATTTATTTATGGGATGATCTAAACCGTTGTTTTATAACCGCTACGACTCGGTTTCGATTCCCGTATTGGGTACTTTTTCGTGATTAGAAAAAATTGCTCCAATGGCAACTGATTCTTGCAAAAGTTCAACCCCACCAGCGAGTGCAAGTAACCAAACAGGGCTCTGGCACATTTGTAAGTGTAAACGTCGAACTGCTTTTCACATGTGTAGCCATGTGATGTACTTACAGTAAAAGCAGTCGTCAACTTCTACCCACCATGATTATCATGGCCTGTACCAAGTGTAGACATGTGACAATTGAAACAGACTTTATTGACGATCTGGTCAATAGTTACACTCCATCAAGGAAATATTTACAGATCAGGGGGGAGCATTTTCCTGAGTATGTGTAGGCCCTCACGCACAAAGGGATCTGAGTTCCGAGCGCGCTCAATGGCAGCGCCGATGATTTCGGTGAGAATGGTTCTCTTCTGAGTGGAGAGGCGCCTGAAGAGAGGTTCCCTATCCGCGGGGAATATAATTGCCTCTACGATGTCACCCTCTGTGACTCCTATATCGGATAAAGGCTCCGAGTAGCGCTCACGGATTAATTCATAAATTATGTCATTTGCCTGGTCGTAGCAGGCATCAATGAATTCGGTAGACAGTGGAGGTGTCGCGATGTCCGGCGACGTCTTTTCCCCGTGGAGAGCGGGTGGTGTTGGCTTAGTAGGCCAAGGCGCAGGCAGTGTGGGTGTTGGAGGCACTGCTGGTGTTGTCCTGAGCTCAGCCTTGACTTGTCCGAGGACTTTGTAAAGGTTGCTGGCTGCTCCGGGCCTCAGATCTAAGATTTGCCCGATCAGGCCGGCGAGGGCGTCGCACTGCAGAGGCGACAGGGGGGGTCCTTTCCTCTGCGCCTTGGTCCTCGAGGAGAGGAGGTCTAAGACCTCCTCCCGCCCAAGACCAAGGGCGTCCGTCCCAGCGAAGGACACGCTGCTTCTCGATGAACGCATTGAGGTCGACTCTTGTTGCGTTCTTTGCCGATGACGCGGAGGACGCAGAGGTCTCCTCCACGATGGACATCTCCACGTCCGGTGTTGGGGCCGCAGGCTCGCGACTCCCAGGTGTTCGCAGGGACGGAGCAGGGGTCACTGGTGGAGGGGCAGGAGGCGCATCCTCCGCAGGTAATGCCGAAGGCGCTGGTGGTGATTGCCGGAGTGCTGCAGGTGGATGGAGCGCAGCTCGGCTTGTGGGAGGCACGTCGGAGACCTCCATGGTTGGGCTGGGGGATGCCGGAGGTGGAGGCTGGGTAGATGGTTGTTGAGGCAGCCTAGGCGCAGTCGCTGGTGGGACGCTGGTTGGAGAGGTTGGTGTGGCCGGTCCAGGAGCGGTGGTTCGCCCTGCAAGCAGGGGACAGTTGGGCCAGCGGTGCCCCTGCCCGTGGCATCTGGAGCACTTAATACCGGAGGACAGGTAAGCGGGCCAGGCCTCGCCTTTGATGGTGATGTTGAGGCGGGTGGGGAGCCTCTCGGTGGTCACTCCTTCGTGGAGGACGATGAACGCCTCACGGCGGCCGTCGGTGTAGGTGTATGGGCCGGCCTTCATCATTTTGGGCGCGATGGATGTAATGCGCCCATAGGGCCCAAGGGCCTTGATGATGGCTGAGTCCTCCACGAAGAAGGGGAGGTTGCTCACCGTTATCCTCTCCGCTCTTTTGCGGAAAGGGAAAGCCCTGAGGAGAGTGCCCTCAACCTCAAGGCCGTTGTTTATGAGGCGCTCGGCGAGGCCCCTGTTGGCTAGTCCCAGGAGTTGGTGGCCATTTACCTTGGAGATCTGGATAATTCCGGCGGTACCTCCAAGCAGCCTGTCCAGCGCCCTCAGGTAGTGGAAGGGCTGTAGCTCGGGGCCGTGTTCCAGGTAGACGCAGTGCTCCTCGGAGGAGGACGCCTGCCTCGCCCGGGCCTCTGTGATATGGGTCCTGGTTGTCGGGATCTCCTGTGCCCGGGGTACCGATCGCGCCGATGAATGCAATCGGCGACTGCTCCTGGCGCCTCCGCTGTTGGAGGATGGTGCAGCGGCTGTAGGCGAATTTGATGATTCGCGGCGCCTCTTCTTGGTTTTCACGACGTTAAAGTCGTCTTCCGCTCCGGGGCTCAAATCCTCAATGCAGTCCGCCCAGTTTCCCAAGACACGGGCAGCGCCGTTGGATGACGTACCGGCCGGAAAGTTGAGCGTGACGTCACGCGCGGCGGCCAGATTTACATCTTTAACGCCTGCCGGCGGATTTGAATAAACTCAATTTTCTGAGTTTTCTTTTAAGATTATTTTCTGATTTCCGTTTTCGGTTGAAATCCTCCCACCAGTAGGAGCTGGGATGCTGGGCCTTCCAGGCTCTTGTTCAGCAGATCCCGAGCTCCCTGGCGATGCCGAACTCGACATGCCTAAATGCATTTTACCGCCCGCCAGAGGCGAAAAACACGGAGCTCGCGCGACGCGTGGCCGCACGGCCGAGTGTAGACATGTGGTGTACATACAGTAAAAGACAGTTGCTAACTACCCACCATGATTATCATGGCCTGTACCATGTGTAGACATGTGGTGTACTTATAGTAAAAGCAGTCGCTAACTACCCACCAGGATTATCATGGCCTGTACCATGTGTAGACATGTGACAATTAACAAATATTTTATTGACTACATAGTCAATCATTACTCCTAAGAGTTAAGCAGGAGGAACCAAATATTTACAATTTAAAACAAATCAGGCGGTGTCCCCACCGAGGCTTGTCTGGGCCCAATCAGGAGGACAACATCCCCCTGAGCGCGGACATGCCCTCACGCACAAAGGGATCGGCGTCCCGAGCGCGCTCTATGGCGGCGCTGATGAAACCAGCGAGGAGGCTCCTCCTCCGAGTGGACAGGCGCCTGATGAGAGGCTCCCTATCCTCGGGGTATATGACGGCTTCTGTGATGTCACTCTCACTGATCCCCACTCCCCAGTCGCGTTCTTGGTTTAATTCTTGTAGTATGTCGTCTGCCTCCGTCCAGCGGTCATCAATGAATTGGCAGGACAGTGGAGGTGAAGGTGTCGCGATGTGTGGCGACGTCTTTTCCCCGTGGGGAATGGGTGGTGTTGTCTCAGCGAGCCGAGGCGCAGGCGGTGGGGGTGTGTCTCGCTCTTTCTCCGTCATTGGATCGTCCTCCTCCATGTCCGTCGGGGCGGGCGGCGGAGGTGTCATCAAAGGAGGTGCAGTTCCTCCCTGTGGGTAGTGGGCAGCATAGGCTCAGCGGGCCGAGGCGCAGGCAGTGGGGTAGTTGGAGGCACTGCAGCTGGTGTTGTCCTCAGCTCAGCTTTGACTTGCCCGAGGACTTTGTAGAGGTTGCTGGCTGCTCCGGGCCTCAGATCTAAGATTTGCCTGATAAGTCCGGCGAGGGCGTCGCACTGCGAAGGCGGCAGGAGGGGTACACTCCTCTGCGTTTTGGTCCTCGAGGAGAGGAGGTCCAGGACCTCCTCCCGCCCAAGACCAAGGGCGTCCGTCTCAGCGAAGGACACGCTGGGGTGTCTCTCGATGAACGCATCGAGGTCGATTCTCGTTTCGTTCTTTGCTGTTGACGTGAAGGACGCAGAGGTCTCCTCCACGATGGACATCTCCACGTCCGGTGTTGGGGCCGCAGGCTCGCGACTCCCAGGTGTTCGCAGGGACGGAGCAGGGGTCACTGGTGGAGGGGCAGGAGGCGCATCCTCCGCAGGTAAGGCCGAAGGCGCTGGTGATGATTGACGGAGTGCTGCAGGTGGATGGAGCGCAGCTCGGCTTGTGGGAGGCACGTCGGAGACCTCCATGGTTGGGCTGGGGGTGCCGGAGGTGGAGGCTGGGCAGATGGTTGTTGGGGCAGCCTAGGCGCAGTCGTTGGTGGGACGCTGGTTGGAGAGGTTGGTGTGGCCGGTCCAGGAGCGTTGGTTCGCCTTGCAAGCAGGGGGCAGTTGGCCCTGCGATGTCCTTGGCCACGGCACCTGGAGCACCTAATCCCGGAGGACAGGTATGCGGGCCAGGCCTCGCCTTTGATGGTGATGTCGAGGCGGGTGGGCAGTCCCTCGATGGTCATTCCTTCGCGGAGGATGATAAACGCCTCTCGGCGGCCGTCGTTGTAGATGTATGGGCCAGCCTTCATCAGCTTGGGGGCGATAGATGTGACCCGCCCAAAAGATGAAAGGGCGCTGATGACGGCTGCATCCCCCACGAAGAAGGGGAGGTTGCCCACTGTAATTCGCTCCGCCCTCTTGCGGAACGGGAAGGCCCTGTGGAGAGTGCCCTCCACCTCGAGGCCCTCTTTGACGAGGCGCTCGGCCATGCCTCTGTTAGCCAGTCCCACCAGGAAGTGGCCGTTCATTTTTATCAGTTGGAAGACCTCCCTGGTCCCTCCGAACATCCTTTCAATTGCCCTCATGTAGTGAAAGGGCTCCAGTTCAGGGCTGCGCTCTACATAAACGCAGTGGTCCTCGGTGGAAGACGCCTGCCGCGCCCTGGCCTCCACGATGTGAGCTCGGGTGGTCCTGATTTCCTCCGCCCGCGGTGCCCATCCCGTGGATGATCGCGGCCGACGAATGGCTCCTGCGCCTCTGATGTTAGAGGAAGGTGCAGACGCCGCAGGTGATTCCGCCGAGCCACGGCGTCTTTTCTTTCTTTGGACAGTGATGAAAGGGTCCTCAGATTCGTGATTGTTGTCCTCCGCTAAGTCTGCCCAGCTTCTTTTGGCTTGGGCAGCGGCCTCGGAAAACGAGGCAGTAACGAAGTCGGTCTGCGTGGCCGGATTTGCATGATGTCCGCCGGCGGGCGGATTTGCATAGTTTTGATTTTTGTTGAAGAGATTTGAAGTTTTCTTCTGAAAATCTTCTTTCTTAGATAGTTCAGCACATGGTTGTGCTTTTGCGCCGTGCCTTACAGGCTTGTACTCGGCGTTTGAAG
The DNA here is from genome assembly GCA_030710605.1 of Cordylochernes scorpioides. Lineage (NCBI taxonomy): Eukaryota > Metazoa > Arthropoda > Arachnida > Pseudoscorpiones > Chernetidae > Cordylochernes > Cordylochernes scorpioides. Next base: position 62,329,114 of record CP092870.1, on the reverse strand, counting down.
GGCTTTCAGCCCGTGCCAAATTCGTCGCCATCCGCGACGTTATTCCGCTCGCCAGAGGCGAAAAACTCGGGAGCTCGCGCGACGCGTGGCCGCACGGCCGAGTGTAGACATGTGGTGTACTTACAGTAAAAGCAGTCGCTAACTACCCACCAGGATTATCATGGCCTGTACCATGTGTAAACATGTGGTGTACATACAGTAAAAGACAGTCGCTAACTACCCACCATGATTATAATGGCCTGTACAATGTGTATACATGTGGTGTACTTAAAGTAAAAGCAGTCCATTGCAGTAAGGGCAGTAGTAATTGTTTTATTTTTAAAAAGAATCCTACACGTTTATGATACGTTTCCCATCCCTGGACACTTTTATTTTTCCGTTCGTCATTACTCTTCATAATTCACCCTTTCATACCTCATCCAAAAATAAATAGAAATAGTCGATATTTCACCTTGAAATAAAATTTTGATTTTTCGTTTAAAAGAAACTCATGCGGTGTAACTTCAAGTTACGTTTATAATAGTTTCGAATTTTGATAACAGATGGCGCGCTGATGTATCACATACTATTGAGGTTTATACATACCTGTCCCGTTATATAGTTAGAACAAGGAATCCCAACTGAATCTAGATAATTTATAATAAAATATTCCCATCCCTGGACACTTTATTTTTCCGTTCATCATTACTCTTCACAATTCATCCTTTCATACTTTATCCCTAAAGTTAGAAATAATCGTTATTTCACCTTAAAATAAATTTCTATTTTTCGTTCAAAAGAAACACATGCGGGATAATTTTCAAATGTCCTTCTACAATCATAAACCGCATTATATTGTATTATAAATTAACTTTATATAATATTTACGAACAGAAAACTGTCTAGGGTAGCCTAGTGGACATGGCATCTGCCCGGTATGCGGAACACTGTGGGTTCGAATCCTATCGCTGAATATTTTATTTTTCCGTTCATCATTACTCTTCACAATTCATCCTTTCATACTTCCTTCCTAAGATTAGAAATAATTGTTATTTCTCCTTGAAATAAAACACGATTTTTCGTTCAAAAGAAACATTTGCGGTATAATTGTCAAACTTGGTTCTACAATCATAGAAATCATTAATGATTAACCTCTGTGTTGGTATTAATTAAAACTATTTCTATTATTTGATTTATGAAAATACTTACCACTAAGGTTCTCTATATTCTTCCTCGTTGAGGTTTCTCTACGTCAATTCCATTCCACTGCACACAATATGCAATTATGGTAAAGTACTCTCAAGTATTAGAAGGAGAGAGATAAGAGAAAATATACCTCTGTTTAGTTATATAATTATAATTGTAAACTATTATAGACACGTATGATTCTTTCAAATATTAAACAATTTCTACTGCCCTTATTGTAATGGAAAAATGTATGGGAGAGCCTGGCTCATCAGTGGTGAACCCTCCCAGCGGTTTCGCCAGTTTAATCTACCATACTGCTGTTATATTGCATTTTTTTGATCTTCCTTTTATAGTGATACTGATGTTAGACTCTTGGAATGGGTATTTTAGATGAACTATGGACATAAGCTTTGAGGACAGTAGAATTACATACAATTAAAATTAATTAATTATTTTTAAAATGAATCATACGCGTCTATTATAGTTTCCAATTTTCATAACAGATGATAATTGTTCCTTGTTTCATAGAAACCCATATAAATCCTAATTAACAATAATTATTTATTGTGGAAAAAACGAACTTTCTCTCAAACAAAGACCTTATTATTTTGGCTTATAAAACCTACATATATTTAATTAAAAAGGTATATATTGATTCAATAAAATTGGATTGGTAAAACTGCCGAATTCCGTTCTTCAATCTAGATAAATCACCATCTTTAAAAAAACATCCAATTTTTTCCAAAGTCTTGAATGAAACTTCCTCTCCATATCACAATTAATTAATTAAGAAATTTATTAATAAAATCTCATTATTAATAGGCTTTACGTATAATTAATATTAATAAAATTTCACGGTACATTTTTTAATTAGGAAATAATTTATTAAATATTCTTTTTGTAATATTTTAGATGGATAATTTGTTTTATAGAGATAGCGATTTAATAAAATGAAAGAAGACAAATTTCTTTAAACATATAACGACGCAAGGCTTTCGGGCAAAAACCTTTCAACAAGCAAGCGAAAGCATAACACATAGTGTCGTATTTATGCTTTAGCTTGCCTGTTAAAGGGTTTTTGCCAAAAAGCCTGCGTCGTTGAATGATTAAAGAAACTTGTCTTCTTTCAATTTATTAAATCGCTACATATCTTACTGAGAAGAATCCTTTATATCTAATTTGTTTTATAGAGGTAGCGATAGGTAGAGAAATCTGTTTAATTTATTCATTGAATTTTACTCTGTGGTTTATAAATAGAGAAATATATTTAAACTAATGGGAACAACTTAATGAAGTGGAAAGTCTTTGATATCGCCGGTCGTCTGTTGTCTTTTTTTTTTAAAGAGACAGATGTAATTTTGTTTACACTTTTTTATCTCGTGTGTCTTTAATTCTTCATAGTTAGGCAGTCGGCAAAACTGTACTTTTTCTTTTGGCAATTTTGGATAAGATATTTTTGTTGTTTACATATTATGGTACACCTTGTTGTAATTAAGTTAAATATTAAAACACAAAGTATTGTGACTATCCTTTATTTTTATATAGGAAATGTTACAAAGATATTCTATTTTTAACTAAAGTTTTTTTTTTTTCAAGCTTTCAAATACCATACATTTTTCAAAAATGGAAAATAAATATATTTGAAAAAAACAGTACAAATGGAATATTGTATTGGGATAAGGTTCATAAATTATGAAAAAGGCATCTCGTTATTGTGCATCTGAAATTGCTGATGGCTTGCGCCATCTTTCGGAATAAATATCAATGGGTAGCTTTTCTTGATAAACAAAGAATGGGTATTTGGCCAATTCTGGAATAATTAAAAATCAACAAGAATAATTGATATTTATTCCGATAGATGGCGCAAGCCATCAGAAAATTTCAGTTGCACGATAAGGAGATGCCTTTTTAAAAAAATATATATATAATATATAAAAGGTTGTTGATGGATTGCGCCATCTATCGGAATAAATATCAACTATTCGCTTGCACTCGTTGGTGGAGTTGGAGTTTTGCAATTTTCTGAAGCCATTGGAGCATTTTTTTGATAAGAAAAAAGTGCCTAATGCGGGAATCGAACCCAGGTCGTAGCTGTCGAAAACAAACGGTTTAGACCATCCTTCCACCGACCCTATCTCTCTATTTAACAATATGCAAATATATGCGTGACGTTAGTCATCTCTAATTCCATCCATCGTTTGGGGCAGATGGATTCATTAATAGAATTATCAATGGCTAGAGGGAGAGATATGCAACTATGGCGTGACTATGTAAATGGATTGATTACTATAAACACTATATCATTGGTTACCCACGCGAGTGTATACACACTTGGTTATCTCGTGTGTCTTCAATAAAGGTCACTGTAATATCTTTCAGAGTTATTGTCTCAATCCCGATATACATGCTAAAAGATACAACTTCCTTAAGTTTTGTCTATGAGTGTATACACACTTGGTTATCTCGTGTGTCTTCAATAAAGGTCACTGTAATATCTTTCAGAGTTATTGTCTCAATACCGATATACATGCTAAAAGGTACAACTTCCTTAAGTTTTTTCCATGAGTGTATACACACTTGGTTAACTCGTGGGTCTTCAATAAAGGTCACTGTAATATCTTTCAGAGTTATTGTCTCAATCCCGATATACACTGCGAGACATTGAAAATGGAACACCAAGAAATAGTGGCCAGAAAGTGATGAAACTCGGCAGACAGAGAGAGACAGGGACGAACAATAAGTGATCTTTATTTCAAAATGATAGTCATAATACAGAGCGAGAACGGCGTCGGCTTAGTAGCAAGTAGGACCACCGCGGACGGCGATGCACGCAGCAACACGTCTAGGTAGAGAGTCAATCAGAGTACGGATGGCGTCCTGAGGGATGGCTCTCCATTCCCTCTCAACCATTTGCCACAGTTCGTCTTCTGAACGCGGCTGTGGCAAGGCATGCAAACGGCGTCCAATGATGTCCCAGACGTGCTCGATTGGTGAGAGATCAGGAGAGTACGGTGGCCAGGGAAGCATCTGTACATCTTGCAGAGCTTGTTGGCTAATGCGAGCAGTGTGCGGTCGGGCGTTATCCTGCTGATAAAGGGCATTGGGTACCCCCTGAAGGTAGGGGAGTGTCACCGGTCGCAGCACATCATCAACGTATCGTTGGGCCGTCATAGTGCCCTGAATACGAAGTAAAGGTGACCTAGAATCATACGCGATTACGCCCCAAACCATGATTCCACGTTGTCGCACGGTGGCGCGTTCCACAATTGCTGCCGGATTGGACCTTTCTCCACGTCGACGCCACACGCGTACACGGCGACTATCACTAGACAAGCAGAAACGCGACTCATCTGAGAACACGACCCTGTGCCATTCCGTCATCCACGTCGATCTAGCCCGGCACCATTCCAAACGTTGGCGCCTATTCGGTGGGGTCAATGGCAGTCTTCTTAGCGGACGGCATGAGTGCAAGCCATTAGCAACCAATCGACGGGAAATGGTTCTGGTCGAGATGGAATGATCTAGGGTGTCTTGCACATGTTGCAGGATGGCGGTACAAGTGGCTTGTGGGGCCGCCACTGCTTGTCGAAGGATACGCCGATCTACACGTGCTGACGTCACTCTGGTTGCACCGACATTCCTATAAATTGCCACATTTCCTTGTTCTAACCATCATCTCCACAGTCGGTGCACCGTGGACGCACCAAGATGTGTATCAGCTGCGATTTGACGTATGGACCAACCTGCCCTTTTCAGTCCGATCACCATGCCCCTCGTAAAAGCGTCTGTCTGCTTGAACTGCCTCCGTTTACGATGACCTGGCATTCTCTGTTATTACACGTGTCTTTTGACACAAGAACAAAATTTCTACAATGATTTTCCTTGAAGAAATAACGACACGAATACTGTCCTTTCTGCAAGTTCCTTCCCTTATATCTTACTCCATGTTCGCACGAGAGCTGCGCATTTTACATCATTTGCATAACTCGGTTAGGCGCGTCTACCCTGAAATTTGCATAATTTTCTGGCCACTATTTCTTGGTGTTCCATTTTCAATTTCACGCAGTGTACATCCTAAAAGGTACAACTTCCTTAAGTTTTGTCCATGAGTGTATACACACTTGGTTAACTCGTGTGTCTTCAATAAAGTAATATCTTTCAGAGTTTTTGCTCAATCCCGATATACATGCTGAAAGGTAAAAATTCCTTAGGTTTTGTCAATGACCTGAGAGAGATGAAGACCTGAATTAAAATTTCAACAATTAACCTATCCCAGATGTAGTTTTCACATTTTCATTGATGTAGAAGAATATAATTTATACTAAAAACCTACACGAGAATCGAAACAATTTGAAGAATGAAGTTGCGTGTTAAAATACTTCCACAAGATCAAGTCAAACAATTAAAAAAGCAGAAAATACTACATAAGGTTTTAGATAAAAAAGTGGACAAATGTAGAGTTCCTTAATTAGATAGAGCAGTCGTTTGGAAAATTACATTGGAAATGTAAAAAAATTGAAAACTTACCAAATATGCTAAAATCAATTATCTAAAACACGAAATCCTCTTTTCGATTGATTCATCTTAGTCACGTGATAATGATGGTCTGTAGTCATAATAAATTAAACTATACCAGACGAACTTTTCTGTGAATTAAATATATTTATTTTTTATTTATACATTTTTTTACGTTTTTCTGTTTAGAATATTAATTAAATAATTATATATAATATATATAAGATTATAGAATATTTGAACAAAAATAATTATATAAAACAAAGTTTGAATACAATTTATTATACATTTTCTATTGCCATTTATCGATATAATTCATAAACTTATTTTTGTTAATGTGTTTCTTTTCACATATCAAATATTATCTTTACAGACATTAAAATGATAAAAAGCGACCCTCATTCAATAACTTGATCATTGCTCACACAGTAAGGTATGTCGGAATAATATTTGATATGTGAAAAGAAACACATTGCCAATAATAAGTTTTAGAGACACAAATATCTATTTTGAAAATAGAACAATCCATATTTAATTCATTAGATAATAAAAAAAGACATATATTGGATTTTAAAAAATATTTATTTTCCATTATATCACTTGGCTGAATGCCAACCTTTATCAAGACATTACATTGTTATATACACAAACTTAACGCCGCATAGTGTTATAATATCACAGTTGAAAATTTTATAATAATTTTTGCATACACAAATTTCCCCCACCTACTTTGTATTTTAAATGATATCAACTGTGATATTATAACACTATGCGGCGCTGAGTTTGTGTATACAAAAATATAATGTCTTGATAAAGGTTTGGCGTTCAGCTAACTGAAATATTGACAAATAGATATTTTATTAAATCTAATATATACAAATATATATATATACTAGCGGATGTGCCCGGCTTCGCCCGGGTTTACCCGAGTGAATGTTTGTCTAACGAACATTTGTTAAAACAATTCACTATAAACTTATAAAACGTACTCGGCTTCGCCCGGGGTTTTACCCGAGTAAAGGTTTGTCTAGCGAACATTTGTTAAAACAATTCTCTAAAAACTTATTTAAAAAAAAGATATATTTTGATAATTTGAAACTCGTAAATTTGAATCTCTCGATAAAGTGAACATTTTTTCCCGGTCCCTGTGTGCCGTGTCATCCTGAATTTTTTCTTTCCTAATTTTCTACATTAGAAAATCATAGTTTTATCTAGTGAACATTTTTTCCCGTGTCACATTGCCTTTATTTTTCATTGTTGGCTTTTTATATTATATTTACTCTTCATTGTTGGCTTTTTATCTTAAATTTATTCTTCATTGTTGGCTTTTTATATTACATTTACTCTTTATTGTTGGCTTTTTATCTTACATTCATTCTTCATTGTTGGCTTTTTATATCATATTTACTCTTCATTGTTGGCTTTTTATATTATATTCTGACCAAAATCTATCTGTGAACTTCACACAGTGAACTTCACACAGACAGAATAAGGCAATTATATAAGTAGATTTACTCTTCTTTGTTGGCTTTTTATCTTACATTCATTCTTCATTGTTGGCTTTTTATATTACATTTACTATTCATTGTTGGCTTTTTATCTTACATTCACTCTTCATTGTTGGCTTTTTATCTTACATTCATTCTTCATTGTTGGCTTTTTATATTACATTTACTCTTCATTGTTGGCTTTTTATCTTACATTCACTCTTCATTGTTGGCTTTTTATATTGTATTTTAGATTGAGATTATTAGCTAGTATGTAAAAATATTAACTCTGTTGAAATTTAATTTTGTATTTATATATAAATAAAATTAACTCTGTTGATTTTTTTGTATTTAATCGATAACAGCGAAGTTACGCATGTTAATGTTAGGGAAAAATATTTTGACGTTAAGCAAAACCTGCTCCATCTCGTTTTACATAAATGTTGAAAATTTGGTCGAAATTGATGCATTGTAACGAAAGTTTTTAGTGATGTCCTCTTATGAAATTTGCATTTTATTAATATAGATATATGATAGATAATACACTAACAGAGTTTTCAGTTGAACAGTTTTAGGCAATCTCCTTCAAAGATACTGAACTATACATACCAATCTATATACTAAAATATTTTCCTTATTTTATGCTTGGTGTTGTAACATCTGTCTGAACTATTCGTTGAGGTAAAACTTGCACCACGTTGTCAACAACCCGAAATGCGTACGTAATTAGGTTTCCAAAGCCATCCAAAAATGGGTATTTAACCAATTCTGAAATTTAAAAAAATCAACTATTAGTTGATATGTATTCCGATAGATGGCGCAAACCATCAACAATTTTAGTTACAAGATTAGAAGATGTATTTTTCTTGAGGGGAATTTGTCTACCACGCTGCCAACAACCCGTACACGCTTGTTCGGCGGTACATATACTAAAATTGGAACGATACCAACAACCCGTACACGCTTGTTCGGCGGTACATATACTAAAATTGGAACGATACCAACAACCCGTACACGCTTGTTCGGCGGTACATATACTAAAATTGGAACGATACCAACAACCCGTACACGCTTGTTCGGCGGTACATATACTAAAATTGGAACGATACCAACAACCCGTACACGCTTGTTCGGCGGTACATATACTAAAATTGGAACGATACCAACAACCCGTACACGCTTGTTCGGCGGTACATATACTAAAATTGGAACGATACCAACAACCCGTACACGCTTGTTCGGCGGTACATATACTAAAATTGGAACGATACCAACAACCCGTACACGCTTGTTCGGCGGTACATATACTAAAATTGGAACGATACCAACAACCCGTACACGCTTGTTCGGCGGTACATATACTAAAATTGGAACGATACCAACAACCCGTACACGCTTGTTCGGCGGTACATATACTAAAATTGGAACGATACCAACAACCCGTACACGCTTGTTCGGCGGTACATATACTAAAATTGGAACGATACCAACAACCCGTACACGCTTGTTCGGCGGTACATATACTAAAATTGGAACGATACCAACAACCCGTACACGCTTGTTCGGCGGTACATATACTAAAATTGGAACGATACCAACAACCCGTACACGCTTGTTCGGCGGTACATATACTAAAATTGAAACGATACCAACAACCCGTACACGCTTGTTCGGCGGTACATATACTAAAATTGGAACGATACCAACAACCCGTACACGCTTGTTCGGCGGTACATATACTAAAATTGGAATGATACCAACAACCCGTACACGCTTGTTCGGCGGTACATATACTAAGGATCAGGATCAGCAACAATCTTTTTTGAATTTATCTAGCTTTGTACCATCCCCTGATCAGGTCAGTATACTTTCGAAAGGGCTCAAACACAGATACCCATCAAAACTGGACAAAATTCCATTAATAGCAGGTATAGAGACATCCATCACCGGCCTAAACATGCAGGAAAAACACTCCGTTAGGAACCACGTCATATCTGTTTTAAATAGTCCTACAAACAACCTAGCCAACAGCCATCATACCAACCAAATTATAAGAACTCTGTCCAAAAATAATAACATAGTTATCACAAGATCAGATAAGGGATCCAGAACCGTCATTATGAACACTTCAGACTACATCTCAGGAATGAATCAAATCTTGAGCAACTCAGATGTATTCACCCCGGCCACAGTGGAAGAACATACTACCTCGAATTCCAAATACAAGAAAGAACTTAGGACCCTATGTAGGAACAGGATCATAACAACTGATGAACTCCAAGGTTTCCTTTCGAATCAGCATGGTCAGGCCTACATCTACGGCCTTCCTAAGGTACATAAGTTAAATATTCCCCTTAGACCAATAGTAGCTTTTCACCTCTCCCCCACAGCCCCGCTAGCTCAGTACTTAGCTAAGATAATCATACCCATACTTAAAGAGGACGCCGCCTCGACGTCCATCTCTTCCACACCTAAATTCTTAGACCATATACAGCAATTACCGGTAGTCCCCAACAGTCTTATGATCTCTTTTGATGTCATCAATCTATACCCCATTCTCCCCCACTCCCTCATCTTAGAATGCACCAAAGAATTCCTCCGGACGCATGGGTATACAGCAGATTTGATATCTAAGTTATCCACCTTAATTTCGATCTGTCTAAGCAATTGTATTTTCAATTTTGATAAATGTTAATATAGGCAAACCAAGGGTACTCCCATGGGTAGCCCTCTGTCCTCACCACTCTCCGAAATAGTTATGCGAAAAATTGACAGTTTAATTACAAGTCACTTCCCAGCAGATATTCATACCTGGTTTAGATACATAGACGATATTTTCTGCATAATTAATATAGAATCCTTGGACAGTATTCATACTAAATTAAATTCACTATTTCCGGACATCAAATTCACATTCGAAAAAGAAAACAATTGTTCCTTGGCATTCTTGGATATCATGATCACAAAACAAAATAGCAGGTATATTACCAACGTATACTATAAGCCCTCCTTTCATCCCTCCTATATACACTATACCTCATACTGCCCCCTTAGCCATAAAATTAATACGGTCAAAACCCTCTCAAAACGTATTTTTACCCACTGTTCAACGTCTGAATTTAAACATACAGAGACCCAGATCGTGGTTAATCACCTAATGAACTCAGGCTACCCCAGAAAATTCATTCTCCGACACTTTTACAATCCATAACAACAGCTAAGCAGTCAGATTTATAGATCGACTTGCATCATCCCTTACTCGGCCCACAGTGTCAACATAGCTAGATACTTAAAAAACAAACACGGAATACGTACCTTCTATACCAACACTCCTAAATTAGAGACAATAGTTAGAAACCCCATCACCAGAAATAGTTTTCCCATTACCCTGCCATACTTTACAAACTCCATATATTCCTTAAAATGCTCAGATTGCAATAGTTTGTATATAGGAGAAACAGGCCGTAGAATCAAAGATAGGATGGATGAACATCATAGAAACATCAGAAACAGTGAACCTAGATCCCTTATAGTACAACACATTAGACAGACAGCACATTCTTTCGATACCTCTCAACCACAGGCATATTATTCAGGAATCACGAACAAATACAGAAGGTTGGTCGTCGAGGCGCTGCTCTCTTTAAGACATAACAGTATTAACAGACACATAGACATCCCTGATATATACAATGCAATATTGCCATAGTGTACCTTAGGTGACCATTGCCAGAGAGTTTTATTTTATTTTGGATCGTTTTACCATTGCAGCCCTAAATTGAACCGTATCCTTTTAGTACAACTATTTTTGATTTTACTTCTTAGCATACTCAGAATACGCAGATTTTTCTTATTTTTACTTTTTCACCAATTTTTGTTAATATGTTTATAGTTTTCTTGTATATATGCTAATTTTCTCAATATGGATATGTATATAAGATGCAGTTTTACTCAGATATGATGTCCTGTAGAAGGGTTAATAACCCGAAAGCTCGCCCATATTAAAACCTTTAAGAAACACATCCTCGCATGTCTTAAATTCTTATACTTATAATTAGCTTTTCTTTATAAATCCAAAAATGGGTATTTGACCAATTCTGGAATAAACAAAAAAAACAAATATTTGATATTTATTCCGATAGATGGCGCAAACCATTGGAAACTTTTAGTTACACGATCAGAAGATGTATTTTTCTTAAACGGAATTTGTCTAAAGAGGAAATTGAAAAGGAAAAACCTAATGTTTTATATTTCTATCAATATATATGATATTTGCGATAATAGCTTTCTAAATGAACACAAATACATTTTTATTTGAACTATCTAAGGTTCCGGATTTAATAGTTGTTACGTCTACTAGAATAATCAACTTTATTTAAATATATTTGTAAATTAAAAACCAAGAGAAAAAATATGTAAATTTCTTTTAATGTATAAATTAGTATGTAAATTTATTTTAATGTATAAATTGAGCATGTTTTTCAATAATAAAAAAAGAGTTCTGGATAAGTTTCGGATAATTGATAGTCATCCTTAGATCCTCTTCCTTGGAGTTACCGAGCTGGTAAAGTTACTGGACACTAGGTCGTCTCTCAAGGTAAAGAGAGACAGCATCTATATTGAGAACCCTCAATAATAGCGGCAAAAAAAAGTTCAGAAATAAAAAGTAGAATTTCGATATAGTTGCCGACGTGTTTTAATCTAGCGAAATAATAAAAACATTTCTGATATCAAAAATATAATTTATAAATTTGATTTTCTGAACGTGTTTAAGTATTTATAAATCCATTATTTATTATTTTATATTTAATGAAAGAAAAATCATTGTTTTTTTTTCATTGAAAACAACGAAATATATAGATATTAAATAGATATAACACAATTAGATTTTTTGACAAAACTTAAGATAGTGAAAAGTCTTTTATATCGCTGGTTGTCTGTTTATTTTAAAGGAGATAGAGTTTTTAACACTTGGTTATCTCGTGTGTCTTCAATAACTCTGACAATAACTCTGAAAGATATTACAATGACCTTTATTGAAGACATACGCGATAACCAAATGTGTATAAACTCATGGACAAAACTTAAGGAAGTTGTACCTTTTAGCATGTATATCGGGATTGAGACAATAACACTGAAAGATATTACAGTGACCTTTATTGAAGACACACGAGATAACCAAGTGTGTATACACTCATGGACAAAACTTAAGGAAGTAGTACCTTTTAGCATGTATATCGGGATTGAGACAATAACTCTGAAAGATATTACAATGACCTTTATTGAAGACATACGCGATAACCAAATGTGTATAAACTCATGGACAAAACTTAAGGAAGTTTAACCTTTTAGCATGTATATCGGGATTGAGACAATAACACTGAAATATATTACAGTGACCTTTATTGAAGACACACGAGATAACCAAGTGTGTATACACTCATGGACAAAACTTAAGGAAGTAGTACCTTTTAGCATGTATATAGGGATTGAGACAATAACTCTGAAAGATATTACAGTGACCTTTATTGAAGACACACGAGATAACCAAGTGTGTATACACTCATGGACAAAACTTAAGGAAGTAGTACCTTTTAGCATGTATATCGGGATTGAGACAATAACTCTGCAAGATATCACAGTGACTTTTATTGAAGACACACGAGATAACCAAGTGTGTATACACTCATGGACAAAACTTAAGGAAGTAGTACCTTTTAGCATGTATATCGGGATTGAGACAATAACTCTGCAAGATATTACAATAAACTTTATTGAAGACACACGAGATAACCAAGTGTTTATACACTCATGGACAAAACTTAAGGAAGTTGTACCTTTTAGCATGTATATCGTGATAGTGACCTTTAATGAAGACTGGAAATAAAGGTTACTGATGGCTTGCGCCATCTATCGCACGATAAGAATATTCCCCTTTTATTTTATTAATTTATACACCTTATCATAGTACAATATCACATTTCCACTATTTTTTTCACGAAATTCAATATTGAAATAGATTAAATAAGTTGAGAATTGATGTATTTCTTATGAAGGAGTTTATTCATATAGATTTCTATATATATAAATAAAAAAACAGACGCATCATCAATTTTATTGATAAAGCTAACCAATCAAATCACGCCACGTTCCACTCGAGCGCAATTCCAATGTGACCAGATAGAAGTTTTTTAAACTCACAGAGTGGCAGGGTGGCCAAATCGATAGTTCATCAGGAGTCTTCGGTTGAAGCCGAGTCCCTGAGGGTTGACTTCCTCTGAATATTGAACAGTTCGTCTGCTAGGAATATTTCTTTTATGTTCTTACATTGTCTTGTGCTGTTTTCAAAAGAACGAATATATCTATTGTAGTCAAATTTGAATTTTCTTTTTGAATAAAATAAGAATATTTGTAACATGATCGTTTTGGCGATCTTTAGTTTGGTAGAATTGAGACATTAAGAAACTCCCTCTTTGCCAGTCCCAAGCCCGGATAAAAAAGGAGGAGAGGGAGCAGTAACAATCTTACTAAAAAACCTGGGTTCAGGTGGCCATGCTGATAGTACCAGCTGTAAGGTCTACAGGGATACGGTATGAGCAGCGTTTGTACTTCTTGTTAGGAGCAGCTGTACATGGTGTCTGTTCCTCTTGTCACCATTTCATATTGGAGCTAAGTCAGTGGCCTGCTACTGAGTAGTGCTCCCAGTCTTAATGACAAAGGGGATACAGGATGTACTCCATGTTGGCTGTACATGGTGTCTGTTCCTCTTGTCACCATTACATATTGGAGCTAAGTCAGTGGCCTGCTACTGAGTAGTGCTCCCAGTCTTAATGACAAAGGGGATACAGGATGTTATCCATGTTGGCTGTACATGGTGTCTGTTCCTCATGTCACCATTACATATTGGAGCTAAGTCAGTGGCCTGCTACTGAGTAGTGCTCCCAGTCTTAATGACAAAGGGGATACAGGATGTACTCCATGTTGGCTGTACATGGTGTCTGTTCCTCATGTCACCATTACATATTGGAGCTAAGTCAGTGGCCTGCTACTGAGTAGTGCTCCCAGTCATAATGACAAAGGGGATACAGGATGTACTCCATGTTGGCTGTACATGGTGTCTGTTCCTCTTGTCACCATTACATATTGGAGCTAAGTCAGTGGCCTGCTACTGAGTAGTGCTCTCAGTCTTAATGACAAAGTCAGACACATTCTACTTCACCGAGTCATGATCTCAAGCTTTACAAGCTTGATACCCTAATATGATTGAGTGGAGATAAGAAAGCAGAAGAGACATTAATTTACTTCCAATATCAACTTTATAAATGTAAAATATTTAAAAGTGAAGTCAGACAGCGCAGTATTTATCCAGATATAAATTCGGCGTGTTATAATTAGCTAGAATTATTACTTGAAGAGCATTTTAGCCCGAAAGCTCGAGAAATAAAAGAATAGTAGAAAGAAACCTAGACCTAGCTTCCTTATTGATTTATTTAAAGTTTTCCATTTGTTGAGAGTCGGGATTTAAAGGTAAAGTCAGCCAGCGCAGTATATATCCAGTTGTACATTCAACGTGTGTTTGATTCGTTATTTTACATCTTTCATTTGGAAATCGATGAAAGGATGTTCTAAACCATTGGGTTTCGATCGCTACGACCCCGGATCGAATCCCGTATTGGACACTTTTTTCTAATGAAAGAAATGCTCCAATGGCCTCCGAATACATTGGATAGAAGTAATACTTCTAAATGGCCAGAAGGAAATCTGGTCACCTGCGCCCTCTAGTCTATAAAGAGGGAGCCAAAAGCTTTCACATGTGCATTAGGTGCAAAACCGAAGAGGCCACTCCCCAACATATACTAAATTGTATTGAAAAGGACAAAGGATCCCTGTACAGAGAACCAAGAAGAGTTCTTGAGCTTCTTTATGAGCACGACGTCCAAGATCTTGTCTAATTTAGACTTATTAAATGTTAAGAAAATAAATACTTCTAGGTCTCTATGTTGAAAGCATGTTAGTGTGAAAGCTTGAGAAATAAAAGAATTGTAAAAAGAAAACCTAGATCTAGAGTTATTATGGATTTAGTCAAAGTTTTACATTTGTTGAGAGTCAGGTTGGATCACATGGGAATCACCCAGAAAACGGATAAAATGAAACAGCCGATCTATTCAATTCTATACAACCGTCGGCTAACTACTTGGTAAAGTTTATTAAACTTTCTCAATTTCGGTTTGCGGTTTATCTCCAGTTTAAACTTAAGATGGCTTTTGATTGGTTCGTTATTTTACATCTTTCACTGAGGAGATCGATGGAAGGATGTTCTAAACCATTGGGTTTCGATCGCTACGACCCTGGATCGAATCCCGTATTGGACACTTTTTTTCTAATGTAAAATAAATGCTCCAATAGCCTCCGAATACATTAGCTATAAGTAATACTTCTAGGTCACCTCCATGTTGAAGGGCATGTTATCCCGAAATGTAAAGAAATTAAAGAATTGTAAAAAGAAACCCTAGACCTAGATTTCATATTGATTTACTCAAGGTTGTACATTTGTTGTGAGACAGGTTGAAACACATGGGAATCACCCAGAAATTGGATAAAATTAAACAGCCGAGTTGCGGGAAGATGATATTCATGTTCTTAAAGAAGTATCTTTCTCTTTGAAATTGTACAGCAGCTTCACGTCCATAGAGCCGCATGTGGCTTGCGAGACGCAGTATGCTCTGACCCCTGGTATAGATTATTCTTGGTTAAAAGAAATCTATTTAAACAAGAATATTACCACGTGTAAAATTAGGGAAGACCAACTTCAGGATGACACAACAATTTATTTAAGACAAGAACAAACTTTGAATGATAAACAAAATATAAACAACTAGCGGACCCGGCCACGCCTTGCTGTGGCTAAATTGTAATATGTTAAATTAACATTATACTAAACTATTCAGTACAGTAAAGTCAATATTCACTTATAAAGATAAAATATATATGTATTGTATATTGTATATGTTATTATATGTATTGTTTTTTGTTTTCGAGATATTCTAATAGAACGTTCTCACATTTTCTGTAAAATATTTATATATGCACAAACACAGAATATAATCACTACGTCTTAATTGCGCTATATTTATTGCTATAAATATTATTCTAAAATAATTCGCCAGAAATCGTCCTGATAGTATACTACACAGCGAACCCGGCCACGCGTTGCAGTGGCTAAATTGTAATATGTTGAATTAACATTATACTAAACTATTCAGTACAGTAAAGTTAATATTCACTAATAAAGAATTAAATGTTTTAGCCGATCTAAAGCCCAACGGGATTGAGAATGGAACGTTACGTTAATATTTGAAAGTGATTTATATATATATAGACAATATAGCCCTTCATTGTAATCATTGATTATAATCACTGCATTAATAAATGTCAGTCTTCCCAGTATTATTTTACCTATGTATGGATATTTTGGTTTGAATTAGTGAACTACTGCGAATTTGTAGACGAATGACCCGGGCAACGCCCGGGTTTACACGATTAAATGTATATTACATATGGAAGATGGACGTAGTTCCCGGAGGGCACCCGCGAGGTCACTCTGCCCCCGCGCAACTGTCCAACCGGGAGCGCCCCGCGCCGTCAAAATCGTAACGCGTTCTAGAGGGCGCTGCTCGGCCGTCGGCCGGGAGATCTCATTTACTCGGCGGGGGGAGGCAGGGAGGTCACGTGCTGCGGCGGCAGCCAATCGTCGCGCGCCGCCATCCCCCGTCTGCCGCGAGAGGGGTGCAGATTGCGAGTGAATTTACGTTTTATTGTAAATAAAAATGCAACGAAAGGTTATTTCTAAAGAGTAATTAGCCATAAACCATCCCGGTAGTATACTAAACATCTTCCCAAAGTTTCATCACGATTGGTTGAGCGATGTAGAAGATTATCACTGACAAACGGACGGACGGACGGACGGACCAACAAACATCCATTTTTATATATATAGATGAGGGAAGTGTACAGAGTAACAAAATATAAACATAAAAATGATACTCTGTTAATAAAATAATAAACATTTTGTTACATAGCTCCTTCCCTATGGGAGCTGTGACCCACAGCTTGCAATTATTGTAGTTACTGACATGGATCTGACGTACCTCTGCCAAGGATTCCATCGAAGTCTTGGAACTTTGTTCCTAGTACCTTTGCGTCCTTTTTCTTGCAGCATGAAGAGCGGCTTTGTCGTTGTATCGTCTATAGGGACATCGTCATCTTGGAGGGAAGTCTTGGCTTTAACACGGCGGTGGAATCCTAGAGCCAGTCTCTGAAAATGTAGATCACAGCACCCATGGCTTCAAGGTCATCTCGGCGATCTTCAGTTTGTCTTCCCTAATTTACCCAGCATCTCCACCAAAATACCACGTGGAAAATTAGGAAAGACCAACTTCGGGATGAGACAACAATTTATTTCAGGCAAGAACAAACTATGAATGATAAACAAAAGATAAGCAATGAGGAAAATGTACAGAGTATAGAAAAATATTAACATAAAAAATAATACTCTGCTAATAAAATAATAAATGCTTTGTTACAATATTCATGTTCTTAAAGATGTATCTTTCTCTATAAAATTGTGCAGCAGCTTCACATTCAAAGAGCCGCAAGTGGTTCGTGAGCCGCAGTATGCTGACCCATGGTTTAGACAATTCTTGGATGAAAGAAATCTATCTTGAAAGAATCTCGAATAGGATAAAAGAATTCTAAAAATAAAATTAAAGAAGTGAATTATATCCCTAAACTTTTTCAAATTTTGAAATATTTACTTTAGGAAAAAAGATAATTCAAAGCATTTATATTTATTGCATAATTTTGTCACTTAGATAAATTTAAAAAATAACATAAATTTTCTCTTCAACTTTATCTCTCCACGATACATTACAGATAACTTCATCAACTTCCATCATTGCTTAACATATTGTAAATAACTACCTTGTGGTTTCTTCTATCTGTTTATGTCTTATTTGTTTAATGGATATGCTTATTTAATGCTCTTAATTGTTTATTTTCTTTTTTGATAATTCTGTTATCTACTCTACTACAATTATTGTAAATAGTTTCACGAGCAATTATCAGATATAGCGTGTCTTATTTGTAACTGGTAATGAATAAATATATTTTCTCTTAATATAAACCATTATATTTTAGAAATTTCTTCTATAAAAATAGGTCGAATTAAGATAAATAGGTTAATAAATTTAAATAAATTTCTCAAATTTGTCAATAATATTTTTTGATTGTAGAACGACATTTGAAAATTATCCCGAATGTGTTTCTTTTGAAAGAAAAATCAAAATTTATTTAAAGGAGAAATAACATAGTCAAAAATATAGTCCATGAGTGTATACACACTTGGTTATTTCGTGTGTCTTCAATAAAGGTCACTGTAATATCTTTCAAAGTTATTGTCTCAATCCCGATATACATGCTAAAAGGTACAACTTCCTTAAGTTTTGTCCATGAGTGTATACACACTTAGTTATCTCGTGTTTCTTCAATAAAGGTCACTGTAATATCTTTCAGAGTTATTGTCTCAATTCCGATATACATACTAAAAGGTACAACTTCCTTAATTTTTGTCTATGAATATATATATTCATTAGAAATTTAATATGTTTTGGAATTCCTGTGCAAATTTCATTTTAAAAATTCAATTACAAACAGAGGAATATTTAAAAAACAATTTCATCATCAATTTATTGAAAAATTTGTTTCCAAAAATAGAATAAGTATCTTTAAAAATACAAATCATTCATTTACTATTAAAATTTAGCATTCAATTAAAACATTTTTTTCAAAAATCAATCTAACAGAAAAAATCTCTCTCTTTATTTTTACAAATAAAAAGGATATATCTCTTCAGCTCTAAAATGTTGAAAAAAAAATCGCTATTTTTCCAAATCCATTCTAAAAATCGTGGAATATATAAAATTCGTAGAATAATTAGAAAATTTAGAATTAATTTAGAAATGATGTTGAGGTTAAATTATGTAAATTAAATCTATCTCTAATTATCGCTAAATATAAATTAATAAACTTCGCGCTAGAGAGGCAATTAATTAAAATGGAGATCACAGATTGCTAATGATGAAACAATCGTCTGCCGCCAAACGTTATCAGACGACAATTTTAATCAGACGAAAATTTTAATTTTGAAGAGGGTGCTCATTATTAAATGCTTTTTTTCTTTTTCTTTTTTTTAAATATATATCACTTTTAATTTATATTTAACTGAAATGCAATTTTTTTCAATTTTTTGTTTACACGATGAATAAATTTATTAATCACCTTGATATTTTTCTAATATACGCTAGCCACATTAAAATAATTGCATAACCTAGTAATATGTAAATTTTCTGAAAATTTAATAATTAATATAATGATAATTTGAAAAATAATTGATCGAAAATATTTTTTTCAAAATGGAACTTTAAATTTATTCATATACAGAGCTTCTATTAATATTTGGTTTGTCTTCCTTTGTTACGTAATTGCTTCTTCCCTTCAAAAAAAAAAACAGACGTCCATCGACATTAAAGACTTTCCACTTCCTTAAGTTTTGTCCATGAGTGTATTTCATTACAATGTTAAAAATCAATCTATTGATAATTTAAAAATAAATCATTTTCTAAATAGCAATTCTCTTATAAAAACAACAACAGCTTTATTAGGACATTTCCGTCTTGTAAGGACTCGCCATTTTCATGGAAAAAAGGAAAACATAAACAAAGGAGAGATCAACGACATTTTGTGCAGGATCGTAAGAATGAAAAATTTTCTGTTTTCACTATGTGGAAAGATGTGGGGAATAAATACTAAAAAAAGAATAATTTTGTATAAAACAATTATCAGGCCAGTTCTTACATATTGTTCAGAAATATGGTACAGGTTTATAAATAGTCGATGCAAAGAAAAACTAAATTCTACTCAATATCAAATTATTCTTTGGGTGAGTAGAGCCTACAAAACTACATCTTCCAACTGTGTCCATAGTCTTGCGAACATCCCCCTTCTCACAGATTATATTGAATCTAAAATTATTAAATATGATTTGGCTCATCTTTCAATAGAGGATCAAAATACTTATAAACCACATTCTCCAAGTATAATTGGATCATTTTTAAGTGCAAAAATAAATGAATTATTTCTAAAAACAAATGAAACATTCCAAAGCTTTTTCCCGTTTGGAATTCCAACATATTTCCGCTCCAAATTTTATAATACCCAGTTTATAACGAACCATGGAAATTTTAATGGATTTTTATCAGAAATTGGCGCGATTGAAGACTAGCTGTCATTGTGGCAACGAATTCCAGGACTCGAGACACCTACTGCTGGAATGCCCACTCTTCTTCACCGCTAGATAACAGACAATAAATAATATTGTAGATCTATATTAATTTGTAAATAGCAGAGAGAATTATCATAAGTTTAACTATTTTTGTAAATATATATATTTATGATTTTCTTTCAAACCTGAAAGGTTCAGGTTCCTAATATATATATATATTTTTTTCTCTTTTTATTTCGATTACTTTTTTTTGTAAATATTTTATAACTGTTTCTAAGTAAAAGATTTGAAGCGTACGAGGATACTTTTCTTTTAAACTTTAATAAAGATTCGAGCTTTCGGGCGAAAACAGCCCTTCTACAGGAACATTAGAAAAACAATTTCAAATAGCAACGTTTGTAAACAAATAAATGGTATCTCTATTTGGTCTTGTATTGCGTGAGTGAATCTCACACCCACGCGACCCAGACTATGATACATTGATTAAATCTGCTAAGTTGAAACTTTCCAAAGTAAAATAAACTGGCAAAGGGCAACTATGGTACACAATTTATGGAAATATTGCTTTATATGCGTCAGGGATCTCTATGTGTCGGTTAATACTATTGTGTTTCAAAGAGATCAACGCCTCGACGACTAATCTTTTGAATTTGCTGTTGATATTAGAGTAATCCCCAACAGCACCTTAATAGCCAAGTTTATAGATCCATATGCACCATCCCATTCTCTACTCATAGTGTCAACATTTCTAGATTCCTAAAAAATAACTATGGTATTCGTACCTTTTACACCAACACCCCCAAATTAGAAACAATAGTCAGAAATCCCATAACCAGGAATAGTTTTCCCGTTACCCTACCTTTTTTCACAAACTCCGTATATTCATTACAATGCTCAAATTGTAATAGCATATACATAGGAGAAACAGGCAGACGAATCAAGGACAGGATGGACGAACATCACAGAAACATTAGAAATAATGAACCCAAGTCCCTTATCGTACAACATATTAGACAAACAGAACATTATTTTAACATATCCCACCCACATGCATATTACTCTAATATCAACAGCAAATTCAAAAGATTAGTCGTCGAGGCGTTGCTCTCTTTGAAACACAATAGTATTAACCGACACATAGAGATCCCTGACGCATATAAAGCAATATTTCCATAAATTGTGTACCATAGTTGCCCTTTGCCAGTTTGTTTTACTTTGGAAAGTTTCAACTTAGCAGATTTAATCAATGTATCATAGTCTGGGTCGCGTGGGTGTGAGATTCACTCACGCAATACAAGACCAAATAGAGATACCATTTATTTGTTTACAAACGTTACTATTTGAAATTGTTTTTCTAATGTTCCTGTAGAAGGGCTGTTTTCGCCCGAAAGCTCGAATCTTTATTAAAGTTTAAGAGAAAAGTATCCTCGTACGCTTCAAATCTTTTACTTATACTCATCAGAGGATTCCAACTTTCTATATAACTGTTTCTGTTTTAAAAAAAATGTAAATCGACGCAATTATCCCTAGCCGGGATATCGCGTTTGTGTGTTGAAATAAATAAATAAATAAACAAAGGAGAAAAGGGAAATAAAAGTATTCAACATAACTATACAAATTAACTATGGAAGGAAATTGTAATTTCAGTTCTTAGAGATTACCTTGTTCTCTAACGCTTTATGAAAGTTAAACAATTCTATCGCTATATATTTTTTCTCGGACATTATTCTGATTAGCTGAACTGGGTTCACGTAGACTTGGGTTCTTTAAGATTCCGTTCCTTGTTAACAAAAGTGCATTCAGAGATGTAGTGGGTCTTCTATGCTCTCAGTTTTGTAAAATTTACAAATTACATCTTCCTTTTTCTTCTTTTTTTATCTCAAAGACTGATAATCATGGTGGGTAGTTAGCGACTGCTTTTACTGTAAGCGCACCACATGTCTACACATGGTACAAGCCATGATAATCATGGTGGGTAGTTAGCGACTGCTTTTACTGTAAGTGCAACACATGTCTACACGTGAAAAGCAGTTCGACTTTGGGCTTACAAATGTACCAGAGTCCCGTTTGGTTACTTGCTCTCGCTGGTGGGGTTGGACTTTTGCAAGAATCGGGGGCCATTGAAGGTCCAATGCGGGAATCGAACCCGGGTCGTAGTGGTCGAAAACCAAACGGCTTAACCAGCCTTCCACCGACCCTCGTAATTAAAACTTCCTTTTTAATTATTTGAATGTGACTTTCTCTTAGTAAAGTCGAAGTGATTCTTGTTTGGGTAATATAACCTTTTATGTTTAATGATAGGTTCCAGGATAAAAATTGTTCAGGTAAATTCTCTTATAAACAAATCAATATACACAATGATTTATAGATATACAATCATAAATAAAGCCTATAATCAAAATTCGAAACTATTTTAAAGGCGTAATATGATTTTTTGAAATTAAATAATTTCTACTGTCCTTACTGCTATGTAAAAATTAATGGGAGGGCCTGACTCATCAGTGGTGAACCCTCCCAGCGGTTTCGCCAGTTTAATCTACCATACCGCTTTTATATTGAATTTTATCTATCTTCCTTTTATAGTGATACTGATGTGCTAGACTCTTGGAATGGGTATTTTAGATGAACTATAGACATAAGCTTTGAGGACAGTATAATTACATATAATTATAAAAATAATTTCCATTGCAGTAAGGTCAGTAGAAATTGTTTAATTTCAAAAATAATCTTACGCTTTTAAAATAGTTTCGAATTTTGATAACAGATGGCGCGCTAGTGTATCATATTACAACTTATAATAAGTTATTAAATTCTTTCTATAAGCTAGCTAGCTATACATGAGAAAATATCTATTAAAAATAATGATATTCAAATTACTTTATTTTTAAAAAATCAAAAGTTTCTTCTTTTTTTTTTAAATCTTTCTCTCTATATAGATAAACTTTAAAAAAATAAAGTGTTGAAAGAGGAAACTCTGAGAATTTTTATAAAATAAAATATTTGATAGCATAAATTAAAAGAAAAAGGGTGTGAAAGAATTTTCTTCGAGTTTTAAGATTCTCTTGCATAAATTTGAAAAAGATTAATTCCATTATATGGTATGTAAGAAAACCTTTTTTTTATATTGGTATGAAAATCTTCCTTTTACATTCTTGTAAAAGAAAAATATTAAATTTTTTTAAAAGTTCTGTGAAAAAAATATAGTTTTTTGAATTTATTTTGGAACATTTATGTATATATGTATTGTATCGTAGATTAAAAAAACTTGGAAATATATTAAACTTTGATTTTGTGTGTTTATTATTTTATCTACTGAAAGAGAGAGAGAGAAAAAAATTAATTAAATACGCCTCTGTGTTTAAGAAATTTTGTAAAAATATAAAACATATATAATATAACCTATCGGTTTTTTAAAATTGGTATAATGATTTTTATTTTTTTAAAGATGTGAAAAAATAATACTTACAAATTTATTACACTCATGGACAAAACTTAAGGAAGTTGTACCTTTTAGCATGTATATCGGGATTGAGACAATAACTCTGAAAGATATTACAGTGACCTTTATTGAAGACATGCGAGATAACCAAGTGTGTATACACTCATGGACAAAACTTAAGGAAGTTGTACCTTTTAGCATGTATATCAGGATTGAGACAATAACTCTGAAAGATATTACAGTGACCTTTATTGAAGACACACGAGATAACCAAGTGAGTATACACTCATGGACAAAACTTAAGGAAGTTGTAGCTTTTAGCATGTATATCGGGATTGAGACAATAACTCTGAAAGATATTACAGTGACCTTTATTGAAGACACACGAGATAACCAAGTGTGTATACACTCATGGACAAAACTTAAGGAAGTTGTACCTTTTAGCATGTATATCGGGATTGAGACAATAACTCTGAAAGATATTACAGTGACCTTTATTGAAGACACACGAGATAACCAAGTGTGTATACACTCATGGACAAAACTTAAGGAAGTTGTACCTTTTAGCATGTATATCGGGATTGAGACAATAACTCTGAAAGATATTACAGTGACCTTTATTGAAGACACACGAGATAACCAAGTGTGTATACACTCATGGACAAAACTTAAGGAAGTTGTACCTTTTAGCATGTATATCGGGATTGAGACAATAACTCTGAAAGATATTACAGTGACCTTTATTGAAGACACACGAGATAACCAAGTGTGTATACACTCATGGACAAAACTTAAGGAAGTTGTACCTTTCAGCATGTATATCGGGATTGAGACAATAACTCTGAAAGATATTACAGTGACCTTTATTGAAGACACACGAGATAACCAAGTGTGTATACACTCATGGACAAAACTTAAGGAAGTTGTACCTTTTAGCATGTATATCGGGAGTGAGACAATAACTCTGAAAGATATTACAGTGAACTTTATTGAAGACACACGAGATAACCAAGTGTGTATACACTCATGGACAAAACTTAAGGAAGTTGTACCTTTTAGCATGTATATCGGGATTGAGACAATAACTCTGAAAGATATTACAGTGACCTTTATTGAAGATACACGAGATAACCAAGTGTGTATACACTAATGGACAGAACTTAAGGAAGTTGTACCTTTTAGCATGTATATCGGGATTGAGACAATAACTCTGAAAGATATTACAGTGACCTTTATTGAAGACACACGAGATAACCAAGTGTGTATACACTCATGGACAAAACTTAAGGAAGTTGTACCTTTTAGCATGTATATCGGGATTGAGACAATAACTCTGAAAGATATTACAGTGACCTTTATTGAAGACACACGAGATAACCAAGTGTGTATACACTCATGGACAAAACTTAAGGAAGTTGTACCTTTTAGCATGTATATCGGGATTGAGACAATAACTCTGAAAGATATTACAGTGACCTTTATTGAAGACACACGAGATAACCAAATGTTACAAATTTGTTTGTCTCCTTTTAAAATGTAGACGACCGGCAATCACAATGACCTTCCACTTTCTGTTGTCCATGAGTGTATATGAAAGATAATCACAATTAAAAACACTGACTTAGCACTAAATAATTTGAATTTTAGTTAATAGATGGCGTTCTATTTGCTTATATTAAAATCAATTAGGGTAATAAAACGTAATATATATTTAAATGAGGGCAACAGCCCGAAACGCGTACGTGGCTTTTTATTAATTAATCAAGAAAGGGTATTCGGTTAATACAAGTAAGAAGTACAATACTTGTATTCTGGATTAATTAAAACTTAACGATTAGTTTATATTTATTCCGATAGATGGTGCAAGCCATCAGAATCTTTCATTCTCACGAACAGAGAGGATAAGCGTGTCTATTAAAATTTCAAATATTTGAATATATGTTATAATAGAAATGAAAATTAAGAAACAGGCATCTTCTTATCGTGCAACTGAAAGTTGCTGATGGCCAATATTTTTATTATCTATTCTATTTATTTTTATTATTTGCCAATATTTCGGTTGGCTTAATGCCAACCTTCGTCAAAGTATTAAAATTTGTTTCACTTTTGTTGATTTTACAAAATTGTATCCATACAAATGGTATTGCCTATATAAAAGAGGCGTTCAGCCAAAATATTTATTGACAAATAAATATTTTTATTTAATCCAATATATACCTTTTTTATTATCGTATTATATATAATTAAATAAGAGACACGGTTATAAAAAAACGTGTTAAATAAAAATATATATTTACAATTAAATAAATAACGCCAGTCGAAAAAAAAAAAAAAAAGATAATTTGGCGCCAATTTTCCGCCTCGGGAGTCAAGTTAGGCCTAGGATTGAGTTGTCTCCAGACGACGTTTGAAATTTGGGCACGTCGTCTGCCGTACTAAATATTCGTTTGGCGAAAAATGGTCTCAAGCCTTGATTTATCTACTTCCGGTTCGTCTGACGCGAAATATCTTTTCTGCTGGAGAGATTTTTATCGTTTGGTTTCTACTGTAATAAAATATATTTGATTTCCACAAAAAGTATTCCTTTTTTATATCTTTTCGAAAAAAAATATCTTATCTTTATTAGTTTTGAGATGAGAAATTCTTCAATATAAAATCTTGAAATTGTGTTTGGAATATATATATGTCATAATTTGCCTAATGCCCAATATGTATAATTTATTTTCGCCATAATAAGAATGTTAAAATGTAAATACAAATTATTCCATCTGAAATTCTGTGCAAAATAAAAGTGGGAGCCAGCGCGCGCGCTCAAGAGTGTGGAACAAGTTTTTTTTTTTTTTTTTGACGCATACATGCACAACGGCTGCGCCCTTCCATTCGACCACGACAGCTACGACATATATATATTCTATATGATTAAGTTAATAAATCATATATATATATGTCACATTCTGCTTATAAATTATTAATAGATGTAAATTTTTACGCTGTCAGAATTATGTAACTATAAATAAAAGACGCGTGATTGAAATAAAGTTAGTTAGTCAGACGGTTTCTATTTTCTTTACGCAAAACATCTGTATATTGGCGTGTACAGATCATCATAGAAACGTTATATATATGTATATATTGTAACAAAGTATTAATTAATTTTATTATTTTTATTAACAGAGTGGTTATTTTTATGTTTATATTTTTCTATTCTGTAAATTTCCCTCGTGGCTTATCTTTTGTTTACCATTCATAGTTTGTTCTTGCCTGAAATAAATTGCTGTCTCATCCAGAAGTTTTTGTCTTCCCTAATTTTCCACGTGGCAATATTATAAAAAATAAAATGAGAGATTTCTGTTTGATTTTGGATCATCTTGTGAATTATGCTATGGTAATGCAGTCGTGGTTATAATCTTGAAAGTATAATACTAAATAATAATTTTGATCAGTAATTTAATTGAACTTAAGGACTATATATAAAAAAAACATAATTTGATAAAAGTACTGCCTGGCTTATGGCGTAAGAATAAAAAAAAAATGAAAACTTATTTACATAATGTACAAAAGATTTGAGCCGGCCTTCGGGAAACAACAACAATGAGTTTTTATAGGGGAAGCGTAACCTCTGGCGGTCGATTTAACAGAGTATTTGAATCTATGAAATATAATTTTTTAAATAAAAAATATTTTAATATAACATATATGTAATAAGAGATGTCCTGTCGGCTCACTGTAATAAGAGATCTTGTTGACTCACTGTAATAATTTGTTGAGTTTGATGTCGACTACTGAAATAAGTTGAAGTTCTGGTAAGCCTTGTGTAGAGTTTTCCAGTACCTCTCTGTACCTTGGAAGACCTTTAAAAGTTCTCACAAAATACAGGCAGTCGTGGTCGAGGCAGAGTGGAAAAGCTTGGGAATGTCCACACAAAAAACGAAGACACAATTGCACTAAGACAGTTCCGTTAACAGATAAAAGTTGAGCTAGAAGCGAAAGATGGAGATAGAAGAGTCCTTACAAGTCTACATGGTGAATGAGAAGGACCTTGGTGACAACCGACGTGAGCTTGCGTTGAGGGTGAACTAAACTGTCAAGTGACTGTAAAGTGATTGTATTTATAGGTTAAAGACGGGGGGGCCTTATGTGACAGGGGGCCGTTTCTGAGAAAGGGGGCTTTGCATGTCCAGGTGTGAGAGGGGTCTCTGCATTCCACCACATGTGACAGTGTGGGTGGTCTTGTCGTGGGAATTGTAAAACTATCTGATTTTGACGTTATGACTTCCATCTCTTGCTTAGCTCAACTCTTAAATCTATTACAGATTTTATTTATTTATCCACTTTGTACAAATTACATTACATATGATGATGTAAAGACACATGTCAATAATACGTATAATCATTAACAGCTGTGTTTCTATTATACAACATTAAAATCTTGTTATAAGTTATATACATTGTTGGCTTAAATTACCATAGATGGGCCCCGGGAGTGAAAGGGTTTATCCGGGTTTAAGCGGGTAAAGCCTCTCTAACACAGGTAAGTAATTAAAATTTATTTTAATTAATTTAAACTTGAGGGTTAAAAAGGGTTATAACAAGATGATATTTGTTTGGATATATAAAAGTAAACTAAAAATGACATTTTTGTTTGATTATTAAAAAATGACGATAAAAATAAAATGATGACATAAAAATTCACATTCTAAGAGAATATTGGTGGGCGTTGGACAGGGTTAGTAGTTGAAGAATATGCAATTGTTAGAAGTGCACATGTAAACCAAATACTCAGATCCAGGTGCAAAGCGAGGATATAGACTTGAGCTGTCTTCCTTGGCAATGTTTCACTTGCGATCCTATATAAGGGTTACAGTGCTTTGTCACAATTTTAGGATTATTGGGTTAAAAGTTGCTGAAGAAAAGTTGTTTATTTATATGATTGGGGAAGGAGTGAAATAGAGCCATGCGATAAGTAGAATTGTAGCGACAGTAGGTGGTCTGACTTGACTTGAAATCAAAGGTGATTGTGGTCCGCTAGAGCTGAAAAAAAAAATTGAAAGTTGAAAAAAGTGAACGCTTTGTGTATGCGTTGGTGATTTGCTCTGCAGATGAAATGAAATAAACTCTTGAAGCGTGTTCAGGCCAGAAGTTGGGATTTTTAAGTCTGGGGAACTGTGTTTTCAAAGAGGTTGTTGAATTACGAAATCAAAAAATAAATTGTCGAGCAGTGCTGTCGTTTTTCTACGTTGATGTGACGCAATGACTGAAAAGATAGTGATGAAAAATATAGGGAATTGATTAAAGAATATGATTGTTGAAAACGATTGTTGTAGATGCCCGATAGTGAATGAAAAACATTGTCAGATAATAAAGGTATTAAAACAAATATAAAATATAGTGAATAAAAATATAGAAATATGATTGAGGGTACAAAAAGTGTAAGTGGATAAAATTAAACCTGTAATATATAAAATATATAATAAATAATAATAAAATAAAAATAATTTTTGAAACAATTAGATGTTTTGCAATACTAAATTAATATCATGAAAAATAAAAGTAAATTTGATTAAAGTTTTTTATTTATTTTTTTTTTTTTTATGTTGGATTAAAAATTTGATTATATAATTGAAAGGTAAAAATAAAAATAATTATTCAAGATTTTATACAAAATTTATAATATAATTGAAGGTTATTAATGATTGGATAAATTTTAAGTAGTGTAAAATTGAACAAAAATTGTCTCTTTTGAAGAAAAGTTACAACTGTTGTGTGTAGATCATATCCTATTGGTAAACATTGGTGTTTTTGACTCTCTGAAGCGGGAATATGTGAAATGATCCCTTCGTTTGTCTACAATGTTGGTATGTAGAGAATGATTTCTCTTTCGCGTTATAAAGTCTATATAAGACTTAACCAAATTGTTTTAATTGGTGTTATCAATTAACATGTAAAATGTTTAATGTATGTTGTGTGTTTTGTGATATCTCTTTGGTGAGATTCTCGAGGAAATCTAAATGATTAGTATGAAACATGTTTAAAAAAAAAAAAAGAAAATGGCGTCATGAAGCTAGCGGTCAAGAAGATCTGCCTTGAGAGGGGAGGGAGGACGGGGATCCTCTTACTGGGGTCACTCCTCCTGTTTTTCACGGGAATTGCCGGGTTCTATTTCTGGGATGGTCACACATGTGGGATGGTTTGCTATGTTTGAGATTTACTCGAAACTGACTTTCTCTCTCTCTCTCTCATCTTTTGTTGAGTTTGGCATATTTCTTGCCTATTTGAAAATATAGTTTTATCGATGTTCGTAAATGTTGTGTCTCGAAATCAGTTTAGACTTAGTAAAATTGTTATACGATGATTTCAGGCTAGAAGTGAGTGAAAGATATGACTTTCGACGTGGACACGCTTTGAGGTGAGAAGTGTCACAGGCGTGAAGGGCGTCTTTGGCCTAAAAGTGAAAAGGTTTTGTGGTGTAGCGCTATGACACGAAGTGAGAAATGTGAATAAAAAGGTGTCACGTGAAGTCTTAGTTTGGTACAAATCTAACCTGTTTCACCATGAATAACAAATTTAATAAAGTCATGGGTGGTTGTTGTATGAAACACATCGAGAGAATATTTGACTGTTAGTGGATGTGGCACGCTTAATGTGAAATTATTTTATTGTGGCGACGATATAGAGCTAAGTGGAGGCATGTGTGGCTCAAGATTTGGATTTGTGTGTTAAGTCGCGCACTAATAATTGTTGCCAATAGGAGATAGTGGTATGTGAGGGTGTTGAAAGGTTTGTTGAAAGAAATGTTTTGATGACCAATCATGCATGTAAAAGGAAAAGACGAGGGAGTGTATTTATCCTCGAATATTAAAGATTGTAATCGTTTTGGAAGGCTGTGACTTAAATTAGCTACTGGCGGTGAAGTGGAGTGAATCTTTATTTTTAACTTGTTTTGGGAAAGATAGTTGTTTTCCCTAGTGGCGTTTTTGAAGATATTGTATCTTCCGATTTTTGCAATTAAAAGAAAAATGCGTTTCACCTATGTTAATTTATATTTAAAATTTGAATATATTTTTAAAATCGTTGATTATGGCAGTTAAAATGATTCTTGTAAAAGGGCAATGTCGTGAGAGTTACAAATAATTTGAATTGGGCGCTTACTTAAAATGGTGGACATTACCAAATTTTAAGAATTGATAAAGATATTGGTCTTTTGGTATAAAGATAACTAATAAGTAAAACAAAAATAAGTTGAGAATAAGATGAATGAGATATATATATATTTTTTTTTATGTAGATTTGGAAAATGCCATTTTAGGTAACTTTAGGAAAGGCATGTAAGATTAGTAAATTAGTAAAAATGCGTAATGAGCAATTTTTTTTTTTAAAGTAAAATTGAGAGTAATAACTTGAAATTTAAAATTTGATTAAAGATTAAAGTAAATTTGATAAATGATAGTGTGAAAGTTTTAAAAATTGAATAAAAAATGATATAAAAAAGGTAAAAATTGATTTTAAAATGCTTAAAGAGAAAATATAAATACAAAATTTATAGGGAATCAAGTTTTGAACTTGAGGATAAAGTTATGTAAGATTTTAAAACTTATAGTTTTGAAGATAGTTCAGTCAGGACACTTGATCTTTGGTTGTTTTCCTGCTGACGTGTAAAGCGCTCCATGCAGGGCTTGTAGAAGCTTGTAGTTTCTCCAACGTTGATTGCGGTTTGTCGCCTTGATCATTGTCTCGATGATGTCAGGTCGAAGGTGGAACTTGTCACAGGGTTTGGGTACATCGCTGCTCGGTTTCCATGACTTGCGGGAATTTCGGGGCTGTCGTTGGCGCGGTCAGCTTGCTCCCGGCGTTGGCGATCTGTTAGCGGGTCTGCGGAAGTCCCTTGGGGCGGCGTTTTTTTTCCGTAAATATATCGCCTCTTGTTGGGGGGAGAGATTGTTTTGTCGTTTCGTTGGTATGGCGGGCTTGTTCCTTCAATGTCGTTTCTTGTTTGGGGTAGATTGCTCAGTCGTATCGTTGAAATGGTCGATTTGTTCCTCCATCTTTGCTCTTTCTCGCTTCTATCTGGACAGGCTGCTTACCTTCTTCGTTGTGTCATTCTTCGTTTTGGTCATCCTGTCGGCTAATGTAATAAGAGATGTCCTGTCGGCTCACTGTAATAAGAGATCTTGTCGACTCACTGTAATAATTTGTTGAGTTTGATGTCGACTACTGAAATAAGTTGAAGTTCTGGTAAGCCTTGTGTAGAGTTTTCCAGTACCTCTCTGCACCTTGGAAGACCTTCAAAAGTTCTCACAAAATACAGGCAGTCGTGGTCGAGGCAGAGTGGAAAAGCTTGGGAATGTCCACACAAAAAACGAAGACACAATTGCACTAAGACAGTTCCGTTAACAGATAAAAGTTGAGCTAGAAGCGAAAGATGGAGATAGAAGAGTCCTTACAAGTCTACATGGTGAATGAGAAGGACCTTGGTGACAACCGACGTGAGCTTGCGTTGAGGGTGAACTAAACTGTCAAGTGACTGTAA
This sequence comes from Cordylochernes scorpioides, assembly GCA_030710605.1. Classification (NCBI taxonomy): domain Eukaryota; kingdom Metazoa; phylum Arthropoda; class Arachnida; order Pseudoscorpiones; family Chernetidae; genus Cordylochernes; species Cordylochernes scorpioides. Next base: position 62,296,640 of record CP092870.1, on the reverse strand, counting down.
AGTGATTGTATTTATAGGTTAAAGACGGGGGGGCCTTATGTGACAGGGGGCCGTTTCTGAGAAAGGGGGCTTTGCATGTCCAGGTGTGAGAGGGGTCTCTGCATTCCACCACATGTGACAGTGTGGGTGGTCTTGTCGTGGGAATTGTAAATCTATCTGATTTTGACGTTATGACTTCCATCTCTTGCTTAGCTCAACTCTTAAATCTATTACAGATTTTATTTATTTATCCACTTTGTACAAATTACATTACATATGATGATGTAAAGACACATGTCAATAATACGTATAATCATTAACAGCTGTGTTTCTATTATACAACATTAAAATCTTGTTATAAGTTATGTATATAAATTACCATATATATTATAGGGGGGTAGGGTTTAAAATAATAAAATTTTCAAATATCTCTCTCTCTATATATAGATTATATATAATTATATCAAAAAACAGTACCGATGTGATATTGTACTGGGATAAGGTGCGTAAATTCAGAAAAAGGCATCTCCTTATAGATGGCGTAAGTCATCAGCAACTTTCAGTTACACGATAAGGAGATGCCTTTTTCTGAATTTATACACCTTATCCCAGTACATTATCACATTTGTACTATTTATTCACATTGTGTAGCGTTCTCACGCAATTCTGGCCTTAACTACCCGTTTCATGATTTTTCAGGATGCCTTAATGACCAATATTTTGGTCGTTGAAGTACAGCTTGCACCACGCTGATGAGGGCGAACAGCTCGAAACGCGTCCGTGGTTAGCTTTTCTTGATTAATCAAGAATGGGTATTTGGCCAATTCTGGAATAATTAAAAATCATCGAGAATAGTTGATATTTATTCCGATAGATGGCGCAAGCCATCAGCAACTTTCAATTGAACGATAAGGGGATGCCTTTTTCTGAATATAATTATATGTATATATGTTAGATTATATGATTATATGTCGTCTACTCGGAGAATCTGTATAAAACTAAAAAGTCTTAATAAAGATTTTGTTGCTGTTGTTAAAAACATATATTTGAATTTCTATCTGATTTAAGTTTTCTATAATTCAGTTCTGGATGTTGATGGAATACTAAATAAATAATGAATACAATATCTATATCAATAATTATCTGTATTCAACACTAAGAGAGTTTAGTGTATCAAAATACTAAAATCTATCCATAAAATAATAAACCTCAAGACAAGACATGAACTAGTTGTTTGTGAACTTAACGATTTGATTTCCGATAAAAAATCATATTTAAAGTTCAATTCATTTTGTAAATACATTCTAAACTTTCTACAAAATCTGGATCTCTAATGTTTTCATGCGTTGAATAATGTAAATAACTTATGTAAATGAACTTTTCTCCTTGTTTGGCGCAAGTATCCCTTGCGGGATATAGCGCTTTGGAAATAAAATAATTGATAATTGATATAATGATAAATAATCTGATACATAGTTCTTTATTCATGATAAAATTGTGAAAAAAAGTATTAAAATTAAAAATATATTCTCACAATGAGTATCTTTTTTATTTAAAAATGCGCTAGCTTTCAAGCGTTAATCGCTCTTCAACGGGCTTACTATAATATCGACTTTATCCCAACAGAAATATTTACAAAAACAAACGTGCGCAGCGTGGATATTTTAAAATGAAATTTTTAAAATTGGTTTGTAATTTAACTATTTTATGGAATATGTATATTTTAATATATTCTAATAGTTTAATTTAAATTAAAATAGACATTGTGGAATAATGGAGTCCACTTCAGGGCGTCGGACAGCGACGGCTCGGTTGACTGTAAACAAACAAGCCCCAGCTGCGTCAGCCGGCAAATAAAGAGGGAGGGCAGCTTCCGGCCTGGTCTGCCACCATACCAGTTGGATGTTTTCCTCTGTCCTCTTAAGATGTTTCAATAAAGTTAGTTTGAAGGAGACTTTTACCCTCTCCTTTCTGCTATTTAGTGATCTGATTTAAATCCTTGCAACAGCCCACAAAAGAATCATCACTGCTAATTCTTCTACCGAATTTCGCATCAGTGTTTTGTGAAACCATTACCCGACATTTCTTCACAGACATATTCCATAAAATAGTTAAATTACAAACCAATTTAAAATTTTCAGTTATAAAAAATTTCAGTTATAAATATCCACGCTCTATGTTTTTGTAAATATTTCTGGTGGGATAAAGACGATATTATAGTAATCCCGTTGAAGAGCGATTATCACTTGAAAGCTAGTGTTTTTTAAATGAAAAATATACTCACTGTGAGAATATATTTGTAATTTTAATACATAGTTCCTTCTCTATGGGAACTGTGACCCATAGCTTGAAAATCTTGTTGTTACTGACTTGGATCTGACGTGTTTCTGCCAAGGATTATATCAGTCTTTCGACTTTGTCCCCAGTAGCTTTGTGTCATTTTTATGGCGGCCTGAAGAGTAGCTTTGTCGTCCTACTTCAGAATAAATATTGAGATAGAAAAAAACTAAGATAATCGTTATATCTTATTGTTCTCGTTATATCGTCTCGTTAAATCATGTCCTGATATATGGTCTGAAGAAAGAGATTTCTATGTTTTTTTTTTTTTTGCTTATCCATAGTACACGTGTTACAGGCCATGATAATCATGGTGCGTAGAAGTTGGCGACTGCTTGTGAACAGGTGAAGTTTCGTCGAAAACCTTTTTTTTTTGCTCATCCCTAGTATAATATATACCCATGATAATCATGGTGGGTAGAAGTAAGCGACTGCTTCCACTGTAAGTGCATCACGTGTCTACACACGTGAAAAGCAATTCGAATTTGCACTTATAAATGTGGCAGTGCGCCGTTTGGTTACTTGCACTCGCTGGTGGGGTTGGTCTTTTGCAAGAATCGGGGGACATTGGAGCATTGTTTTTTAATTAGAAAAAAAAAGTGTCCAATCCGGGAATCGAATCCGGGTCGTAGCGGTCAAAAACCAACGGTTTAGACCATCTTCCACCAACCCCTGGCTTTCTATGTAAACTTGCTAAGCGTAATAAAGAGAATTATTGATCTCTTAAAATCAAAGATACTTCGGTCAGTAAATCTTTTATTATCTCAACGTTTCGACAAAAATATTTTGTCCTCATCAGGAGCAAACAAAGTTTAAAAAATTTGACAAAGCGTTAGAAATTATTCTTTTATATATATATGTGATAATTTGAAGGTCTGGTAAGCCTTCGTAGAGTCCTGTCGACTATCTGTAATAAGTTGAAGTTACTGTTGACTCTTGTAGAATCCTGTCGACTAACTTTGAAATAAGTTGAGATCCTGGTAGCTCTTGTAGAATCCTGTCGACTATCTGTAATAAGTTGAGGTCTGGTAAGCCTTGTTGTAGAATCCTGTCGACTAACTTTGTGATGATAAAGTGTTGACTCTCGCTATACTGTGTTGACCAAGAGGAACAGTCAGGGTGGGGAGTTTTCCAGTACCTCTCTGCACCTTGTAAGTCCTTTAAAAGTTCTCACAGAGTACAGGCAGTCGTGGTCGAGGCAGAGTGGAAAGCTTGGGAATGTCCACACAAAAAAACGAAGACACAGTTGCACTAAGAAAGTTCCGTGCACAGATAAAAGTTGAGCTAGGAGCGAAAGATGGAGAGATAGAAGATTTCTTACTGACTACATGGTGGATGAGGAGGACCTTGGTGACAACCGACGTGGGCTTGCGCTGAGGTGAACTAACTGTCAAGTGACTGTAAAGTGACTGTATTTATAGGTTAAGACGGGGGGCCTTATGCGACAGGGGCCGTTTCTGAGAAAGGGGGCTTTGCATGTCACCAGATGTGAGAGGGGGCTTTGCATTCCACCAGATGTCAAGAGTGTGGGTGGTCTGGCCCATTTTTAGACCTTGTTGTTGGAATTCTAAATCTATTTCGATTTTGACGTTATGACTTCTATCTCTTGCTTAGCTCAACTCTAAATCTATTACAGATTTTTATTTATTTATCCTGTTTGTACAAATTGCATTACATATGATGATGTAAAGACACATGTCAATAATGCGTATAATCATTTACAGATGTGTTTCTATTATACAACATTAAAATCTTGTCATAAGTTATATACAATATGGGTTTGTTGGCTTAAATTACCATATATATATTAGAAATAAAAATATTTCCTGCTGATTTTGGAATATTTTGAAATATACAGAATTATTATCTCTTGCTTGATTTTGGTATCCATGAGTATTTTACGGTATTGTTTTGTAGTCGTGGGAATAATGTTAAAAATAGTTCAGATCATTATTGTTTTAATTTTGCTCATTAATATAAACATAATTAGAGAAAAGTACTGCCCGTTTTAAGGCGAGTAGAACAAGGAAAAATAAAACTTATTTACATATGTACAGAAAGATTTGAGCCGGCCATCGGAAAATAACAACAAATGGTTATATAAAGAGAAAGCGCGACTTCTGGCGGTCGAATTAACTGAGTAATTTTTTCTCTATATATTGAAACATAGTATGTATTAATTTAATTTATGTAACATAGTATTTCTTAATTTTATTATTTTTTATTTAACAGAGTGGTCATTTTTATTTTTATATCTTGCGACTCTGTAAATTTCCCTCGTGGCTTATCTTTTGTTTACCTTTCTTAGTTTTGGCCTTCCCTGAAATAAATTTTGTTTCCTCCTGAAGTTTTTTGTCTTCCCTAATTTTCCACGTGGCATTTTGGTGGAGATGCTGGGTAATTTAGGGAAGACAAACTGAAGATCGCCGAGAAGACCTTGAAGCCATGGGTGCTGTGATCTACATTTTCGGAGACTGACATCAGGATTCCACCGCCGCGCTAAAGCCAAGACTTCCATCGAAGATGACGATGTCCCTATAGACGATACGACGACAAAGCCGCTCTTCACGCCGCAAGAAAATGGACGCAAAGGTACTAGGGACAAAGTTCCAAGACTTCGATGGAATCCTTGGCAGAAGCACGTCAAATCCACGTCAGTATCTACAATAATTGCTAGCTGTGGGTCACAGCTCCCATAGGGAAGAAGCTATGAAACATAGTATGTATTAATTTAATTTATGTAACATAGTATTTCTTAATTTTATTATTTTTTATTTAACAGAGTGGTCATTTTTATTTTTATATCTTGCGACTCTGTAAATTTCCCTCGTGGCTTATCTTTTGTTTACTTTTCTTAGTTTTGGCCTTCCCTGAAATAAATTTTGTTTCCTCCTGAAGTTTTTTGTCTTCCCTAATTTTCCACGTGGCAATATAAATTATAATTCTGATATTAAATAACATTTTAAATAATATTTTTATATAACATATATATTTTAATGTTTAACGCTTTGCAAAATGTTTTAATTTTTGTTCGCTCCTGACGAGGACAAAATATTTTTGTTGAAGCGTTGAGATAATAAAAAGATTTACTGACTGAAGTATCTTTAATTTTTTTTAATAACTATGAATGCCGGCCAGACAGCCTCTATCTTTACAAGAAATATTGGAAAAATAAAATGTTGTTCCTCTTTTATTTCTATGCTTTTTTACTTGTTCCAATACACATGTGCTACAAGTTATGATAGATAATACTGGTAGGCATACAGTAAGTGACTGATATATGTGCAAATGTATCACATGTTTATACATGTAGTAATTTGACGCATATACGCATAATACTGTATTGGATCATTCTGCTTATATATGCTACACTGAATGGTGGAATCTTAGAAATGGTATTTAAGTAAACTATGGACATAGGCTTTTAGGACAGTAGAATTACAAACCCTCCCAATAGTTTCACCAATTCAATCTACCAGACCGCTTCTTTAGAGCTCTAATACTGTATTGGATCATTCTGTTTATATATGTTACACTGAATGGTGGAATCTTAGAAATGGTATTTAAGTAAACTATGGACATAAGCTTTTAGGACAGTAGAATTACAAACCCTCCCAGCGGTTCCACCAATTTAATCTACCAGACCACTTCTTTAGAGTTCTAATACTGTATTGGATTATTCTGTTTATATATGTTACACTGAAGGGTGGAATCTTAAAAATGGTATTTAAGTAAATTATGGACATAAGCTTTTAGGACAGTAGAATTACAAACCCTCCCAGCGGTTTCACCAATTCAACCTACCAGACCGCTTCTTTAGAGCTCTAATACTGGATTGGATCATTCTGTTTATATATGTTACACTGGAGGGTGGAATCTTAGAAATGGTATTTAAGTAAACTATGGACATAAGCTTTTAGGACAGTAGAATTACATACAAGTATATGCTTGTATATTCCTGTATAATACAAGCATACATATTATATAAAGTAATTTATAATACAATATAATGCGGCTTATGATTGTAGAACGACATTTGAACACTGTGGGTTCGATTCCCATCCCAGGATACTTTTATTTTTTCCGTTTATTATTACTCTTCACAATTCATCCTGGGAGTCGGTGGAAGGCTGGTTAAACCGTTTGGGTTTCGACCACTACGACCCGGGTTCGATTCCCGCATTGGACACTTTATTCTTATTAAAAAAAAAATGCTCCAAAGGTCCCCGATTCTTGCAAAAGTCCAACCCCACCAGCGAGTGCAAGTAACCAAACGGGGCTCTGGCGCATTTGTAAGTGAAAAGTCGAACTGCTTTTCACATGTGTAGACATGTGGTGCGCTTACAGTAAAAAGCAGTCGCTAACTACCCACCATGATTATCATGGCCTGTACCAAGTGTACTAGGGATAATTAAAAATAAAATACAATTCATCCTTCCATACAAGCATAAATATTTACGTGTTAAACAGACCTACATATTGAAGTTACTACATAGACATAAAACTACCCCATGTCGCGCATGGATACATTACCCAAATAGAATCAATGACGCAGCATTTTTTAAACTGACATCTTGATGAATTATTTATTCCGCTGCAGAAGATTCTATTTCAACGTGAAAAAAGGAAGACAACTTGACATCTTCTGGTTTCATAAAATTTTATATTTAGAATGGAATTTAATAAAAATCAATTATATCAATTTTTAAAGGTAACAAGATACCCTTTTATCGTAAAGGAATTTAACTCTTTCACAGAAAATATTCTTATCTTCTGTTAGATATAGAATTATTACATATTTAACTAAGCTAAAAATATTTATATGAAAAATAGACACTTCGGTCAGTTAGAGTTTTTTTTAATTTTTCTCAAACTTTCAACAAAAATCTTTTGTCTTCGTCAGGAAAAATCAATTAAAAATAAAGCATTTGGTAAGGCGTTAAAAATTGTTCTAAATTTTTATTTACTTCTCCTGACGAAGACAAAATATTTTTGTCCAAACGTTGAGAAAAATAAAAAACTCTAACTGGCTGAAGTGTCTATTTTCATAGAAATATGAATGCCGCCGGCCAGGCAGCCTCTATCTTTACGATAAGCGAAAATTAGTATAAAAGTACATTGTTTTTAAATAGAGCAATCCATAAATAAATCTTCAATTAAAAAGACATATATTGGATCAAAATATCATTTATTTTACTAATATTTCAGTTGGCTGAACGCCAACCTTTTTTAAAGGTATTATAACATATTAATATATTATTATATATTAATAATATATAACTATTGGTTTATTGGACTATTGGTTTACATGAAAAAGATCAACCTATTACTTGCTTTACCACCACAGAAGGCTCTTACCAATGGTGCAGATTACCATTTGGATTGCGGACAGCTCCTGCTATTTTCAACAGGATCCTCACTTCCATACTGCAGAAATATGAACTTAAAAATATAATATCTTAGGCGGCGCTGAGTTTGTGTATACAAAAATGTAATGCCTCGATAAAGGTTGGCGTTCAGCCAGCCGAAATATTGGCAAAATAAATATTTTATTAAATCCAATATATGCCTTTTTATTATCTACATATTAATATGTGAAAAAAATAGTACAAATGTGATATTGTACTGGGATAAGATACATAAATTATGAAAAAGGTATCTCCTTATCGTGTAAATGAAAGTTGCTGATGGCTTGCGCCATCTATCGGAATAAATATCAACTATTCTCGTTGATTTTTAATTATTCCAGAATTGGCCAAATACCTATTCTTTATTAATCAAGATTAAGTTGTCCACGGACGTATTTCGGGCTGTTGGCCCTCATCAGCGTGGTGCAAGCTGTACCTTAACGACTAGAAAAACTGGTTATTCAGGCATCCTGAAAAATCATGAATAGTTGATATTTATTACGATAGATGGCGCAAGCCATCAGCAACTTTCAGTTGTATGATAAGGAGATGTCTTTTTCAATATTAATGTGTGTCAACATTTGTAAACATTAATTCTATTGACGTTATATGGCGCTGAGTTTGTTGTTGACACACATTAAATATGTTATAATACCTTGATAAAGGTTGGCGTTCAGCCAACTGAAATATTGGTAAAATAAATGATATTTTGATCCAATATATGTCTTTTTAATTAAATATATGTAGCCTTTATAAGACAGAAAAATAAGGTCATTGCTTAAGAGAAAGTTCGTTTTTTCCACAATAAAAATTTAGTATTAATTAAGATTTAAATAAGTTACTATGGAACAATAAACAATTATCATTATACATGATCTAAAGAGACAAAGGTCAACTCCTCCGTCAAAATAGACGTCAAACCCAGACGCCATCTATTGACCGTCGCCACAAACTAGCGGTCTCGGATCGGTAACAAAGCCACAACACCAGCTTTGGTAAACTGAGAAGCATTCACCTAGAGACCATGGTTTCTGGCTAATGGCCCTCGTCAGTCTAGGGCGGACTTTATTCCATGAGATCCACACGGGATCTAATGGAATCTTCACAATCTGCCAAAGAGGTGTTTAGCTGGCAAAGTTGCTGGGCCAAACGCCAATCTGGCGTCTAGTTTTGACGTCTATTTTGACGGGAGAGGCGACCCTTTCATCTTTAGATCAATTTCCCCTTGGCAAAATTTCCATCTATATTATATTATGATGCATTAGCGCGCCATCTGTTATGAAATTTTAAACTATTATAGACGTGTATAATTCTTTTGAAAATTAATTAATTCATATTAATTGAATGTATAATTCTACTGTCCTCAAAGCTTATGTCCATAGTTCATCTAAAATACCCATTCCAAGAGTCTACCAACAATATCCCTATAAAAGGAAGATCGAAAAAATGCAATATAACAGCGGTATGGTAGATTAAACTGGCGAAACCGCTGGGAGGATTCACCAATGATAAGCCAGGCCCTCCCATTACTTTTTCCATTGCAGTAAGGACAGTAGAAATTGTTTAATTTCAAAAGAATCTTACGTGTCTATAATAGTTTACAATTATCATTATGTAACTAAAAAGAGGTATATTTTCTCTTATCTCTCTCCTCCTAATACTTGAGAGTACTTTACCATAATTGCATATTGTGTGCAGTGGAATGGAATTGACGTAGAGAAAAACTTCCATTCAACGAGGAAGAATATAGAGAACCGTAGTGGTAAGTATTTTCATAAATCAAATAATATAAATAATTTTTAATTAATACCAACACAGAGGTTAATCATTAAGCTATATATCTTTTCAAGCTATATATATGTAATAATGTTGCAAATGTGATCCTGCCGACGTATGGATGAACTGGCAGTCGTGTACGTGAGGCGAGTGTTGATGTTCTTCCCACACGCGGACAACAAGAAGCAGAGGCAGAGCTAGATGTTAGCACAGAGAGGGATCGGGGACAGCTCACGGGACAGAGGTAGAGGCCATGACACAAACTTGGATGCTTATCCCCGAGACATGGAGGGAGAGACTGAAGCGGCCTGCCGAGCAAAGGGAAGTCGCGACATCTAGCGGTCGGTTTAAAAGAGAGTATTTGAATCTATGAAATTAAATTTTGATATAAATAATTTTTCTATAGCATATATATATGATACATTTTGAATGATAGAATGTAAATTTTATTTTGTTTTCTAAAGATTTAACTAAATGGTGTATGTAAATTTTGTTTTGTTTAAAAAGATTTGAGGAAAATAAAGAGATGATTATTGAAGTGGAGACGGCCACAAACGACTGCTAATTCTTTTCACACATCTAGAATAGAATTATATCAGCTAGTCGACAGGATCGCTGCCTACGGGAATAAATTCGAAATGACGTCGAAGAAAGACTTGAAAACTTTACCGAAAGAAGAGGTTGTTACCGGAGCGAGAGTAGACAGTTCAATTAAAGAAATCTTGCCGATTTTCAACCCGGATACAGGCCTTACGTATCAAGAATGGCGAAATCTTTTTGAAAGAACAGTCAAACTTCAAAATATTTCAGAAAATGATGCTCTAACGATGATTCCAAGCATCTTTAAGGGAAAAGCGTTAGAGATATACGCCTCGATGTGCCAGGACGTGTTCACGTTGGATGAACTTCACCAAGCTATGAATATATTTTTCCCGGTATCGACAAGTGGATTGATGAGGCAGTTTTGGACTGAAAAGAAGCTACCATCGCAACCCCTTATGGACTACTACTTTAATAAACTGAAGTTGGCAAAAATATTGAATATAAGTTCGGAGCAGACCCTGGAAGCGCTTTCTTCGAATGTAAACGCAAAGCTGAGACCATTTTTGATCGCTGCCAATCCGGCTAATCTGGACCTATGGATTAAGATTGCATCCTCCCTGAAAGAAGGATTTCGACAGGAAGAGACATCTTCACCCTTTAATGGCCCCAGATATCGACGGGACTTTCAAAATGTCGACTCAAGGAATGCAACGCCTTCACAGGATTCTCTTCCTTCAGGTGCCCGCCCCGGCAGAGAGGTTGGCGACCGACAAGAAACCCGGCGAAAGCAGTTTTACCAAGACTTTCGAGGTAATGTAGGGCAACATTGATGGTGCCCAGGAGTGATGAGTGACGTTGGGGTAGATTCATTGCTCTTGGGAACCTATTTAGTACTCTTTGATTCCGGCAGTGACATTAATATTATTTCAGTACACCTATTACCTGAATGCCTTTTAGATAAGATAAATAACTCTAGCCAACAACACACAAACACACCTAATATAATTAGCACTGTATCTAACCGTATTGGATTATTTGGACACATTTGTTTAACGATCAGAATTGGAGATATAACTAACAATATGTTATTCTATATTATTGATAATCCAAATTTGAATTTTCTGATAGTATCCACTAAGTACCTGAAATATTTTAACCTAAAGATTGATTTTGATGAGAATGTTATTATGCAAAATAATGTGTTTTTATCCAAATTTCAATATATATTTTCTGAAGATGAACTCAATGCTTTGCAATATTGTGATAACTCAAAAAAATATTTTGGTGTTTCTGATAATGTTAAATATTGTAAAAAACATAATTATTGTTTAAAACTTTCAGGAAAATGCAATCACATAAAAATGTTACCTCTTTTATATAAAACTATTGATCAATATAACATAAATGTCCCCTCTTGTTTTAAATCTAAACTCGTTTACCAACCAAACTTTCGACCCTTACCCTTGCCAAATCTAGAAGACAGCTATCTAAATAATGATGACAAACTTAAGAATAATTTCTACATTTTATTAAATCGCTATAATGATATTTTTGGTGAAAACAAGTATAATATTAGACCATTAAAAGTAGATCCCCCCAGGTTAAGACTCAAAGATAAAACTCCTGTTTGTCTCAGACCTTATCGACATAATCCCAGGGACACCGAAATAATTAAGGAACAAATTAGGCAATTATTAAAATATGGGATTATTAGGCATGCTTCTTCTCCATATAGTTCGCCAGTAACTTTAGCACATAAAAAGGGAGAAAATGATAAATCTAGACTATGTATCGACTTTAGGAAATTGAATTCAAAATTGATAGGAGATAGTTTCCCAATTCCTTTAGTTGAAAATATCATCCAAAAGGTGCAAGGCTCAAAAGTATTCTCGTGCCTTGATATTCTAAGTGCATACTGGACTATTGGTTTACATGAAAAAGATCAACCTATTACTTGCTTTACCACCACAGAAGGCTCTTACCAATGGTGCAGATTACCATTTGGATTGCGGACAGCTCCTGCTATTTTCAACAGGATCCTCACTTCCATACTGCAGAAATATGAACTTAAAAATATAATATCTTACTTTGACGATATATTGGTTTTCTCAAAAGATACCGAATCCCATTTAGAACACCTTGGGGAAATATTTGTAATCCTACAAGAGGAAGGTATCCAACTTAGGAAAGACAAATGTTTGTTTTTTATGCAAAAGATAAATTATTTGGGTTACGAAATTTTTGGAGATCAAATCTCTCCTTCAAGTACTAATGTTGGTATAATTAAATCTTTGCCCCCTCCTCGTGATGTTAGATGCTTAAGGTCATTTTTGGGCAGCGTTACGCATTATGCAAAATTTATAGATAATTTTAATAAGTTGAGAGCGCCTTTAAACGATCTATTGAAAAAAGATGTAAAATTCACGTGGAGTGAAGAGTGTCAGAGGAGTTTTGAAGCCCTTAAAGAAGCATTAGTTTCGAAACCAATACTTCAAATTTATAATCCATTGTTAGCTACACATATCTTTTGCGACGCTAGTATTGCAGGTTTAGGAGGCGTACTTAAACAGGAGTATCCTGATGGCACCTTAAGACCCATAGCGTTTTATAGTAGGGCTTTAAGGGGAGCAGAATCCAAGTATACAATAACAGAACTTGAATTATTGGCGATAATAGAAACATGTAAAAGATATCATCCCTATATTTCAGGTCAACATGTGATAGTTCATACCGACCATAAGGCATTAATTTGGTTAAATAATTTCAAACATACTAACGGTAGATTATTCCGATGGGCGCTAAAATTATCAGAATATGATTTGGAATTTAAATATAATAAGGGATGTGAGAATCATGAAGCCGACATGTTGTCTCGACTGCCATATACCTGCTTCTTAACTGTTCAAAATATAGAACAAGAACAAAAATCATTACTTAAGCCTTCATCTAAACTATATTTCATTAAAAACGGTATTACTTATATTAGGCTAAAAAATAGAGATAGGATTATAGTACCACCCTCCTTACAACAACAATTGATAAGCAGGGCTCACGAAAGTTTAGGACACCCAGGCATAAGTTCAATGGCTAGAGTTATCTCAACTCAATATTATTTCAAAGGAATGATAGGACAAATAAAAAATTATATTTTGAAATGTAAAATATGTCAGTCTGTAAAGAAGCCAACTACACCTTCGTATGGACTCATGGGTAATTTACCACTAGCTGAGAAACCATTTGATGTAGTTGCCCTTGACAGTATTTTAGGATTAGGGGATTATAACAGTACAAAGAATTGTCTTCATGTGATAGTTGATCATCACTCAAGATACATCTGGGCTTATCCTTCTAAGAGTACGTCTATAGCAACGTACATCAATATAATAAATCAGTTATTAAATGTAGGTAAACCGAAAATTATCGTTACTGATAGGCACCCCTCATTTGTGTCCCAAAGGTTTAACAAATTTCTACAAGAAAAGGGCATAAAACACGTGATGACATCCCCTTCGCACCCACAGTGTAATGGGCTTGTAGAGAGGGCGAATGCGACAATGATCTCAAAGCTTAGACTTCACCATCAACAAAATCCCAGAATACCATGGCCCAAATTATTACAAAAGGCCTTAGAAGAATATCGGAGTATTCCTCATTCCATAACTAAAATGCCTCCCGTTTATTTACTTTTTGGCATAACGCCATCATATATCAATAAATTAACAATAGCATATCCACCCATAGAAGAGGCTAGGAAAATTGCAACTGAAAATACCGAAAAATTACATCTTAAATTGGTAAAAAGATATAATGAATCCCATAAAACGCCTAATCTAAAAATAGGGGATAAGGTCCTTTATAAGATCCCTTACCAATCAGGTCAAGGTAAGCTCATGCCAGCCTTTTATCCAGAACCATACACCATAATTTCCATACCCTCACCACAAACCATAGAAATAGATAAGCCTTGCCAACCCGAAAATAAGCATGCAACAATAGTTAATATTTCTAAAGTAAAGCTCTGGGATCCGGTAACTGAAGACAATACTGAACCACCATTCCCATTTCAGGAAGAAGAGGATTTGGAGGGATGCTTGGGTATCGAACCTAACAAGCAAGCTTCCACCGATAGTCCTCAGGTTTTATTCTCTTCCATTAAAGAAAAAAAATCCAGATCACCCCACAGAGCCCCTGGAGAAACTACTGCCGGTTTCGGGAAAATAACAAAAAAAGTTGCCCTGGAATGGGATTCTACATGGAGAGTGTCTCCATAGACATGTAATGTCCATATCATTTTTTTCCCTGCCTATTGTTAGTTAGGTTTTGTATGGCCACCTTTTCCTGTGATTTTCCCCAACTAACAGGCTTTGGTCGCCTTTTTACCTCTAACAATATGGTTACTTGTGTAATATATATATATATATTTTTTTTGCAATGTATCTTATCCTTTACCTTCCATCCCCTCCCAACCTCCGTTGAGAAAAAAATTAATACAATTTTTTTTTTTTTTTTGTGGGGGGTAGTGATACATTTTGAATGATAGAATGTAAATTTTATTTTGTTTTCTAAAGATTTAACTAAATGGTGTATGTAAATTTTGTTTTGTTTAAAAAGATTTGAGGAAAATAAAGAGATGATTTTATTGAAGTGGAGACGGCCACAAACGACTGCTAATTCTTTTCACACATCTAGAATAGAATTATATCATATATATATGTTATATTAAAATATTATTTTATTTAAAATTATATTTCATAGATTCTAATACACTGTTAAATCGACCGCCAGAGGTCATGCTTCCTCTATAAAAACTCATTGTTGTTGTTTCCCGATGGCCGGCTCAAACCTTTTGTACATTATGTAAATACGTTTTTCATTTTTTTTTATTCTTACGCCTTAAGCCAGGCAGTACTTTTATCAAATTATGTTTTTATATATTCCTTCAGCTCAATTAAAGCAATTACTGATCAAAACTATTTTTTATTATTATATTTTCAAGATTTTTGTCACGATTGCATTACCATAGCATAATCCTCAAGATAATCAAAATCAAGCTGAAAATATTTTTATTCATAATATACATGTTATGTAAGAAATAGATACCAAGAAATTATTTGAAAAAGAAAAAATAAACAATATTAAGGTAAAGGGTTTCTTTTTATTTTGATTTTCGTAAGTTTTCGAGCAAATTTTATGCTCTTCAACGGTCATATACTTATATATACAATATCAAGATGAACTTTGTACAGTAATAATTGTGTTATTGGCATGTGTGGGCGTGCATCAAACTGTTTACAGCTAAAAGATATTATAATGGGATGAAATATTTTATCTGTAAACAGTTTGATGTACGCCCACACATGCCAATAACACAATTATTACTATAAAGAAAATAAAGTCTCCAGGGTTAAGTTTCTTGTTCAAATTTTATTCTCTAGATTTCGGACCTGTCAGTCCTTCCACAGGAGTATCACGATAACAAATTGATGGTATATATATTACATAATAATTTTTTGCATATTTAATTATATAAAGTTTTAATTTAACAAAGATAATAATAATAGATAGAATATTTACATATTAGATTACATAATAGAATGTGTTTACATATTTAACTATTTTGAAAATAGAGCAATCCATAGATAAATCTTTAATTAAAAAGGCATATATTGGATAAAACAAATAATTCATTTTACCAATATTTCAGCTGGCTGAACGCCAACCTTTATCAAGGTATTATAACATTTTAAAGTACAGGGTGATCCAAAAGTCCCGCACTATTTTAAAAATTAATAACTCCGCGAATATTTGCGCTAGAGCAATGCGGTAAACACCATTGTATTCAGAATGCAATGGGATTTTTTATGGCAAATAATGAAAAATTCGAAATTGATTTTAGTTACAATTTTATTCGCCAGATGGCGCTCTACCAGAATCAGAGATTCAGCGGCCAAATTGTTTGATAAATTGAAAAATATAACTGATCGACACGTATTTTTCCTTTTTGAATACCAGGAAAGAACCCTAATAATATCAAATAACAAATTAATAAAACACCACTTCGCCAAAAGTATGAAGAATTGTTTAACGATTTTAAATACAATCAGAGATATGTAAAATAGGCAAATGCAAATTAAAACATGTAGCAAAATATTTATTTTTATATGAGGTTTTGTGAAACAGATTGAATGTTTGAAAAACACTGCTGATATCAATACACGAATTTTTGAAATGTTAATATAGTACCAAAAATTATGATGGCACTATTAATAGGATTTCTTGCTATAAGAAATGTGTAGTTTCTTGACTGATTGGCGACCCTTGACTATTTAACTGGATATTTGTCATGATCCAACAAATGAAATATAGAGGGGAGTGACAAAATATATTTGTCGTACTTTATTCCAAATATCCTATGGGCTTGTCAAATGTTATCATTGTTTATTATACTGTACACAATTTTAAAAATTTGTCCCCTCAAATAAAAATAAATTTTAAATCGACCTTTGGCGTTGTAAAACGTGGTAGTAAAATCATTTTGTATTATTTTTTTTCACAAAATTTCTAAAGTTATAGGTGTACAGAAAATATTTCTTATGCTACATGTATTTCTTATGTATGTATTTCTATGTTATCTATTATCTATTATCTATGTATTTCTTCTAATGAGCGAAAAGCGAAAAACTAAACATAAGGGGTAAAATTGTGTGTACCAGTGTTATTCGAGAAGTTATAACACTCTGGGTTGCACGACATAATATGTGAGCAAATGACAAACAAAATATTACTGTTCACACAAAAAAAGAGTCAAGATGTGAGGACAGCATTTATTATCCCCATATCCCAACACAAAGAGATGCAAAATATTGATAGATGATATAATACATGGCGGCTTATACAACACATGAGGTAACTGCCTTCTCTCTTGTATTAAGTGACAATCCTTGCTCAATGTGGCACCCTTCATTCTCAATCACCGCCTGCAGACTATAAATGACAGAATGGACAGCATTAAATAACATATCTGTTAAATTGATAAAGCGTGCCATCTGATAGAAGCCTTCATCATGGCCAATGTGGTAGGCCAGCATCGACAAACACACGATTTAATGTATCCCCATAAACAAAAATCGCAAGGCGTCAAGTCTGTTGATCTTGGAGGCCACTGGTATATAAAGTGGCGACCAATCACACGATTTTCACCGAACGTATCCTTCAGCAATTGTTTGGCACCTCGGGAGATATGAGGAGGTCCTCCATCTTTCATGAATGTTATTTCGCTTAGTGCTTTTACCCTGCAATATGGGAATACCCTTTTCTCATAACGTTCACCAGTTACAAAAAAGGTTTTAAAAGTTCTTCCATTGATTTTTCAAAGAAAAATGACCCAATAATAAAAGAAGTGAACCCACACAAAACTGTAACTCTAGGCTGGTAAAGTGGCATTTCTGTGAAAATCCTAGGGTTTTCTGTTGCCCAAATGCGGCTGTTTTGAATGTTAAATTCTCCGTTTAGAGAAAAGTGAGCATCATCTGTCCACAGTACATTCGACAGCCAGTTTTCATCAATATCAATTTGCCGGAAAACCCATGCAGCGAATTCTTGACGCATCTCAAAATCGCCAACTTTCAGCTCGTGAAATCTTTGCATTTTGTATGGGCACACACAATAGAGACATTAAGTGAAGCGTCTTCGGATATCACAATCATACTTCGGCGAATTTAACGCCAAAAGTTCAATTCGGGGATCACCTGTCCAGGATAACAAAAGTCAGTAGGTTGAGGACATTCTAACCGACCTCGACCTTACACCGTTAAATAACGGAGAGAACACCTATCTATCTAAGTCCACAGGCACAGAATCCGCAATAGACATCACAGCGATAAATTACAACATCGCACCCACAACACAATGGAAAATCCTGAGAGGTGCAATCAGTGACCACAGACCAATTTTAACAACCCTAAACTTCAAAATTGAGAATGTCCATTAGAATAAAGGAACATGGAACTTTAGGAAAGCCGACTTGAAAAAAATTCACAGAAAAGCTTGAAGAACTGTGCAACAAAAAAATTGAATTACAGAACGCTTGACAAAAGCTTGGAAAAATTCTCTTCGAACATTTAAAAAGCTGCAAAAGAGCATCGATAACTAGAGGTAGACGTAAAGACCTGTGGATACCTTACTGGAAGGACCACAACATCGAGGCAATGATTTCAGAGAGAGAGACAATATCAATGGACTTCTTAAAACAAATAAAACAGAAAGGAACTCATTGAAATTATTCACAAAATATAACAAGAAATTTGGATATTCAAACAAGAAAAATGGCAAATTCTGCGAAAAAAAATGGATCCAAGAAAGGACAGCCAACACTGGAATATAATTAGAGTGTTAGAGAACAATCAAAACCAACACCAATCCTCCAATACTCTAACCGATATGAATAGAACAGCGAGAACGAGAACAAACAGATGGCTGACATAATTGCTGAATATCTTTCAAGCACTTCCATTCTCAACTATACGAATGAAGACAGGACTCTAAAAATAATATAAACCAGTTAGTTAAACAAGCAAGAAACTTCCATCAACAAGATATTTTCTCGAGAGACTTCACACTGAATGAGCTAAACTCATCAATAAAAAAATCCAAGAGGTCACCAAGAGATAATCTAATCTTTGGTCAAATGATTAAACACTTTGAAATCAAAGCTAATAATCAACTCCTACGAATACTGAACATTTCATGGCAAACTGGTAAACTACCAAAGAATTGGAAGATATCAATTATAGTGCCAATACTGAAGTCAAACAAAGATGCCAAGGAATACAAGAACTATCGGCCAATTGCTCTCGCCAGCATACTTTGTAAAATACCAGAACGAATTATCCACTCTAGGCTCATAGTCTGGCTCACAAAAAAATAATAATATAAATCTCTACCAAACAGCCTATAGATCCCAGCACTGTACAACTGATCAACTGTTCTACTTCTGTCAATCAATAATAGATTCTTTCCGGGAAAAACCGCCAAAGAAGACCACGGCTATATTCCTTGATATGACCTCAGCTTTTGATCGAGTGTGGAGGGAGAAATTACGTGAAAAGCTGCATAACATCGGAGTAAGAGGAAAAACCTTAATCTGGATTGCAGACTTCTTAAGGGGAAGAAGGTTAAAGGTTCGGGTCAATGGAGAATTTTCCAAGGAAGGAAGAACATGGGCTGGTGTACCTCAGGGATCTGTGCTCAGTCCTCTACTCTATCTGCTATATATTAACGACATACATCCTTACCTCACTGAAGACACAAAGGTTGCCTGTTATGCAGATGATAAAGCCACATGGCACACAAGTAGCAGCATAGAAAAATCGTGAAAGATACTGAATACATCAATGAGAGGACTGGAGAAGTGGGCAATGGAACTCCAAATGACCATAAACCCAATAAAACCAAACCTATGCGTCTTCTCCACTCCCAGGGAAAAAGGCATAAATATAACCACAAAATAAGCATAAACAAACAAATAATTGATAAAATTAGAAATCCATAATACCTAGGTGTGATACTGCAGTCCTGGATCTTTCCAGTTGGTCTCGAGGACCACGCCATCACCATCTCCTAAGCGGCGAAGTACGCGATCTACGTATTCATCGTAGATCGCAAAATGCGTGGTGTCGCTGGAGACCCACTGGCGATTCTCCACCAAACTCTGCAGCGCTGGCAGAGGCGCCATATTCATTGTACATAGTGTATATAATGCATATTATCTTTTTTTAATAGTGCAGACTGTGTATGTATTGACAAGATGTCAACAAAATTATTTTAATTATTATTTATGAGGGATTTTAATTTTCATAGCACATAATTAGCACCTCAAATAGAGCTATCAGAAAACTAAACATTCTGAGAAGGCTATGTGGAACAAATTGGGGAGCAAAACCCAGAATTCTCAGAACAACATATACCACCTTAATAAGACCGATAATGGAATATGCAACACCGGTCTGGGCTCCCTCAAGCTCATCACTAAAAGTAAGACTAGACAGTGTTAAAGCAAAAGCGGCCAAAATAATCACTGGTGCTGTTTCATCCACCAACAATGAGATAATTCAGAGAGAATGTGTTCTAGACCTACTCGCTCGAAAGCAGAAGACAAAATGAAAACAACTTGGATCGGCACTTCGGAAACGAGGAACCAGAGGACGAGATCTCTCTGACCACTTGTGGTTTGGTGGATCCGCCCTTTTCTGAGAATGAGGTGAAACTGACGGCTTTCAAGTTAGGGAAAAGGAAATCTTCTGGTCCCGAAGGGATCGATAACACGGTCGTGAAAGCCCTGGTAAGGATGCACCCATCGCTTCTTTCCAGGTTATTCAATAAGTGCCTGGACACTGGTACATTTCCTGAGGCATGGAAGGTTGCCCGAGTAGTGCTTCTCGAAAAGTCTGGTAGAAAGGGTAATTCTCCTAATGATTATCGTCCGCTTTCTTTACTAGTGTGTCTAGGTAAGGTCCTGGATAGCCTACTAGCTCAGCGACTGAAGCACTGGCTAGAGAGTAATGAGCTCCTTTCCTCTTTCCAACATGGTTTTAGGGAAGGGAAGTCCACAATCACAGCTCTGAACGAGGTGTTAGAGGGGGTTGAGATGGGCTTGAATAAGGGTGCTTGGGTTCTTTTCGTGGCCCTGGACATTGATGGCGCGTTCAACTCCATGAGCTGGAACAAGTTGATGAGAAATTTGATGGACATGGGTTGTCCTGATAATTTGTGCAGCTTGATTCGTGACTTCCTGAGGGATAGACGGATTAGCCTCAGTTTTGGTGGGCGGAAGTTGGAAAGAAACTGTGCTAGGGGTTGCCCCCAGGGCTCTTGCTGCGGACCTATTCTGTGGAATATCCTGGTAAACACCGTTTTCCAGGAGGAGCTCCATGAGGGAGACAGGCTGGTTCTCTATGCTGACGACCAGTTCCTCATCATTGAGACTGCTTCGAGAGCGAAGGCTGAGAAGTGTGTTGAAACTTCTCTCCAAATTATCTCGAGCTGGGCCCATGACTCTGGCCTTAAGTTCCATGTCTCCAAAACTAAAGCCCTCAGCTTTAAGCCTAGGGACATAAGCACTAAAAGGAAAGGGATCAAATGGGAACACAAGCCGGCTATCCGGATGGAAGGACGGAAAGTAGCGTTGGTCAATAGGATGACCATCCTGGGGGTGGTCATTGATGACAAGATGGGTTGGCAATACCAGGCGGAGGAGATGGTGGCGAGAGGCAGGGAGGCGTTGTGCAGGCCTGTCCTGGTTGGCCCTCAACAGGGGGGGGGGGGGAGAGAAGGAGGGTACTATTTTTAGGAACCTCTGCCTTGCTATATGCTTCCGGGGCTTGGTAGCGCCGAAACAGGGATCAGAAGGTGGCAACAACTCTAGAGAGAGTGCAGAGGACAGCGGCACTCAGAATCACAGGGGATATCGCATTACCAGCAGTGGGGCCTTTTTGGTCCTCGCTGGGCTTATTCCCCTGGGATTGAAACTAGAGGAGGAGACCATCAGACAGAAGATCTGGGAGAAAAGGGAAGATGCCCTGGGACTTTAGGGGGGGGGGCCTGGAATCGAAGAGGGACACAAGGAAGCCTCCGCAGTGGTTGCCAAAGTGGAATTGGAGTCCTAGAGGGCCGACAGGGATTGGCACGGAGGTTTTCACTGATGGTAGTAAGTCTGGAACCAATACTGGAGCTGGGGTAGTGATATACACTAATGGAGAGCTGATCTTCCAAGAAGGTTTAGCACTCAGAGTGGACGAATTGGTCTTTTCAGCCGAGCTGGTTGCGATCAGGGTAGCCCTCAGAGTGTGTGCCGAGAATGACTTCAGCCCGGACCGCCTCTATTCAGATTGTATGTCGGCCCTCGTCGTTATCAATCTGGAGAAAGGGCAACTCGCGCATCAAATAATCCAGGAGCTGGAGATGATGACGCGGGCTCCGGAGCTCCCTTGGTTTAGGAGACACAGCCTAATCGAAGGTAATGAGTTCGCAGACAGGATCGCTAAGGCAGGATGCTTTAGAGGTAGATCACTGAGGACCCCAGTGACCAAGAAAGAAGTTTATAGGAGGATCAGGGGTCACGTCCAGGACTTATGGTTGGACAGATGGAGGAACAGTGTGAAGGGGAGAGAGGTATTCAATGGGGTAACAACACCCAAGTACCTCTGTAAGGTAATGTCCCACAAACTCATTAGGGTAGTTCGGGACATGGGCTCTTCCCCAAGTCTCCACAGATTTAAAATTAAGAGAAACCCTGATTGCGTCTATGGAGAAAGGGATGTGAATGCACGCCACTACGTCTTGGATTGTCCAAGGGTAGTGGGTGTGCAGGAAGAGAGAAGGAGGGCGAGGGGCGCGATCGAGAGTAAGCTGCTGAGAAATCACAGCAAGCTTCTTGAGAAAGCCCACGACGTGGCAGCTGAGCTTTTCCTCAGCTGTGAGTGAACAGAGTCGACCGGGGGCTGCCTCCGCGCGGTCCCTGCTGGACACAGTAGATAGTTTCCTATTTTGCTGTGATTAAAGGCCACCGGTATAGAAATCCTTCAAGACACGTTGTCTGGGAGGTGGTGTTTCCAGGTACAATGTCCAAGCACTAGCTTGGATACCGTTACTTGGCTTATGAGTTGAACAGAATAGCAGCGAAGGGCATGCTTCGCATGCCGGCTTGTGGACTGAAAGGTCTGGGTGGCCATCTGCTTCTAGGGTGTACCAACTGTGCTTAGGTGGGATCCTCCAGTTCTTGTTTATTTTGGCTACTGTTTCTATTTCTTTAAAAGTAAGTTTATTTTTCTGTAGCAAGGGTTCTTTTGTGCCTTTTTTCGCTAGCGCATCAGCAGCTTCATTGCCTTCAATGCTAACATGTAAGGGTATCCATTGAAGGTGAATTTTTGAGGTATTGAGAGTTTTTGGAGATAACCAATTATGTTCCTGATTACTTTTTCTCTAAGTTCCCCTGTGTGACTCAAGTGTTGTATGGCACTTCTACTATGAGTAAGAATCCATATATCGTGATGTTTAGTATTTCTGATGGATTTTAAGACTTCATAGATGGCTATAAGTTCTGATCTGAAGATTGAGCAAAAATCTGGGTTTCTTCTGTTCATTTTCTCATTGCCATTTGTGGTTTTAATGAGAGAGCCACTGCCAGTGTGTCCCAACTCGTCTCTGCTACCATCGGTATAGATAGTTATTGCATCATTAGGAATTTTATTAATTATTTCTAATGATAATTGTTTTAAGTATTCTGGATTTTGGTATTGTTTGTTGGTGGGTTCGTTTAAAGTGGCATTAAAAATAACATTTTGTTAGTGGTTCGCATGTAGATATTTTTTCAGCTAAATAATATTTTTCCACTTTATATTATAAAAATCCATTTCTTTTGGCCAGGTGGAGAGGGCCTTCTTTTTTGAGTCTTATATTGGGTTCCCAAATAAGTATGTAATTGAAAGTTCTGTGTTTATTTTCATAACTCTTGATTTTGTTTATATATTTTGGCAGATTGTAGCTTATTCTATCCTTTAAGGGCATAATGTCTGCCTCGCAAAGTACAATATTATTAGGGCAGGTATTTCGAAGACCTGTAATAATTCTAGGTGCATTTAGTTGTATCCTTTCCAGTGTTTTTAGATTTGTTTTAGATGCTGTACCATAGATTTGATATCCATATTCCAAGATAGGTCTCATTAGAGATGTGTAAGTTAATTTTAGTGTTGTTGCTTCAGCTCTCCACTCTTCCTGAAATATATTTCAAGATTTTTAGTCGGTCTCTTCCTTTTCTAACAACTCCTTCAATATGTTTACTGGAGTTAATTTCTGGATCCAGGGTGTAGCCGAGATATTTAGGATGTTTATTATATTGCAATTGTTGTTCTTTCAGAATAATATTTGGTCTTATTTTGTATAGTTTCTTATCGGTAGTAAAAAGACAGGTTTCAGATTTTTGGGGGTTAAATTCTAATTTATGTTTATTCGCAAATTTTTCTAGGTGGACAATAGTCTTGTTCAAATCTCTTTCAGCTTTTTTCCAGTTAGTGTTGCTGCTCCATAGAATAATGTCATCAGCGAAAAGTCCAATATTGGTTTAATGTGAAAATTTGTCTTCTATGCCTGCAATAAATAGGGTGAAGAGAGTTGGGCTAAGGACTGATCCTTGTGGTAATCCTTGGTACAATTTGAAGGTTTTAGATAGAGTGCCATTATATTTTACCCTGATGTATCTATTTTTAAGGGAATCATTTATCCAAGTGATAGTTTTTCCATCAATTTTGAAATGTTTGTATAATTTTGTAATTAACTTGTTTTTCCATACCTTATCAAAAGCTTGTGTAAGGTCTAAAAAGCAGCTATGGTGTGGTTAGTTGGCTTTTTGTTTTGTGCATATTTTACCTTTTGTGTGAAAAATAAGAGTTGGACTATTGTCCCATGTTCTTTCCTAAATCCATATTGTTCTTCTGGTAAGAGATTTCTTGTGTCGGGGTGGTAGGTGAGTCGTCTGAATATAAATATTTCCATTAATTTGCAGCAAATATTTGTGAGGGAGATAGGTCGGTAGTTTTTTGGGTCATCAGCAGATTTGTCAAGTTTTTTAATGGGAATTATTGTTGCATTTTTACAGTCTTGAGGCAATTTTCCAGTTTTCCAGGAGTTATTGAAAATATTAAGAAGTCTTTCTTTGCCAAATTTGCCCAAGTTTGATATCATTCGGCCATGGATTCCATCTGGCCCAGGAGTCTTGTTTAGGTCAGTGTTTTCTAATGCATAAGCTAGCTCTTTCATATTGATTTTTTTCATGGAAAATATTATGAGTGCTGGTGACATTTTTACAGTCATGAATAATCTTTCGGGCCTTTTTTCAACCTTGATTTTACTACTTATTTGATATGAATTACCTAAAAGATTGGCAGCAATTTTGTCATTAGTTGCTGGTGTACCATCTGTATTCTCAATCATATTTGTGTTTTCAGTTTGTGGCTGGACTCTGTCAATTTGTTTTGCCAAATTCCAAAGTTTTGTATTTGGGTTTCTTGGGTTCAGGTTTTCACAAGTTTGTTTCCATTTTTCCCTTTTCACATTTACGTATAATCTTTTTATTTTTGCAATCACAATGTTCAGTTCAGTTCTACAATTTGTTTGGTTTTGGGTGCACTTTTTTGTAGTTCATTTCCTTTAGTTATAAGTGTTTGAATATTTTTTGCCTGGTGTGTATAATTTGGAATCCATTTCTAAATATAACCTCTTGTTATTGAAACTTTGGCTGCTTTAATAATGGTGTTTTCGAAAGCTATCATATTAGCCTTTTTGAAGTTCCATAATTTTTCTTAATTGAGCTAGTTTTGGTCTTGATGCTAATTTCTATCAAATTAGGGAAATGATCACTTTCAAAACCTTTTAATATTTGCTATTTGCATTTGTGGAAAATGTCAGGATAGTAAAAACTTATATCAAGGGCTTGTGCAGTATTATAGCTGTAGGAATGATGGGTAGGATTCCCATCATTTAAGCACATGAAGGCATTGTCGTCAAATATGTTTGATAGTATTTTGCCTCTTGGGTTTGGCGTAGAATATCCCCATAGTTGATGTTTGGCATTAAGGTCACCTAAAATGATAGTGTTGTCTGTAAGAAATTGAGCCATTGTTCCATCGTCAATAAATGTATTGTTTGGAGGGTGATACATATTGTATATGTTGATGGCTTTGTTTTGATTGAGGTAGACTTTGATACCTTGGGTTTCGAGGTCTAATGTGTTTGGAATATTAACTGCTATGTCCTCATAGTACAAATTATCGATTAAAAATGCTAGGCCACGCCCTTTAACAGCATATACAGATGGATCTTCAGACCTTACCCTGAGTAATGGAGGGGCCGGAATTAACATAATACTGCAAGATGGAACAAACATCAAAATCAAAGAAGGAGCAGGACAGATTTCGTCAAACTTCACTTGTGAACTGACAGCTATCTGGAAAGCCCTTGATGTATGCCTTAACCAACCATCCCTGCATCAAGCAGAAGGAATTTTAATATACAGCGACTCCATATCCGCTCTAGAAGCAATTCAGAAGGGCAATACTAAAATCACACAGAAAATACACTCGTTACTTACCCAACTGGAACCATTGGAGAATAACTGCATTCTACATTGGATCCCTGCCCATGCTGGGATCGGGAGTAATGAAATGGCATTTGAATTGGCAAAGGAAGCCAGAAAGTTGAGCCAAAGGAAAGAACAAATGTCATTATTTGACGCTGATTCTTTGTCAGAATACAAGATAATTAAACAAAAAAAAAATAAGAAAAGATCAAAATGCTAAATAAACTCTGAGAGAAAAATGACAAAAACTATAACAAGACTTATGACAAAACACTATAAAGGAATGACAATACATCCAGATGGCACAATAACCTATAGGGCATGCAACAATTGTCCTGGTGTGGAACTTACACCTAACCACATATTCTCATGTCCAGCAATGGCCGCAGCCTTGCAGAAATTTGACATAGACCCAGAGCAGCAGCTTTACACACCCAAGATAGTGGACATTGCTGCTGATGTGATGGAGATGCATGGTACATCTGAGGCTCTTTATTGGACACGACAACAACAACGGCATTCCAGAGTAAAATAAATTATCAGAGATAGATACATATTTTTCAAATGAATTAAAATAAATATAATCGATACTGAGTGAGAGTTGAATTAAAAATATTAGAAATTTATTATCTTCGGAAACAAACCGTATCTAAAATATCAATTTTCTTTTTGCTACATGTTTTAATTTGCATTTACCTATTTTACATATCTCTGATTGTATTTGAAAATCGTTAACCAATTCTTCATACTTTTGGCGAAGTGGTGTTTTATTAATTTGTTATTTGATATTATTAGGGTTCTTTCCTGGTATTCAAAAAGGAAAAATACGTGTCGATCAGTTATATTTTTCAATTTATCAAACAATTTGGCCGCTGAATCTCTGATTCTGGTAGAGCGCCATCTGGCGAATAAAATTGTAACTAAAATAAATTTCGAATTTTACATTATTTGCCATAAAAAATCCCACTGCATCCTGAACACAATGGTGTTTACCGCATTGCTCTAGCGCGAATATTCGCGGAGTTATTAATTTTTAAAGTTGTGCGGGACTTTTGGATCACCCTGTATGTCAACAACTTGGTTTGTTGACACACTTTAAAATGTTATAATACCTTGATAAAGGTTGGCGTTCAGCCAGCTGAAATATTGGTAAAATAAATTATTTTTTTGATCAAATATATGCCTTTTTAATTAAATATTTAACTATATTTTACATATTTTAAATCTAAGGGATAGTATTTGTTAATATTGTTTCATATGTTTATGATATTTCTATATATCTGTTTATGCTTTTTTGTTGTTTGGTTATCATAGATTCTATTAAGAGTCTTTGGTATTTATTGTGAATATTGTCGTAATGTACTATGGGTTGGGATAAGTTACTGTATAAAGTTCATCTTGATATTGTACATAGAAATATATGCCCGTTGAAGAACGTAAATTTTAATCGCCAACTTGCGAAAATCAAAATTGAAGAAATCTTTTATCTTATTATTGTTCTTTTTTTTCGAATTATATACATGTACTAAAGTATATATTGAATTATGATTGGATGGAATAGGAGGAGTACCAGTGCAATTATTTGAGGATATTTAGCATTCTATTCTTCATTTTTTTTAAGAAAGATGGTTTAACAAAACATTAAATTGACGTATACATGTAATAAAAGATATTTGAAAGTAATTCTAGTGTCCTAAAAGCTTATGTCCATAGTTTACTTAAATACCATTTCTAAGATTCCACCCTTCAGTGTAACATATATAAACAGAATGATCCAATACAGTATTAGAACTCTGAGAAGCGGTCTGGTAGATTAAATTGGTGAAACTGCTGGTAATTCTACTGTCCTATAGGTTTATGTCCATAATCTTCTTGAAAACCATTTCTAAGATTCCACCCTTCAGTGTAACATATATAAACAGAATGATCCAATACAGTATTAGAGCTCTGAGAAGCGGTCTGGTAGATTAAATTGGTGAAACTGCTGGTAATTCTACTGTCCTAAAAGCTTATGTCCATAGTGTACTTAAATACCATTTCTTAGATTCCACCCTTCAGTGTAACATATATAAACAAATTGATCCAATATAGTATTAGAGCTCTAAGAGAAGCGGTCTGGTAGATTAAATTGGTGAAACCGCTGGAAGAGTTTGTAATTCTACTGTCCTAAAAGCTTATGTACATAGTTTACTTAAATACCATTTCTAAGATTCCACCCTTCAGTGTAACATATATAAACAGAATGATCCAATACAGTATTAGAGCTCTAAAGAAGCGGTCTGGTAGATTAAAAATTGGTGAAACTGCTGGGAGGGTTTGTAATTCTACTGTCCTAAAAGCTTATGTCCATAGTTTACTCAAATACCATTTCTAAGATTCCACCCTTCAGTGTAGCATATATAAACAGAATGATCCAATACAGTATTAGAGCTCTAAAGAAGCGGTCTGGTAGATTAAAAATTGGTAAAACTGCTGGGAGGGTTTGTAATTCTACTGTCCTAAAAGCTTATGTCCATAGTTTACTCAAATACCATTTCTAAGATTCCACCCTTCAGTGTAGCATATATAAACAGAATGATCCAATATAGTATTAGAGCTCTAAAGAAGCGGTCTGGTAGATTAAATTGGTGAAACCGTTGGGAGGGTACACCACTGATGAGCCAAGCCATCCCAATATATTTTTTTCATCGCACTAAGGACAGTAGAAATTTGTATTATGTATAAACGAAACATTCGTGCTTTTAAATCCTTTCATTTTATATAAATAAATGATATATTGAAATATGATTGAATGAAATAAGAGGAGTACAAGAGAAGTATGTGAGGATATATCGCAGGTGTTTGTTGTGGGTAATGGTTGTAGGTGGCAAAGGCGGGTGACATTAGAAGACCGAAATAATCAGAGACTCCCATAAATTAGACGGTAATGGTCCAGAAATTGCCTTCTTATACGTTCCAGACCATTACCCCGCATGCTCCTTGCGAGTGATAGTGGTGATTAGAACAGCCGCTTTCATAAATGTCTAACTCCGTGTTTACATAGATGGATAGCATTTCCACGGTTGTCTATCTCTATATCATTGGTGAATCCTTCTTCTTTCTTATCTCCACTCAATTATATCAGGGTTTCAAACTTGTAGATCTTGCTGATGGTGTCTGTTTGACAACCATCATGACTGGGTGAAGTAGAATGTGTCTGCTTTTGTCATTAAGACTGGGAGCACTACTCAGTAGCAGGCCACTGACTTAGCTCCAATATGTAATGGTGACATGAGGAACAGACAGCATGTACAGCCACTCCTAACATGGAATACAAACACTGCTCATAGTGTATTCTGGAGTCCTTACAAGGTCCTATCAGAATGGCCAGCTGAGACCAGGTTTTTTAGTGAGCTTGTTACTGCTCCCCTTCCTCCTTTTTCATCCGGGCTTGGAACCGGCAAAGGCGGAGATTGGTTAATCCTGATGTATGTAAATGAGTGTAAAGCAAAACAACTCAAAATATGGTACAGATACCAAGTCCTCAGATAGGTTGTTTCCACGTGTTGCTCTGTTTCTCAGGAACACGTTTCTCTATTGAATAGATATATCAGCTTTGCATCTTTATGCAGCCTATATTACTATGTAAATATGAAAAAGAAGAGCATTCAGCTCTATGTAAAAATTTGCATATAATTCTATTATAATGCATTAGCGCGCCATCTGTTATCAAAATTCGAAACTATTATAGACACTTGATTTTTTTTTTACTGCAATGGAAAATTTGATGGGAGGGCTTAGCTCATCAGTATGGTAGATTAAACTGGCGAAACCGCTGGAAGGGTTCACAACTGATGAGCCAAGCTCTCCCAATATTTTTCATCGCAGTAAGGACAGTAGACGTTTGATATATTTGTGAAAAGAAACATTCGCGTCTTAATATCTTCATTCGTTATATATTAATAACGCGTTATTGCTTTGTATTAATAATTAAATAGAATTTTATTTTATTTATTCTGAAGCGATGATAAAAGATTTTTGTGTCGAAACGTTTGAGAAAATCAAACTTTATCTTATTGATATGTCTATTATTCTAGATAACCTTAAAGATTTTTTAATATTTCGTATTTCGAACCCACGCGTTTTAAATCTACAACGTTGAAAATTGCCTTGATCGATTAAATCGATATTTCCTACATAAATCTTGTTTAGATTTCCCCCACCCTCATTCTGTATTTGACACTCGAATAGCAAAAGATTAATTAGCGGGGTCCATGTTTACCTTGTGTGATATAGACGGCATGTTCTGGCACCCTTTATACGTAATCTCTTTAGTAATATGTCTTTTTTTACATAGAGATGGAAATCCTTTAATATTTAGTTTTGAAAAGGGAGCTGATACAGTTAGGTACTGTTGATTTTGGATATAGCCTGTCCATGAGTGTATAGACACTTGGTTATCTCGTGTGTCTTCAATAAAGGTCACTGTAATATCTTTCAGAGTTATTGTCTCAATCCCGATATACATGCTAAAAGGTCCAACTTCCTTAAGTTTTGTCCTCGAGAATAATTGCTTCAAAAAATAATTTACCGTAAGAAATTCCCAAATGACCAGTTTTTCTTATCGTTGCATTCACGTTTAATGGTTTCCATATTGAAACAAAGAGAAATGACATTCTATTTCATTATATCTAAAATTCGGAGTGTATATAATTGGAAATTAGATTTTATAACAGCTTCTGTGAATATACATAATAGATTCAGAAAGGAGAATTAAAATAACATGAAACACATAATATAGATAATGTATAGAATATGTGAAACACATTTTATATTCACTCTATTATATTATGTGTGTGAATATTTACATTAAAATTTTCAATTTAGGGAATGTCATCATTTGTTTGATAGAAATCCATTGGGACTTTGAACTCGCAGATTTTACCCAGAACTTTCTTTTTTCTAATTTTATCTTTTGAAATATGTTCCCGTGTTTATACTATATGATTTGGTATGTCATATATAACTGTTTAGAGATTTAGAATTACCATATTTTGGTCTTATATAGTTTAATAAGAATGATTTTATAAGAATATAAAAATATTCGTGCCATATGTTATAGGAAATTTGAGCTAAACTCATGGACAAAACTTAAGGAAGTTGTACCTTTTAGCATGTATATCGGGATTGAGACAATAACTCTGAAAGATATTACAGTGACCTTTATTGAAGACACACGAGATAACCAAGTGTGTATACACTTATGAACAAAACTTAAAGAAGTTGTACCTTTTAGCATGTATATCGGGATTGAGACAATAACTCTGAAAGATATTACAGTGACCTTTATTGAAGACACACGAGATAACCAAGTGTGTATACACTTATGGACAAAACTTAAAGAAGTTGTACCTTTTAGCATGTATATCGGGATTGAGACAATAACTCTGAAAGATATTACAGTGACCTTTATTGAAGACACACGAGATAACCAAGTGTGTATACACTTATGGACAAAACTTAAGGAAGTTGTACCTTTTAGCATGTATATCGGGATTGAGACAATAACTCTGAAAGATATTACAGTGACCTTTATTGAAGACACACGAGATAACCAAGTGTGTATACACTTATGGACAAAACTTAAAGAAGTTGTACCTTTTAGCATGTATATCGGGATTGAGACAATAACTCTGAAAGATATTACAGTGACTTTTATTGAAGACGCACGAGATAACCAAGTGTGTATACACTTATGGACAAAACTTAAAGAAGTTGTACCTTTTAGCATGTATATCGGGATTGAGACAATAACCCTGAAAGATATTACAGTGACCTTTATTGAAGACACACGAGATAACCAAGTGTGTATACACTTATGGACAAAACTTAAAGAAGTTGTACCTTTTAGCATGTATATCGGGATTGAGACAATAACTCTGAAAGATATCACAGAGACCTTTATTGAAGACACACGAGATAACCAAGTGTGTATACACTCATGGACAAAACTTAAGGAAGTTGTACCTTTTATCATGTATATCGGGTTTGAGACAATAACTCTGAAAGATATTACAGTGACCTTTATTGAAGACACACGAGATAACCAAGTGTGTATACACTCATGGACAAAACTTAAGGAAGTTGTACCTTTTAGCATGTATATCGGGATTGAGACAATAATTCTGAAAGATATTACAGTGACCCTTATTGAAGACACACGAGATAACCAAGTGTGTATACACTCATGGACAAAACTTAAGGAAGTTGTACCTCTTAGCATGTATATCGAGATTGAGACAATAACTCTGAAAGATATTACAGTGACCCTTATTGAAGACACACGAGATAACCAAGTGTGTATACACTCATGGACAAAACTTAAGGAAGTTGTACCTCTTAGCATGTATATCGGGATTGAGACAATAACTCTGAAAGATATTACAGTGACCTTTATTGAAGACATACGAGATAACCAAGTGTGTATACACTTATGGACAAAACTTAAAGAAGATGTACCTTTTAGCATGTATATCGGGATTGAGACAATAACTCTGAAAGATATTACAGTGACCTTTATTGAAGACACACGAGATAACCAAGTGTGTATACACTCATGGACAAAACTTAAGGAAGTTGTACCTTTTAGCATGTATATCGGGATTGAGACAATAACTCTGAAAGATATTACAGTGACCCTTATTGAAGACACACGAGATAACCAAGTGTGTATACACTCATGGACAAAACTTAAGGAAGTTGTACCTCTTAGCATGTATATCGAGATTGAGACAATAACTCTGAAAGATATTACAGTGACCCTTATTGAAGACACACGAGATAACCAAGTGTGTATACACTCATGGACAAAACTTAAGGAAGTTGTACCTCTTAGCATGTATATCGGGATTGAGACAATAACTCTGAAAGATATTACAGTGACCTTTATTGAAGACACACGAGATAACCAAGTGTGTATACACTCATGGACAAAACTTAAGGAAGTTGTACCTCTTAGCATGTATATCGGGATTGAGACAATAACTCAGAAAGATATTACAGTGACCTTTATTGAAGACACACGAGATAACCAAGTATGTATACACTCATGGACTAAACTTAAGTAAGTTGTACCTTTTAGCATGTATATCGGGATTGAGACAATAACTCTGAAAGATATTACAGTGACCTTTATTGAAGACACACGAGATAACCAAGTGTATATACACTCATGGACAAAACTTAAAGAAGTTGTACCTCTTAGCATGTATATCGGGATTGAGACAAAAACTCTGAAAGATATTACATTGACCTTTATTGAAGACACACGAGATAACCAAGTGTATATATGTAATATGATGATGCAATTGTTGTTATTACTATAATATTTGTTGTATTACACTTTTGTAGAATCTGTCGACTTAACCGTTCTGTGGCAATATCGTTGCGGGGTTTCTTATTGTTGGATGCGAATGGTGATATTTGATTGAAGCGCAGTCGTTGAGTGGTAAGTGAAGCACACAGTTAGGAATAATCAGGACACATGGTGAGGTTTGAAAATAAAAGGCAACTGGATTGGAGGGAAGAAAGCTTGAGAAGGCGGAGCGATTTTGATTGTTAATTAACTGATCACATGGTGGTGATTGTACTTAGCTATGAGCTGAGTGGGGAGAGGTCCAGGGCCGATGTCACCTCGTTGGAGGCGAAGGAGCAACTGATCCGAACTCGGTGAGAGCCAAGTCGCTACTGCAGGTGTTGTTCCTATGAGAGCTAAAACCTCACTGACAATTCTTGTCTTTCGATTTAACACCACGAGTCAGTTTCTCTCTGATTGGTTGAGAGATCTCACATGATCTTTTTCTATTGGTTGACCTACTTAAGGTGCTATCTTCTGATAGGCCGGCGGCTTCCCTTGATGAAAGCTGTGCCCTGTTTGGTATATCCGATTTCGTCAGGAAGTGTTTGGTGGCTTGACGCTTATAGTTTCGAAGGATATTAGACACGTCCTGTTTTTGCCGGAAGTACTGGATGTCTCTCAAACTTTTATAACTTTTGGTCACTCGACACGTCCTGTTTGTCAGGAAGTATTGAGTGAATCTTGGCTAAAATAACTTCTGCGGTCACTAGAGACGCCCGGTCTCTGCCCCTGCAGTATTGACACAGGGGTGCCCAGAATAGTCGTGCCAGCCTTAGGTCTTACTTCCTATATCTTTTGTTACTTTCTTTCCTCCAGTTACCTTGTTCTTTATTAAGTCTTTGAGAATCATACATGGTACATACATAGTGGGTCGGGGTTGCATTTAATTATATACAAATTATGACATATACACTCATGGACAAAACTTAAAGAAGTTGTACCTTTTAGCATGTATATCGGGATTGAGACAATAACTCTGAAAGATATTACAGTGACCCTTATTGAAGACACACGAGATAACCAAGTGTGTATACACTCATGGACAAAACTTAAGGAAGTTGTACCTCTTAGCATGTATATCGGGATTGAGACAATAACTCTGAAAGATATTACAGTGACCCTTATTGAAGACACACGAGATAACCAAGTGTGTATACACTCATGGACAAAACTTAAGGAAGTTGTACCTCTTAGCATGTATATCGGGATTGAGACAATAACTCAGAAAGATATTGCAGTGACCTTTATTGAAGACACACGAGATAACCAAGTATGTATACACTCATGGACTAAACCTAAGTAAGTTGTACCTTTTAGCACGTATATCGGGATTGAGACAATAACTCTGAAAGATATTACAGTGACCTTTATTGAAGACACGAGATAACCAAGTGTATATACACTCATGGACAAAACTTAAAGAAGTTGTACCTCTTAGCATGTATATCGGGATTGAGACAATAACTCTGAAAGATATTACAGTGACCTTTATTGAAGACACTCGAGATAACCAAGTGTATATACACTCATGGACAAAACTTAAAGAAGTTGTACCTTTTAGCATGTATATCGGGATTGAGACAATAACTCTGAAAGATATTACAGTGACCTTTATTGAAGACACACGAGATAACCAAGTGTGTATACACTCATGGACAAAACTTAAAGAAGTTGTACCTCTTAGCATGTATATCGGGATTGAGATAATAACTCTGAAAGATATTACAGTAACCTTTATTGAAGACACACGAGATAACCAAGTGTGTATACACTCATGGACAAAACTTAAGGTAGTTGCACCTTTTAGCATGTATATCGGGATTGAGACAATAACTCTGAAAGATATTACAGTGACCTTTATTGAAGACACACGAGATAACCAAGTGTGTATACACTCATAGACAAAACTTAAGGAAGTTGTACCTTTTAGCATGTATATCGGGATTGAGACAATAACTATGAAAGATATTACAGTGACCTTTATTGAAGACACACGAGATAACCAAGTGTGTATACACTCATAGACAAAACTTAAGGAAGTTGTACCTTTTAGCATGTATATCGGGATTGAGACAATAACTCTGAAAGATATTACAGTGACCTTTATTGAAGACACACGAGATAACCAAGTGTGTATACACTCATAGACAAAACTTAAGGAAGTTGTACCTTTTAGCATGTATATCGGGATTGAGACAATAACTATGAAAGATATTACAGTGACCTTTATTGAAGACACACGAGATAACCAAGTGTGTATACACTATTGGACAAAACTTAAGGAAGTTCTAATTTTAGCATGTATATCGGGATTGAGACAATAACTCTGAGACAACTACTAAGACCAATTCGAACTGTGGACCTGGTTTAAATATCAACAGTTAATACCACTCGACCACTGACCCAACATATTAAAAACCTTATCAACATATTTAAACCAGACACAATATTGTGTACCAAATGAAAGATAACCAAGATTAGATAAATATATATTTTCCTCTCTCCAAAAACACATTAATTAAATGAAGAATGGAACCACATTTTTATAAGGTATTTAATGAGCTTAATTTTAAATTCTCTTAATGGAATCTAGTTTCATTAATTAAGTTTATATATATATATATATACATGACATTTAATTAATATACTCTTCTATTTTAATTTGATCTTTCTCTCGTAATGACAATTAATTAATTTGGAATTTTTGGATTTTTTTTCTCTCGAATTTCTCTACGTCGTTGTATTCTCTTTCCTTTTTATTGTTTTAAATAGGGATTGTTAGAAGGTTTCGAGCATCGTAGGTGGTGTAGTGGTTTAAGACTTAAATTTTTGATAGCCTAGACCTGGGTTCCAATCCCGCCAATGGACACTTTTTTATTTAAAAAAAATGAATTACTTTAATGAATTTTGATTCTAGAAAAATTCCAATCTTACCAGTGAATAAAAGTAACCAAACAAGGTTCTGGTACACTTTTGAGTGCAAAATTCCAACTGCTTTCTACATATGTAGACATGTGGTGTACTTACAGTAAAAGCAGTCGCTAACTACCCACCATGGTTATAATGGCCTGTACCATGTGTAGACATGTGACAATGACAATGAAAACAATTTTATTGACTGTTCAGTCAACGATCACACTCATAGAGTCAATGGGAGAAAAATATTTACAATAGACTTGACTCCGTCAGGAGCTCAGAGCCAGCCTGAGCTCGTATATTCCCCTTTGAATTAAGGGGTGGTGGTCGTGAGCGTGCTCAGCGACAGTGCCGAGAAACTCGGCGAGGGTGGCTTTGTGTCTGGTTCTATGTGAGAGAGTCTCGCGGAGATATTCCCTACTTTCGAGCCACATGATCGCAGTTGAGAGGCCTTGTATATCTAGCCCTTTCCTTATTAGGGGCCTTAAGGCCCGTTGAAAGTCCAGCTCTTCGAGTAGGTCACGTGTTTGGCGTTCGCACTTGCTCTCCAGCTCCACCTGGAGCAGGCATGCCAGTGGAGGCGGAGGTGTCGCCATGGCCGGTGTTACCTCTTCCCGATGGGGAACGGGCGGTGTCGGCTCAGCGAGCCAAGGGACAGGCGGTGGGGGTACACATCGCTCTTTTTCCGTTATCGGGTTGTCCTCCTCCATCTCCGTCAGGGCGGACGGCGGAGGTGTCATCACAGCAGGCATCAGTTCTTCGCTGTAGGAAGTAGGTGGCGTTGGCCCAAAAGGCCGAGGCGCAGGCAGTGGGGGTGTTGGAGTCACTGCTGGTGTTGTCCTGAGCACCGCTTTAACCTGGCCAAGGTAAACATGTGTAGACATGTGGAGAGCAGGTGATGTTGGCTCAGCAGGCCGAGGCGCAGGCGGTGAGGGTGTGCCTCGCTCTTTCACCGTCATTGGATCGTCCTCCACACGGAGGTGTCATCAAAGGAGGTGTCAGTTCCTCCCTGTGGGTAGTGGGCAGCATAGGCTCAGCGGGCCGAGGCGCAGGCAGTGGGGGTGTTGGAGGCACTGCAGCTGGTGTTGTCCTCAGCTCAGCTTTGACTTGTCCGAGGACTTTGTAGAGGTTGCTGGCTGCTCCGGGCCTCAGATCCAATATTTGCCTGATCAGGCCGGCGAGGGCGTCGCACTGCTGAGGCGACAGGAGGGGTCCATTCCTCTGCGCCTTGGTCTTCGAGGAGAGGAGGTCCAGGACCTCCTCCCGTCCAAGACCAAGGGCGTCCGTCCCAGCGAAGGATACGGTGGGGTGCCTCTCGATGAACGCATCGAGGTCGAATCTCGTTGCGTTCTTTGCCGGTTACGCGGGGCAACGAAGTCCGGCCGAGCGGGAGGCGGCTCTGGATGTTGTGAATTGGCCGAGCGAGGGCCCACGGGACCCTCAGGCGCCTGCAGGGACGGAGCAGGGATCAAAGGTGGAGGGGCAGAAGGCGTCTCCTCCATTGGTAAGGCTGGGGCCGCTGGTGTTGAAGGGTTCGGCTGCCGAGACATGGTGGACGACGCACCAGGTGGATGGGTTGCCGGTTGTGGCTGGCCGTTGTTGGAGGCTCTCCTAGGATTGATAGGGCAGTTGGCCCTACGGTGACCCTGTCGGCCGCATCTGGAGCACTTGACTCCATATGATATAAAAGCCGGCAGGACGTTACCCTTATTTCGGATGACGACGCGGGTCGGGATCTTTTCCAAGGCAATACCCTCCTTAAGGAGGATGAAAGCCTCGCGTCGGCCATCCGTGAAGGTGTACCTTCCGGCTCTCAGCCGGATGGGGACGATGGAGGTCACGTTACCGTAGGGCTTGAGGGCCTCGATGACGGCGGCGTCGTCCACGAAGAACAGCAAGTTTCCGACGGTGATTCTTTCCGCCCTCTTTTTGAAGGGGAAGGCCCTGAGATGGGTGTGCCCAATATCAAGGCCGTCCCTTATAATTCGCTCTGCCAGAGCCTTGGTGGACAGGCCTACCAGCATATGGCCGTCCATTTTCATCACCTGGAGGACGTTCCCGGCTCCTCCGACTAGCTCTTCCACCGCCTGCAGGTAGTGGGCGGACCCGAAGTCCGGGCAATGTTCGACGAAGACGCAGTTGTCTTCTGTTGAAGAGCGCTGGCGTGCTCTGGCGTTGGCGATGTCGGCCCGGGTAGCCCTGATTACCTGGACCTCCGTGGCCCTACCGCAGGTGGTCGACTTCGCGGGTTTGCGCCGGTCCTTCCGGAGGTCGCGATGCCGCTGGAGCGCTGCTCGACAGGGCGGCCTGGCGAATCCCTGCGTCTTCGCTTGTTTTTGACCTCGGTGTAGCCATCTTCACCTGATTCTGCAGCCTCCATTTGCTCGGCCCAGTTTGTCGCAGCGGCCAAGGCGCCGCTCGTTGATGGCGTGACATCAGCGATACACGCCGCGGCAAAATTTGCATGCCTATTGTCGATTGGCAGATTTGCATAGCCGGCGCTTGCATTAGCTGTTCTCGAATTCTCATCTTGTGTCATCTTAGACAATCGGCAAACTACAAAGAGTTAAGTAACAATGTTCAAAGGCGGTGTCCTCACCGAGGGTCGTCTGGACTCAAGCAGGTAGTAATTTCCTGAGTGCGGACATACATTCGAGTATAGAAGGATCTAATTCCCGAGCGCGCCTGATGGCGGTGCTCATCAATCCACCGAGGGTGTACCTATCCCGAGTGGGTAGGCGCTTGATGAGGGGCTCCCTATCCCCGGGGTATAGGATTGCTCTTATGATGTCATCCACGTCAACCCGCGATTGGAATCGGTGCTCCAAGTCGAGTTCGAATTCACGATCCAATTCATGCATTAGATCTCTTAGCGCCTCCCAGCGCTTGTCCATCAGAGCTCTATCCATTTGGGTGGATAGTGGAGGCGGAGGTGTCGCCATGGCCAGTGTCGTCGAATCACCATGGGGGACGGGTGGTATTGGCCCAGCGAGCCGAGGCGCAGGCGGTGGGGGTGCACAGCGCTCTTCCTCCGTCATTGGAACGTCCTCCTCCATCTCCGCCGGGGCGGGCAGCGGGGGTGTTCTGAGAGCAGGTGACAGTTGTTTCCCGTGGGAAGTGAGCGGCACCGGCTCAGATGGTCGAGGCGCAGGCAGTGGAGGTGTGGGCACTGCGGATGGTGTTGGCCTCAGCTCAGCTTTGACTTGTCCGAGGACTTTGTAAAGGTTGCTGGCTGCTCCGGGCCTCAGATTCAAGATTTGCCCGATTAGGCTGGCGAGGGCGTCGCACTGCGGAGGCGACAGGAGGGGTCCTTTCCTCTGCGCCTTGGTCCTCGAGGAGAGGAGGTCTAAGACCTCCTCCCGCCCAAGACCAAGGGCGTCCGTCCCAGCGAAGGACACGCTGGGGTGCTTCTCGATGAACGCATCGAGGTCGACTCTTGTTGCGTTCTTTGCCGATGACGTGGAGGACGCAAAGGTCTCCTCCACGATGGACATTTCCACGTCCGGTGTTGGGGCCGCAGGCCCGAGGGTCTTCTGGGCGGGCAGAGGGTCGCGCGGGGCAACGAAGTCCGGCCGAGCGGGAGGCGGCTCTGGATTTTGTGAAATGGCCGAGCGAGGGCCCACGGGACCCTCAGGCACCTGCAGGGACGGAGCAGGGGTCACAGGTGGAGGGGCAGAAGGTGTCTCCTCCATAGGTAAGGTTGGGGCCGCTGGTGGAGATGGCCGAGGTGCGGATGAATGGAGCACAGCTCGGGCCTCGGGAGGAGCGCTGCAAACCTCCATGGCTGTATTGGAGGGTGCCGGCGCAGGAGGCTGGGCTGCTGACCGCTGAGGCGGTGCAGGGGTGGTCGGTGGTGGGACGCCTGCACCGGCTGTGAATGGCTTTCCGCGGATATCTCCGCAATGGTTTGACTTTCAGAGCCGAGCCTTCCAGGCTCGTGTTCAGCTCGATGAGGGCTTCCAGCCCATACCAAATTCGTCGCTCCCAGCGACATTCCTCCGCTCGCCAGAGGCGAAAATTACGGAGCTCGCGCGACGCGTGGCCGCACGGTCAGTGTAGACATGTGGTGTACTTACAGTAAAAGCAGTCGCTAACTACCCACCATGGTTATAATGGCCTGTACCATGTGTAGACATGTGGGGTACTTACAGTAAAAGCAGTCGCTAACTACCCACCATGGTTATAATGGCCTGTACCATGTGTAGACATGTGGTGTACTTACAGTAAAAGCAGTCGCTAACTACCCACCATGATTATAATGGCCTGTACCATGTGTAGACATGTGGTGTACTTACAGTAAAAGCAGTCGCTAACTACCCACCATGGTTATAATGGCCTGTACCATGTGTAGACATGACAATTGTCAATTAAAATACCTTTATTGACTTCTTGGTCAACTAGTATACTCCGAAGAGTGAGCAACATTAATATTTACAAATGATTTTCACATCAGGCAGTTCCTCGCTGAGGGTCGTCTGGACTCAGTCAGGGGGGTAACCTCCTTCTGAGCTCGTGCAAACACTCACGTGCAAAGGGATGTATGTCCCGAGCGCGCTCAACGGCCGCGCTGATGATTTCGGCGAGGTGATTTTTCCTCCGAGTGGAAAGTCTCCTGAGGAGAGGCTCCCTGTCCTCGGGGCAAATGATAGCATCCGTGATATCACCTTCTGAGAGTCTCAACTCGGATAAGTGCTCAGAGTAAGGTTCACGGCATAAGGCGTCTATTATGTCATGTGCTTCCCTCCAGCGTTCATCAATAAATCGGGGAGACAGTGGAGGTGGAGGTGTCGCCATGTCCGGTGTCGTCTTTTCCCCGTGGGGAGCAGGTGGTGCTGGCTCAGCAGGCCAAGGCGCAGGCAGTGGAGGTGTAGGCACTGCGGCTGGTGTTGTCCTCAGCTCAGCTTTGACCTGTCCGAGGACTTTGTAAAGATTACTGGCTGCTCCGGGCCTCAGATCTAAGATTTGCCTGATAAGTCCGGCGAGGGCGTCGCACTGCGGAGGCGGCAGGAGGGGTCCATTCCTTTGCGCTTTGGTCCTCGAGGAGAGGAGGTCCAGGACCTCCTCCCGCCAAAGACCAAGGGCGTCTGTCTCAGCGAAGGACACGCTGGGGTGCCTCTCGATGAACGCATCGAGGTCGATTCTCGTTGCGTTTTTTGCTGATGACGTGGAGGACGCAGAGGTCTCCTCCACGATGGACATCTCCACGTCCGGTGTTGGGGCCGCAGGCTCGCGACTCCCAGGCGTTCGCAGGGACAAAGCAGGGGTCACTGGTGGAGGGGCAGGAGGCGCATCCTCCGCAGGTAAGGCCGAAGGCGCTGGTGGTGATTGCCGGAGTGCTGCAGGTGGATGGAGCGCAGCTCGGCTTGTGGGAGGCACGTCGGAGACCTCCATGGTTGGGCTGGGGGATGCCGGATGTGGAGGCTGGACAAATGGTTGTTGAGGCAGCCTAGGCGCAGTCGCTGGTGGGACGCTGGTTGG
The DNA here is from genome assembly GCA_030710605.1 of Cordylochernes scorpioides. Taxonomy (NCBI): domain Eukaryota; kingdom Metazoa; phylum Arthropoda; class Arachnida; order Pseudoscorpiones; family Chernetidae; genus Cordylochernes; species Cordylochernes scorpioides. Next base: position 62,254,678 of record CP092870.1, on the reverse strand, counting down.
AGAGGTTGGTGTGGCCGGTCCAGGAGCGGTGGTTCGCCCTGCAAGCAGGGGACAGTTGGCCCTGCGGTGCCCCTGCCCGTGGCATCTGGAGCACTTAATGCCGGAGGACAGGTAAGCGGCCCAGGCCTCGCCTTTGATGGTGATGTTGAGGCGGGTGGGGAGCCACTCGGTGGTCACTCCTTCGTGGAGGGCGATGAACGCCTCACGGCGGCCGTCAGTGTAGGTGTATGGGCCGGCCTTCATCATTTTGGGCGCGATGGATGTAATGCGCCCATAGGGCCCAAGGGCCTTGATGATGGCTGAGTCCTCCACGAAGAAGAGGAGGTTGCCTACCGTTATCCTCTCCGCTCTTTTGCGGAAAGGGAAAGCCCTGAGGAGAGTGCCCTCAATCTCAAGGCCGTTGTTTATGAGGCGCTCGGCGAGGCCTCTGTTGGCCAGACCCAGGAGTTGGTGGCCATTCACCTTGGAGACTTGGACGACTCCGGCGGTTCCTCCAAGCAGCCTGTCCAGCGCCCTCAGGTAGTGGAAAGGCTGCAGTTCAGGGCCGTGCTCCAAGTAGACGCAGTGCTCCTCAGCAGAGGACGTCTGCCGCGCCCGGGCCTCCGCGATGTGGGCCCTGGTTGTCGGGATCTCCTGTGCCCGGGGCACCGATCGCGCCGATGTTTGTACTCGGCGACCACTCCTGGCGCGTCCGCTGTTGGAGGATGGTGTAGCGGCCGTAGGCGAATTCGACGATTCGCGGCGCCTCTTCTTAGTCTTCACGACGGTGAAGTCGTCGTCTGTCCCAGGGTTCACGACTTCGTCACAATCTGCCCAGTGTCTAATGGCAAGGGCAGCGCCGTTAGATGACGATGTAGCCGCTACGCCGGAGATGACGTCAACGCGCGCGGCGGCCAGATTTGCATTTCCACCGTCAGCCGGCGGATTTACATTTTCTCGAGAAATAGAGTTTTCCCTATAGATTTCTCTATGAGAATCGTTTTTCTTTGATTTCTTCCCACCAGTAGGAGATGGGATGCTGGGCCTTCCAGGCTCTTGTCCAGCGGATCCCGAGCTCCCTGGCGATGCCGAACTCGGCATGCCTAAAAGCATTTCACCGCCTGCCAGAGGCGAAAAACACGGAGTTCGCGCGACGCGTGGCCGCACGGCCGAGTGTAGACATGTGGTATACTTATAGTAAAAGCAGTCGCTAACTACCCACCATGATTATAATGGCCTGTACCATGTGTAGTCATGTGGTGTACTTACAGTAAAAGTAGTCGCTAACTACCCACCATGATTATCATGGACTGTACCATGTGTAGACATGTGGTGTACTTATAGTAAAAGCAGTCACTAACTACCAACCATGATTATAATGGCCTGTACCATGTGTAGACATGTGGTGTACTTACAGTAAAAAGCAGTCGCTAATTACCCACCATGATTATCATGGCCTGTACCATGTATAGACATGTGGGGAGAGTTGTCCTCTAAACGTAGAGTTGCTAAATAATAAAATTTGTATTTTTTCAAATGAAAAATGTGCTTTGTAGAGAGGTGTCCGTTATCGGGGTATTCACTAAAGGGAGGCTCTACTGTATATGTTTATATTTCACTGTAATAGTATATATATATATATATGTCGTAGCTGTCGTGGTCGAATGGAAGGGCGCAGTCGTTGTGCATGTAAGCTTCGAAAAATAATTTGTACCACACTCGTGAGCGCGCGCATTAGGCAAATTATGGCATATATATGTCCTAATATGCCATAATATATGTACCCAAGAGAAAATAAGTAAACATCGGCAAACAGAAACCAAAACTATCACTAGATCACGTGGTAAATCCATCAGCTGGTGGGTCATCAATTGATCCCATGTTATTTCAGGAATGTTTTCGCGGCCAAATTCCACACAGTAGATGTTTCATTAAAACTTCTAAAAAGCAATTATCGGGACGTGGATTCCTGGGAAGTGAAGTTTTGAACTGGATATTGATGGTTTCTTGATTTGTTGTGGGAATCATGTGTTGTTGTTGTTAAAGAGAAAGCTATTCTAGGGTGTTTTTTATTTAGTAATATCTTGAGTTGTTGAAGAAATATTTTCTCGATTTACACCCATGAATAGAACTTAAGGAATTTGGTCACGGGAGAGGTGACCTCTATCTTTGTCACCTTTTGTCACCTCTCCCTTCAAAATAGACACCATCTATTGACTGTCGCCACAAACTAGCCGCCTCAGGTCGGTAACAAAATCACAACACCAGCTGCTGGAAATGTATGATTATAATTCTATATTTTGATTCATGAAATCGGCTCTAGATGGCGTGCACCACGGGATGCGTCACAGAGCACTCCACAGAGTCCGTCCACCTGACCCTTTTTCGATTATAAAAGAGCGGCGAGGAGAGGGTAACAAGAGGGAGTAAGGTGTGTGGATCAGGGATAAAGAATCAAGGAAGATAAAAGGTTAAAGAAGAAGTTGAAGTTAAAGAAGTGAAGTTAGAGAAGATAAAATTAAAGAAGTTAAAGTTGAAGAAGCATAGTGAAATGTATATATGTAAATAAAACCTATTAAGATTTAAGATTTTGCAGATAGGCAAAATAAAATATATATTTTATACCAATTTGGTCTATTTGCATTTCCTCAACGACCAAAAACCTGGTCATTCAGGCATCCTGAAAAATCATGAAACGGGTAGTTAAGGATAGAAGTGAGTGAAACCGCGATAGATGGCGTAAGCCATCAGCAACTTTCAGTTGCACGATAAGGAGATACCTATTTCATAATTTATGAGCCTTATCCCAGTACAATATCACATTTGTATTATTTTATCACATTGTTTCGCGGTTTCACCGATTTCTGGCCTTAACTACCCGTTTCATGATTTTTCAGGATGCCTGAATGACCTGTTTTTTGGTCGTTGAGGTACAGCTTGTATCACGCTGATGAGGGCCAACAGCCCGAAACGCGTACGTGGTTAGATTTCTTGATTAATCAGGAATAGGTATTAGGCCAATTCTGTAATAATTACAAAAATCAACGAATAGTTTGTATTTATTCCGATAGATGGCGCAAACCATCAAAAACTTTCAGTTGCACGATAAGGAGATGCCTTTTTCTTAATTTATGAACCTTATCCCAGTACAATATCACATTTGTACTATTTTTTAAATTTAAATTAATAGCATCCCTTGTATACAGCGTAGTACAGGCCATGATAGTCATGATGAGGCGTTAGCGAGTGATCTCACTGTTAGTCCACCACAGGTCTACATATGTAGATATCAATTTGAATCGGATGCACGCAAGCTTGTCTTTCCTTTTTATAAAAAGGTTTCCCTATTTTCATCTCTCTTTTGTATTCGTTTTAAAAGTTAGAACTTTTATTTTTAACAGAACTTACTGCTGTGAGAAATTGATTTTTGGGGAAGACCCACAGAATAATATTATTATTGTTTTGATGATATACAGTTCACAGATATTTAATTCGATTTTTATATAGATAAAATTTATATCATTCGCTAATCTATTATCTGGGAACGCAACAAACCTTTTTATTAAAAGGAATAACGAGCTTGTGTATGTATGTCAATTTTGGCTGAATATAAAAACTAAAGAAGTTTTTAAAAGAGTTAGCGTTGAATAATTCCAAATTTTACTCATAGATGGCGCTACACAGCTGGTATGGTGCCATTGTCCATTGTCACTATGAGTTCGTTTAACTCTACCTTTGTCGGTTCCAAGCCCGGATGAAAAAGATGAAGGGGAGCAGTTACAAGCTTGGTAAAAAACCTGGGCTCAGCTGGTCATGCTGATAGTACCTTGAAAAGACTCCAGGGATACAAGATGTACCCCTTGTTGGCTGTACATGGTGTCTGTTCCTCATGTCACCATTATATATTGGAGCTAAAATAGTGGCCTGCTACTGAGTAGTGCCCCCAGTCTTAATGACAAAAGGGGATACAGGATGTACTCCATGTTGGCTGTACATGGTGTCTGTTCCTCATGTCACCATTATATATTGGAGCTAAAATAGTGGCCTGCTACTGAGTAGTGCCCCCAGTTTTAATGACAAAAGGGGATACAGGATGTACTCCATGTTGGCTGTACATGGTGTCTGTTCCTCATGTCACCATTACATTTTGGAGCTAAGTCAGTGGCCTGCTACTGAGTACTGCTCCCAGTCTTAATGACAAAGGGGATACAGGATGTACTCCATGTTGGCTGTACATGGTGTCTGTTCCTCATGTCACCATTACATATTGGAGCTAAGTCAGTGGCCTGCTACTGAGTAGTGCTCCCAGTCTTAATGACAAAGGGGATACAGGATGTACTCCATGTTGGCTGTACATGGTGTCTGTTCCTCATGTCACCATTACATATTGGAGCTAAAATAGTGGCCTGCAACTGAGTAGTGCTCCCAGTCTTATTGTCAAAGGGGATAGAGGATGTACTCCATGTTGGCTGTACATGGTGTCTGTTCCTCATGTCACCATTTCATATTGGAGCTAAGTCAGTGGCCTGCTACTGAGTACTGCTCCCAGTCTTAATGACAAAGGGGATACAGGATGTACTCCATGTTGGCTGTACATGATGTCTGTTCCTCATGTCACCATTACAAATTGGAGCTAAGTCAGTGGCCTGCAACTGAGTAGTGCTCCCAGTCTTATTGTCAAAGGGGATAGAGGATGTACTCCATGTTGGCTGTACATGGTGTCTGTTCCTCATGTCACCATTACATATTGGTGCTAAAATAGTGGCCTGCAACTGAGTAGTGCTCCCAGTCTTATTGTCAAAGGGGATAGAGGATGTACTCCATGTTGGCTGTACATGGTGTCTGTTCCTCATGTCACCATTTCATATTGGAGCTAAGTCAGTGGCCTGCTACTGAGTAGCACTCCCAGTCTTAATGACAAAGGCAGACACATTCTACTTTACCCAGTCATGACGGTTGTCGCGTTCTACAGGCTTAATACCCTGATATGATTTTTGAGTGGAGATAAGAAAGAAGAAGAGACGCCACGTCCCGACAATGTTTACCTTGGCGACAGAGCAACATAAAAAAAGACAGACGTGACCAGGTTCTTACATCCCCTCTCCACATTGTGTGTAATCTCTTTAAATTCTCCATTAGACAAACATACCTATTTGGTTAATGGAAGATGGGGAAACACATTTCAAATAAAAATGAGAAACATTTGGATGTTTTCCAAGGGATTAGAATGGTTAACTCCCTCGGATGAAAACGGTATAAACCGCTGATTATCGAGAGACACGACCTAGAATCAAATCCCGCATTGGGCACATTTTTTCTTAATATAAATATTGGTCTAATGGCTCTCGCGTTTCTTGTTAATTTCTTGAGATAATAAAAAAATTACTGGCCTAAGTTTTTTTAATTTTAAGAACCTTTATTAAATTTAGACCATTTCTATAAAACGTTAAACATAAAGAACCACATATATAATCAAACAAAAATAAGAAAAGATCAAATATGTGAAATAAACTCTGAGAGAAAACTGACAAAAACTATAACAAGACTTTGAACAAAACACTATAAAGGAATGACAATACATCCAGATGGTACAAGAACCTATAGGACATATAACAATTGTCCTGGTGTGGAACTAACACCTACCTACATATTCTCATGTCCAGCAATGGCCGCAGCCTTGCAAGAAATGGACATGAAAACAGAACAGCAGCTTTACACACACAAGAACATTACGACTGCTGTGATAGAGATGTACGGAGACATCTGAGGCTCTTCATTGGACACAACAACAACAGAAAATTGACCCAGAACAGCAGCTTCACACACTCAAGAACATTACGACTGCTGTGATAGAGATGTACGGAGACATCTGAGGCTCTTCATTGGACACAACAACAACAGAAAATTGACCCAGAACAGCAGCTTCACACACTCAAGAACATTACGACTGCTGTGATAGAGATGTATGGAGACATCTGAGGCTCTTCATTGGACACAACAACAACAGAAAATTGACCCAGAACAGCAGCTTTACACACACAAGAACATTACGACTGCTGTGATAGAGATGTATGGAGACATCTGAGGCTCTTCATTGGACACAACAACAACAGAAAATTGACCCAGAACAGCAGCTTCACACACTCAAGAACATTACGACTGCTGTGATAGAGATGTATGGAGACATCTGAGGCTCTTCATTGGACACGACAACAACAGAAAATTGACCCAGAACAGCAGCTTTACACACACAAGAACATTACGACTGCTGTGATAGAGATGTATGGAGACATCTGAGGCTCTTCATTGGACACGACAACAACAGAAAATTGACCCAGAACAGCAGCTTTACACACACAAGAACATTACGACTGCTGTGATAGAGATGTACGGAGACATCTGAGGCTCTTCATTGGACACGACAACAACAACAACCACATATATTTTAAATGATATTTATTCACAAATCGCAATAGCTTTCTATTTCAATTATTTGTCAGTATATTCCATTTAAAAGCAAAATTTAATTTGTTATATTTTCTACTCAAAGATAATATATCTTGATAGGAGGTAAAAAGCGAGAGATATTTGTGGGTAATTTAATAAAACTCAAATTCAATTTTATTTAGGAAAGGCATTATATTTGAAATATATATTTGCAAATTTACACACAAACACACACACACACATATATATACAGGGTGATCCAAAAGTCCCGCACAACTTTAAAAATTAATAACTCCGCGAATATTTGCGCTAGAGCAATGCGGTAAACACCATTGTGTTCAGGATGCAATGGGATTTATTATGGCAAATAATGAAAAATTCGAAATTGATTTTAGTTACAATTTTATTCGCCAGATGGCGCACTACTAGAATCAGAGATTCAGCGGCCAAATTGTTTGATAAATTGAAAAAAATAACTGATCGACACGTATTTTTCCTTTTTGAATACCAGGAAAGAACCCTAATAATATCAAATAACAAATTAATAAAATACCACTTCGCCAAAAGTATGAAGAATTGGTTAACAATTTTTAAATACAATCAGAGATATGTAAAATAGGTAAATGCAAATTAAAACATGTAGCAAAAAAATTGATATTTTAGATACGGTTTGTGTTTCCGAAGTTAATAAATTTCTAATATTTTTAATTCAACTCTCTCTCTCAGTATCGATTATATTTATTTTAATTCATTTGAAAAATATGTATATATCTCTGATAATTTATTTTACTCTGGAATGCCGTTATTGTGGTCGTGTCCAATAAAGAGCCTCAGATGTATCCATGCATCTCCATCAAAGCAGCAGCAATGTCCACTATCTTGAGTGTGTAATGCTGCTGCTCTGGGTCTGTGTCAAATTTCTGCAAGGCTGCGGCCATTGCTGGCTATGAGAATATGTGGGTAGGTGTAAGTTCCACACCAGGACAATTGTTGCATGCCCTATAGGTTATTGTGCCATCTGGATGTATTGTCATTCCTTTATAGTGTTTTGTTCTAAGTCTTGTTATAGTGTTTTGTTCTAAGTCTTGTTATAGTTTTTGTCATTTTTCTCTCAGAGTTTATTTCGCATTTTGATCTTTTCTTATTTATTGTTTAATTATCTTGTATTTTGACAAAGAATCAGCGTCAAATAATGACATTTGTTCTTTCCTTTGGCTCAACTTTCTGGCTTCCTTTGCCAATTCAAATGCCATTTCATTACCCCCGATCCCAGCATGGGCAGGGATCCATTGTAGAATGCAGTTATTCTCCAATGGTTCCAGTTGGGTAAGTAACGAGTGTATTTTCTGTGTGATTTTAGTATTGCCCTTCTGAATTGCTTCTAGAGCGGATATGGAGTCGCTGTATATTAAATTTCCTTCTGCTTGATGCAGGGATGGTTGGTTAAGGCATACATCAAGGGCTTTCCAGATAGCTGTCAGTTCACAAGTGAAGTTTGACGAAATCTGTCCTGCTCCTTCTTTGATTTTGATGTGCGTTCCATCTTGCAGTATTATGTTAATTCCGGCCCCTCCATAACTCAGGGTAAGGTCTGAAGATCCATCTGTATATGCTGTTAAAGGGGGTGGCCTAGCATTTTTAATCAATAATTTGTACTATGAGGACATAGCCGTTAATATTTCAAACACATTAGACCTCGAAGCCCAAGATATCAAAGTCTACCTCAATCAAAACAAAGCCATCAACATATACAATATGTATCACCCTCCAAACAATACACTTATTGACGATGGAACAATGGCTCAATTTTTTACAGACAAATCTTATTGTAGGTGACCTTAATGCCAAACATCAACTTTGGGGATGTTCCACGCCAAACCCAAGAGGCAAAATACTTTCAAACATATTTGACGACAATGCCATCATGTGCTTAAATGATGGGAATCCTACTCATCATTCCTACAGCTATAATACTTCACAAGCCCTTGATATAAGTTTTTACTATCCTGACATTTTCCACAAATGCAAATTGCAAATATTAAAAGGTATTGGAAGTGATCATTTGCCTAATTTGATAGAAATTAGCACCAAGACCAAAACCAGCTCAATTAAGAAAAATTCTGGAAGTTCAAAAAGTCTAATTGGATACCTTTCGAAAACACCATTATTAAAGCAGCCACAGTTTCAATACCAAGAGGTAACATTAAGAAATGGATTCCAAATTATACACACCAGGCAAAATATTTCAAACACTTATAACTAAAAGAAATGAACTACAAAAAAGAGCACCCAAAACCAAATAAATTGTAGAACTGAACTGAATATTGTGAATGCAAAAATAAAAAGATTATACGTAAATGTGAAAAGGGAAAAATGGAAATAAACTTGTGAAAACCTGAACCCAAGAAACCCAAATATAAAAGAGGCTCCTTCGTAAAACTTTAGATTCGTTATACGTTAAAACTTTGGAATTTGGCAAAACAAATTGACAGATCCCAGTCACAAACCGAAAAAACTAATATGATTAAGAATACAGATGGTACACCAGCAACTAATGACAAAATTGCTGTCAATCTTTTAGGTAATTCATATCAAATAAGTAGTAAAATCAAGGTTGAAACAAAGGCCCGAAGGATTATTCATGACTGTAAAAATGTCACCAGCACTCATAATATTTTCCATGAAAAAAATCAATATGAAAGAGCTAGCTTATGCATTAGAAAACACTGACCTAAACAAGACTCCTGGGCCAGATGGAATCCATGGCCGAATGATATCAAACTTGGGCAAAATTGGCAAAGAAAGACTTCTTAATATTTTCAATAACTCCTGGAAAACTGGAAAATTGCCTCAAGACTGTAAAAATGCAACAATAATTCCCATTAAAAAACTTGACAAATCTGCTGATGACCCAAAACACTACTGATCTATCTCCCTCACAAGTATTTGCTGAAAATTAATGGAAGAAATTATACTCAGGCGACTCACCTAACACCCCGACACAAGAAATCTCTTACCAGAAGAACAATAAGGATTTAGGAAAGGACATGGGACAATAGACCAACTCTTATTTTTCACACAAAAGGTAAAAGATGCACAAAACAGAAAACCAACTAACCACACAATAGCTACTTTTTTAGACCTTACACAAGCTTTTGATAAGGTATGAAAAAACAGGTTAATTACAAAATTATACAAACATTTCAAAATTGATGGAAAAGCTATCACTTGGATAAATGATTCCCTTAAAAATAGATACATCAGGGTCAAATATAATGGCACTCTATCTAAAACCTTCAAATTGTATCAAGGATTACCACAAGGATCAGTCCTTAGCCCAAATCTCTTCACCTTATTTATTGCAGGCATAGAAGAAAAATTTTCACATAAAACCAATATTGGACTTTTCGCTGATGACATTATTCTATGGAGCAGCAACACTAACTGGAAAAAAGCTGAAAGAGATTTGAACGAGACTCTTCTCCACCTAGAAAAATTTGCTAATAAACATAAATTAGAATTTAACCCCCAAAAATCTGAAACCTGTCTTTTTATTACCGATAAGAAAATATACAAAATAAGACCAATTATTATTTTGAAAGAACAACAATTGCAATATAATAAACATCCTAAATATCTCGGCTACACCCTGGATCCAGACATTAACTTCAGTAAACATATTGAAGGATTTTGTTAGAAAAGGAAAAGACCGACTAAAAATCTTGAAATGTATTTCAGGAAGAGTGGGGAGCTCTGAAGCAACAACACTAATATTAACTTACACACCTCTAATGAGACCTATCTTGGAATATGGATATCAAATCTATGGTACAGCATCTGAAACAAATCTAAAATCACTGGAAAGGATACAACTAAATGCAGCTAGAATTATTACAGCCCTAATAATATTGTACTTTACGAGGCAGACATTATGCCCTTAAAGGATAGAAGAAGCTACAATCTGCCAAAATATATAAACAAAATCAAGAGTTATGAAAACAACCACAGAACTTTCAATTACATACTTAATTGGGAATCCAATATAAGACTCAAAAAATATAAAGTGGAAAAATATTATTTAGCAGAAATAATATCTCCATGCGAATCACTAACAAAATGTTATTTTTAATGCCACTTTAAATGAACCCACCAACAAACAATACCAAAATCCAGAATACTTAAAACAATTATCATTAGAAATAATTAATAAAATTCCTAAAAATGTAATAACTATCTATACCGATGGTAGCAGAGACGAGTTGGGACACACTGACAGTGACTCTCTCGTTAAAACCACAAATGGCAATGAGAAAATAAACAGAAGAAACCCAGATTTTTACTCAGTCTTCAGATCAGAACTTATAGCCATCTATGAAGCCTTAAAATCCATCAGAAACACTAAACATCACGATATATGGATTCTTACTGATAGTAGAAGTGCCATACAATACTTGAGTCACACAAGGGAACTTAGAGACAAAGTAAGCAGGAACATAATTGGTTATCTCCAAAAACTCTCAATACCTCAAAAATTCACCTTCAATGGATACCCTTACATGTTAGCATTGAAGGCAATGAAGCTGCTGATGCGCTAGCGAAAAAAGGCACAAAAGAACCCTTGCTACAGAAAAATAAACTTACTTTTAAAGAAATAGAAACAGTAGCCAAAACAAAAATAAACAAGAACTGGAGGATCCCACCTAAGCACAGTTGGTACACCCTAGAAGCAGATGGCCACCCAGACCTTTCGGTCCACAAGCCGGCTATTCTGTTCAACTCATAAGCCAAGTAACGGTATCCAAGCTAGATCTTGGACATTGTACCTGGAAACACCACCTCCCAGACAACGTGTCTGGAAGGATTTCTATACCGGTGGCCTTTAAACACAGCAAAAGAGGAAACTATCTACTGTGTCCAGCAGGGACCGCGGGGAGGCAGCACCCGGTCGACTCTGTTCACTCACAGCTGAGGAAAAGCTCAGCTGCCACGTCGTGGGCTATCTCAAGAAGCTTGCTGTGATTTCTCAGCAGCTTACTCTCGATCGCGCCCCTCGCCCTCCTTCTCTCTTCCTGCACACCCACTACCCTTGGACAATCCAAGACGTAGTGGCGTGCATTCACATCCCTTTCTCCATAGACGCAATCAGGGTTTCTCTTAATTTTAAATCTGTGAAGACTTGGGGAAGAGCCCATGTCCCGAATTACCCTAATGAATTTGTGGGACATTACCTTACAGAGGTACTTGGGTGTTGTTACCCAATTGAATACCTCTCTCCCCTTCACACTGTTCCTCCATCTGTCCAACCATAAGTCCTGGACGTGCCCCCTGATCCTCCTATAAACTTCTTTCTTGGTCACTGGGGTCCTCAGTGATCTACCTCTAAAGCATCCTGCCTTAGCGAGCCTGTCTGCGAACTCATTACCTTCGATGAGGCTGTGTCCCCTAACCCAATGGAGCTCCGGAGCCCGCGTTATCATCTCCAGCTCCTGGATTATTTGATGCGCGAGTTGCCCTTTCACCAGATTGATGGCAACGAGGGCCGACATACAATCTGAATAGAGGCAGTCCGGACTGAAGTTCTTCTCGGCACACACTCTGAGGGCTACCCTGATCGCAACCAGCTCGGCTGAAAAGACCAATTCGTCCACTCTGAGTGTTAAACTTGCTTGGAAGATCAGCTCTCCATTAGTGAAAATCACTACTCCAGCTCCAGTATTGGTTCCAGACTTACTACCATCAGTGAAAACCTCCGTGCCCATCCCTGTCGGCCCTCCAGGACTCCAATTCCACTTTGGCAACCACTGCGGAGGCTTCCTTGGGTCCCTCTTCCATTCCAGGGCACCCTCTTCAAGTCCCAGGGCATCTTCACTGTTCACATAGTTATTCTGTCTGATGGTCTCCTCCTCTAGTTTCAATCCCAGGGGAATAAGCCCAGCGAGGACCAAAAAGGCCTTACTGCTGGTAGTGCGACATCCCCCTGTGATTCTGAGTGCCGCTGTCCTCTGCACGCTCTCTTGAGTTTTTGCCACCTTCTGATCCCTGTTATAGCAGGATTGGCTCGACACAGGAGAAGCAGAGGTTCCTAAAAATAGTACCCTCCTTCCCCCCCCCCCTATTGAGAGCCAACCAGGACAGGCCTGCACAACGCCTCCCTGCCTCTCGCCACCATCTCCTCCGCCTGGTATTGCCAACCCATCTTGTCATCAATGACCACCCCCAGGATGGTCATCCTATTGACCAACGCTACCCTCCGTCCTTTCATCCGGATAGCCGGCTTGTGCCCATTTGATCCCTTTCCTTTTAGTTCTTATGTCCCTAGGCTTAAAGCTGAGGGCTTTAGTTTTGGAGACATTGAACTTAAGGCCAGAGTCATGGGTCCAGTTCGAGAGGATTTGGAGAGAAGCTTCAACACACTTCTCAGCCCTAGCTCTCGAAGCAGCCTCAATGATGAGGAATTGGTTGTCAGCATAGAGAACCAGCCAGGCTCCCTCAGGTAGCTCCTCCTGGAAAACGGTGTTTACCAGGTTATTCCACAGAATAGGTCCGCAGCAAGAGCCCTGGGGGCAACCCCTAGCAAAGTTTCTTACCAACTTCCGCCCACCAAAACTGAGGCTAATCCGTCTATCCCTCAGGAAGTCACGAATCAAGCTGCACAAATTATCAGGATAACCCATGTCCATCAAATTTCATCAGCTTGTTCCAGCTCATGGAGTTGAACGCGCCATCAATGTCCAGGGCCACGAGAAGAACCCAAGCACCCTTATTTAAGCCCATCTCAACTCCTCTAACACCTCGTTCAGAGCCGTGGTTGTGGAGTTCCCTTCCCTAAAACCATGTTGGAAAGAGGAAAGGAGCTCATTACTCTCTAGCCAGTGCTTCAGTCGCTGAGCTAGTAGGCTATCCAGGACCTTACCTAGACACGCTAGTAAAGAAAGCGGACGATAATCATTAGGAGAATTACCTTTTCTACCAGACTTTTCGAGAAGCACTACTCGGGCAACCTTCCATGCCTCTGGAAAAGTACCAGTGTCCAGGCACCTATTGAAAAACCTGGCAAGAAGTGATGGGTGCATTCTTAACAGGGCTTTCACGACCGTGTTATCGATTCCTTCGGGACCAGGAGATTTCCTTTTCCCGAACTTGAAAGCCGTCAGCTTCACCTCATTCTCAGAAAAGCGCGGATCCACCAAACCACAAGTGGTCAGAGAGATCTCGTCCTCTGGTCCCTCGTTTCCGAAGTGTCGATCCAAGTTGTTTTTATTTTATCTTCTGCTTTCGAGCGAGTAGGTCTAGAACACATTCTCTCTGAATTTTCTCATTGTTGGTGGATGAAACTGCACCAGTGATTAATTTGGCCGCTTTTGTTTGAACACTGTCTAGTCTTACTTTTAGTGATGAGCTTGAGGGAGCCCAGACCGGTGTTGCATATTCCATTATCGGCCTTATTAAGGTGATATATGTTGTTCTGAGAATTCTGGGTTTTTCTCCCCAATTTATTCTACATAGCCATCTCAGAATGTTTAGTTTTCTGGTAGCTCTATTTGAGGTGCTAATTATGTGTTTTGAAAATTTCAATTCCTCATCAATGACAGTTAAAATAATTTTATTGACATCTTGTCAATACATACAAAGTGCACAGTCTGCACTATTTAAAAAAAAGATAATATGCATTATATACACTATGTACAATGAATATGGCGCCTCTGCCAGCGCTGCAGAGTTTGGTGGAGAATCGCCAGTGGGTCTCCAGCGACACCACGCATTTTGCGATCTACGATGAATACGTAGATCGCGTACTTCGCCGCTTAAGAGATGGTGATGGCGTGGTCCTCGAGACCAACTGGAAAGATCCAGGACTGCAGTATCACACCTAGGTATTTTGGATTTCTAATTTTATCAATTATTTGTTTATTTATGCTTATTTTGTGGTTATATATATGCCTTTTTCCTTGTCAGTGGAGAAGACGCATAGGTTCGGTTTTATTGGGTTTATGGTCATTTGGAGTTCCATTGCCCACTTCTCCAGTCCTCTCATTGATGTGTTCAGTATTTTTAACGATTTTTCTATGCTGCTACTTGTGTGCCATATGGCTATATCGTCTGCATAACAGGCAACCTTTGAGTCTTCAGTGAGGTAAGGATGGAGGTCGTTAATATATAGCAGATAGAGTAGAGGACTGAGCACAGATCCTTGAGGTACACCAGCCCATGTTCTTCCTTCCTTGGAAAATTCTCCATTGACTCAAACCTTTAACCTTCTTCCCCTTAAGAAGTCTGCAATCCAGGTTAAGGTTTATCCTCTTACTCCGATGTTGTGCAGCTTATCACGTAATTTCTCCCTCCACCCTCGATCAAAAGCTGAAGTCATATCAAGGAATATAGCCGTGGTCTTCTTTGGCGGTTTTTCCTGGAAAGAATCTATTATTGATTGACAGAAGTAGAACAGTTGATCAGTCGTACAGTGCTGGGATCTATAGGCAGTTTGGTAGAAGTTTATTTTATTATTGTTAGTGAGCCAGACTATGAGCCTAGAGTGGATAATTCGTTCTGTTATTTTACAAAGTATGCTGGTGAGAGCAATTGGCCGATAGTTCTTGAATTCCTTGGCATCTTTGTTTGGTTTCAGTTTTGGCACAGTAATTGATATCTTCCAATTCTTTGGTAGTTTACCAGTTTATCATGAAATGTTCAGTATTCGTAGGAGTTGTTTATTAGCTTTGTCTTCAAAGTGTTTAATCATTTGACCAAATATTAGATTATCTCTTGGTGACCTCTTGGATTTTTTTATTGATGAGTTTAGCTCATTCAGTGTGAAGTCTCTCGAGAAAATATCTTGTTGATGGAAGTTTCTTGCTTGTTTAACTAACTGGTTTATATTATTTTTAGAGTCCTGTCTTCATTCGTATAGTTGAGTATGGAAGTGCTTGAAAGATATTCAGCAATTATGTTAGTCATCTGTTTGTTCTCGTTCTCGCTGTTCTATTCATATCGGTTAGAGTATTGGAGGATTGGTGTTGGTTTTGATTGTTTTCTAACACTCTAATCGTATTACAGTGTTGGCTGTCCTTTCTTGGATCCATTTTTTCGCAGAATTCTGCCATTTTTCTCTTGTTGGAATATCCAAATTTCTTGTTCTATTTTGTGACTAATTTCAATGTGTTACTTTCTCTTTTCTTCTGTTTTATTTTTTAAAGAAGTTCATTGATATTGTCTCTCTCTGCAATCATTGCCTCGATGTTGTGGTCCTTCCAGTAAGGTATCCACAGGTCTAACGTCTCCTTCTAGGTATCGATGCTTTTGCAGCTTTTGATATATTCGAAGAGAAGTTTTCCAAGTTTTTGTCAAGCTTTCTGTAATTCAATTTTTCGTTGCACAGTTCTTCAAGCTTTTCTGTGAATTTTTTTCAAGTCGGCTTTCCTAAAATTCCATGTTCTTTTATTCTGTTGGACATTCTCAATTTTGAAGTTTAGGGTTGTTAAAATTGGTCTGTGGTCACTGATAGCACCTCTCAGGATTTTCCATTGTGTTGTGGGTGCGATGTTGAAATTTATCGCTGTGATGTCTATTGCGGATTCTGTGCCTGTGGACTTGGATAGATATAGGTGTTCTCTCCCTTATTTAATGGTGTAAGGTCGAGGTCGGTGACCTTTGTTATCCTGAACAGATGATCCCCAAGTTGAACTTTTGGCGTTAAAATCGCCGAGTATGATTCTGATATCCGAAGAGGCTTCACTTAATGTCTCTATTGTGTGTACCCATACAAAATTCAAAGATTTCACAAGCTGAAAGTTGGCGATTTTGAGATGCGTCAAGAATTCGCTGCATGGGTTTTCCGGAAAATTGATATTGATGAAAACTGGCTGTCGAATGTTCTGTGGACAGATGATGCTCACTTTTCTCTAAACGGAGAATTTAACATTCAAAACAGCCGCTTTTGGGCAACAGAAAACCCTATGCATTTTACAGAAATGCCACTTTATCAGCCTAAAGTTACAGTTTTGTGTGGGTTCACTTCTTCTTTTATTATTGGGCCATTTTTCTTTGAAAAATCAATGGAAGAACTTTTAAAACCGTTTTTGTAACTGATAAACGTTATGTTCAACTTTTGAGAGAAAAGGGTATTCCCATATTGCAGGGAAAAAGCACTAAGCGAAATAACATTAATGAAAGTTAGAGAACCTCCTCATATCTCCTACGGCGCCAAACAATTGCTGAAGGATACGTTCGTTGAAATTCGTTGAAAAGTCGCCACTTTATATACCAGTGGCCTCCAAGATCACCAGACTTGACGCCTTGCGATTTTTGTTTATGGGGGTACATTAAATCGTGTGTTTTTCGATGCTGGCCTACCACATTGGCCATGTTGAAGGCTTCTATCAGATGGCACGTTTTATCAATTTCAACAGATATGTTATTTAATGCTGTCCATTCTGTCATTTATTGTCTGCAGGCGGTGATTGAGAATGAAGGGTGCCACATTGAGCAAGGATTGTGACCTAATACAAGAGAGAAGGCAGTTACCTCATGTGTTATATAAGCTGCCATGTATTATATTATATACCAATATTCTGCAGCTCTTTGTGTTGGGATATGGGGATAATAAATGCTGTCCTCACATCTTGACTCTTTTTTTTTTTTGTGAACAGTAATATTTTGTTTGTTATTTGCTCACATATTATGTCGTGCAAACCAGAGTGTTATAACTTCTCGAATAACACTGGTACAAACAATTTTTCCCCTTATGTTTAGTTTTTCGCTTTTCGCTCATTAGAAGAAATAGCATAAGGAATATTTTCTGTACACCAATAACTTTAGAAATTTTGTGCAAAAAAAAAAAAAATACAAAATGATTTTACTACCACGTTTTTCAACGCAAAAGGTCGATTTAAAAAATATTTTTATTTGAGGGAACACATTTTTTAAAATTGGGTACAGTATGAGAGAGAGTTGAATTAAAAATATTAGAAATTTATTATCTTTGGAAACAAACCGTATCTAAAATATCAAATTTTTTTTTGCTACATGTTTTAATTTGCATTTACCTATTTTACATATCTCTGATTGTATTTAAAAATCGTTAACCAATTCTTCATACTTTTGGAGAAGTGGTGTTTATTAATTTGTTATTTGATATTATTAGGGTTCTTTCCTGGTATTCAAAAAGGAAAAATACGTGTCGATCAGTTATATTTTTCAATTTATCAAACAATTTGGCCGCTGAATCTCTGATTCTGGTAGGACGCCATCTGGCGAATAAAATTGTAACTAAAATCAATTTCGAATTTTTCATTATTTGCCATAAAAATTCCCATTGCATCCTGAACACAATGGTGTTTACCGCATTGCTCTAGCGCAAATATTCGCGGAGTTATTAATTTTTAAAGTTGTGCGGGACTTTTGGATCACCCTGTATATATATATAATCTAAAATGTAAATATATTATTTTTAAAAAAACATATATTTTACTTTCATCATTGACTATTCTTTTATTTTTGATCATAGATTTAGAACACTTTGAAAATGTAAATATGTAAAGTTAACCTACCTATTTTTTTTTAATTCACGAATATATAGAATTCTTTTTATAAATTCTATATTACTGTGATAAATAATTTTATGTGTAATTTGCTTCAAGTAATTCAAAAACTATTTGATGGGTAAATAATTATATTTTCTAATTTCACGACTGCACCTCCAATTCTTTATCTTTTTCAAAAACAAAACAAAATATTCATAACACATATATGTGGCAATATAGTGATAATAATAATGTGGGGAAAGAGAAATAATCACACCACAAATTGGTAGAGGAATTTGGAAGGCCATCCGAGAGAGAGAGGGAGAGCGAGGGGGCTGCCACCGCTGAGCGGCCGTTCGTGTCGCACACAATCACCCAACTGTCTCCAAGGTCCCGAGGTGTTAAGTGACAGACCCCAGGAGCTCCTTGGAATGTCCTGATGTCTAAAGTGACACCCTTTAGCTGCCCATCTCTCTCTGGTTGACTGTAGGTTTGTTTTATTATTCCAGGAAGAGTATATATTATGATATATATAACAATAAATAGTTATTTAATTTTATAGTCCAGTTTTGTATTAAGATTATCTTCACTATTATGATCATTTAAATACAAATTATAAAATTTGTAAAATGTTATTAATTTGTAGATAGTGAGAGAAAAAAAAAAAAATTCTTTACTTCTATTACATCCTCAAGTTAATTATATATTTATAATTAATAACAATAAAAAAAATTAACAAAGTATGATATATTATGATATATAACAATTATGATATATATATATATATAACAATTATGATATATATATATATATAATGAAAAAGGCATCTCCTTATCGTGCAACTGAAAGATGATCATAATCAACGATAAAAAAAATCAAAATTTTAAATATAAATCAACATAGGTGAAACGCATTTTTTTTTTTTTATTTCAGAAATATTTTGTGAATACTCTCCTGAGATACAATATCTTCAAAATCACAACTAGGAAAAACAACTATCTTTCTTTGATTAATACTTTGATTACTTCTAGATAAATCTAATTGATACATAGGATTATAATTCTAATAATTCTACGAAATAGAAATTCTATCAAAAATTCAAAATTTATTAGAATACCAATCATCTATTTTCATTATTTCTTTATTTCGACTTAGAGCGTTATGTCCCCTCTAGGGACACTTGCACTTTAAACATAAACAAAAAATTTTGAAAGAAAAGAAAGATATTTTAAATATGTACAGAATTAGTATGCAAGTTAGTTAGATGAAAAGATAAAAAAATATCAACAAAATTGATATATGTACAAAGGGTTGGTATGCAAATTTAGTTAAATGAAATCAAATTGTGTAAAGTATTGTGTGTATTCGAGAAAAGCAATTTACATATTAAAAAAAAGTTTTAAGGAATATTTTATAATGAAAATATGCTAGATATTAGAGAATTATTCAATTGAAACAATACTAAAAAGAATTCATTTCAAAATAAAAGCGTTCCAATAGAATTTAGTAGTTTTTTATTATCTATTTTCATTAAAATTACGATAATAAAAAATAGGGAGTGAAGTTGTTGTACATACATATATTAACTAATTGTTACCACACAGTGTGTGTAAGCTCACAGGTAAATAGGCGCTAACCGAAAATGAAAATGTTCCTTTTGTTTTTAATATTAGTTTCTCTTTTATATTTTGTTCTCTCTTTTGTAAATCAATAAATATAATGATTAATTAATAATATTCTTTGAATCAGTTTGATTAAAAATTCTAAGCAAAGTTAACAGAAGTTAAACTATTCACAAAAAAGTACCAAAAGATAAAAAAAAAGAATCTCGAAATAGGCAGACGATATATCCATTATAGTTTCGTAATCTAGGGTTAGAAGTCAATTTTCGTCTGCTTGCAGTTGAACAACCAATCAGAATTCTTCATAATTACCCCATCAACAAATTGGCTCTTGACAAAATTGGCTCTTTTTGTCTTTCCCTATTGTGTAGGCCGATATGTAACTGTAATTTCTATATAATTTGGTACAATATGCAACTATTGAGTTCTAAAGGAATAATGGAATGTATTTTGGTATTTATAATGTAACATCTACTATGCAAATTTGTCTCATTGTCTCTCTAGTATTTTATCGATTTTAAATTGTTCTTGTCTTAAATAAATTGCTGTGTCATTCTGTAGTTTGTCTTTTCTGATTTTCTATGTAACATTATGTTATCGTATTTTTCTTATATGATATTCAGCCTTTTCTATTTTCCATATTTCACTTGAAATTGAATTATTTTTGCTAAAGAGGTTGTTGTACATATATTAATTAATTTTACCACAGAATGTGTGTAAGCTCACAGGTAAATAGGCGCTAACCGAAGAAGAAAAAAAGTTCCTTTGTTTAATATTAGTTTCCCTTTTATATTTTGTTCTCTCTCTTGTAAATCAATAAATATAATGTTTAATTAATAATTATTGGAATCAGTTTCATTAAATATTCTAAGCAAAGTTAACAGAGCTAAATACATTCATTGATATTTTTGTTAAAACTTTGCAAAGTTCTTTTTTATAATATATATACAATTAATGAAAAAATTAATAAAAAAGAGAAATCGTACAATTTCAACTCTGTTTTATTTTTCCCTATAATTATACGATTTGAAAAGTCGTCTGTGATTTTTCAGTTATCTTTTGGCCTGCCACAGAGTAGTGCTCCCAGTCTTAATGACAAAGACATTCTACTTCACCCAGTGTAGAGGTAAGAAAGAAGAAGAGTAATCTTTAAAGATCAGTAGTTTTTGGTCGTTTAAGTAAAGCCTGTACCATTCTGACGAGTACTAACAGCCTGAAACGTGTACGTGGTTGTTCCTTGTTCGTTGTTCCAAAACCACTATATTAGGTACCGCTCACAAAAGCAACTTAGCCTATGATATTTACAACAATGAATAATATATGTAAAGGTGTTATTCACATATTAAAACAAAGTGTACAATACAGGATTCAATCCCAGTTCATGGCTGTCGGGAATCGAGGGTGTTACCTACTTGTCAACTGACTCTTTACGTAGTGGTTCCTTGTTTCTTGTTCCAAAACCACTATATTAGGTACCGCTCAGAAAATCAACTTAGCCTATGATATTTACAACAATGAATAATATATGTAAAGGTGTTATTCACATATTAAAAAAAAGTGTACAATACAGGATTCAATCCCGGTTCATGGCTGTCGGGAATCGAGGGTTTATAACGCCGGCCACCTACTCAACCTCTATTGTTCCTGTTCCAAAATCACTTTATTAGGTATCGCTCAATAACTTTACTCCGCATGTAAATGATATTCTGTGTAAGGTGTATGAAAAATCTATTATGTTCACTAATCGGCAATATGTGGGGTTTAGATACTCAAAAGAGGTTAACTTTATATAAAACAATAATAAGGCCTGTACTTACATACGGATCAGAAATTTGGTTTAAATATTTAAACAATCGTTCTAAACAAAAACTGAATTCCATGCAGTACCAGATCATTTTATGGGCAGTCAGAGCATATAAAACTACTTCATCAAACTGTGTGCATAGTCTGGCAAAAATTCCACTCCTAACAGACTATATAGAATCTAGAATAATCAAATATGATCTAGCTCATCTGTCCACTGAAGATCTAATTGCTTACGAACCCCATGCTCCAAGTATAGTCAAATCATTCTTACACGCAAAAATGAAAGAAAATTTTGATAATACTAATGAAATTTTCATAAGCATTTTCGTGTCTGGAATCCCAAGATTTTTCCGTCCAAATTTTTATAATATCCAATTCATTAGAGATCATGGTAATTTTGGGAAATTTTTGTCAACTATCGGCGCGGTGAAGGAACCGGGATGCTTCTGCGGAGGTGAAATTCAGGACTCGAAACATTTACTAATGAATTGCCCAATTTTCCGGGTTTATAAGGAAAACAAGTTTGGTCGTATTGGACAGCTTGATGAATTTGTAGACGATAAAGAGAGGTGTAAAAGTTTTGATCAATTTTGCAAATTTATTTACAACTTTCTTTTGAAATGGAAAATGGAGAGGGAAACTTAGAAGGAAAAGATTGCGATGCTTGCTTTGTTGTTTTGCTTTGTTGTTTGTTTTTCTCTTCGGACAATTTTCTTTGGTTAATTATGTAAAATAATGACTTGAACAGGATTGTATATAGCCGATTTGTTGTGATGTAGAGAGAGGTATCGACGCAAATGTCGCTGAGTTTGGGACATCGCGTTTCATGATGTTAATAAATAATAAATAAATAAGGTATCGCTCAAAATGAACAACCTAGCTATGTTATTTATAATGAGAGATGTGAACAGTTCTTACAGAAATGGTGCCCAATACGGGATTAGATTCCGGTGCATACCTGTCGGCAATCGAGGGTTTTAATCATTCGTCTACCGACTTTTTTTTTTTTTTACTGTTTCGGTCCTGATTCCAAAATAAATTTACTAGATACCGCTCAAAAAGAGCAACCTAGCTTATGTTATATACAATGGAAAATATGAACAGGTTATTCACATATTAAAATAAAGTGTACAATACGGGATACAATCCCGGTTCATGGCTGTCGGGAATCGAGGGTGTTACCTACTTGTCTACCGACTTTTGTGTTTACTTCAACCTATCTTGTTCCAAAATCACTATATTAGGTACCGCTCAAAAAGAACAACCTATTTTATGATATTTACAACAATTAATATAATATGTAAAGGTTATTCACATATTAAAACAAAGTGTACAATACGAGATTCAATCCTGGTTCGTGGCTGTCGGGAATTGAAGGTGTTACCTACTCGTACACCGATTCTACTTGACCGCTATTATTGTTTCTTGTTCCAAAATCACTTTATTAGGTACCGCTCAAAAGAGAAACCTAGTTTATTTACAAAGAAAAATATGAACAGGTTTTGACAGAAAATTTATCCAATACGGGATTCGATCCCGGTTCATGAACTTATCGTCGGGAATCGAGGGTGTTGCCTACTTGTCCACCGACTCAACCTCTATTATCTTATATGTTTGGTAGATATACATGCTACATTAAAATATTATTTTATTTAAAATTATATTTCATAGATACAAATACTCTGTTAAATCGACCGCTAGAGGTCACGTTTCTCCTATAAAAACTCATTGTTGTTGTTTCCCGATGGCCGGCTCAAATCTTTTGTACATTATGTAAATAAGTTTTCATTTTTTTTAATTCTTAGGCTTTAAGTTAGGCAGTACTTTTATCAAATTATGTTTTTTATATATTCCTTTAGTTCAATTAAAGCAATCTGATCAAAACTATTTTATTATTCCCACGATTGCATTACCAATACCATTAACCTAATACTAATGTATTCCACAATATATCAAATCTCAAGATCATAATCTCAATCTTAAAAATAATTCCAAAATCAAGCAATAGATAATAATTCTTCTTATTTCCTAATATTCAAAAATCAATAAATAATCTTTTTATTTATAACATACCAAACAATATGGATAAAGACGTGACAAAGACATGTTACTAACATCTGGATGCAGACGTGACAAAGACATGCTATGTTTTAAAAACTTTGTTTCAAATGAATAGCATCAACATTTATTTTCTAAAATACTCTGAAGGAATCTTGTGGATGGAAAATGGTTTACAGCCGTTCATTCAACTGTGTAGAAATTTTGAGTCAAATTCTGTTAAATCCAAATATCATCATCACACACACCCAGTTCAAACACAGAGTATTTTCATACAACAGAGACAAGGTGTAGAATCAAACTTACTTTTTCCATTGTCGTGACATTCGCGCATGTCCCTCAGCGTCTCTCCCCCTGGACAGCAGACCAACGGGTACATTTTTTATCAATTTTAATAAAGTTGTATTTAACATATACAACACACATTGTTACAATATCCACAATAAAAAGATAAATATTATGCCATCATATGCAAACACTTCATTTACATAATACATCGACTAGCTTAATATATATTCAGTTGTTTTCCATTAAAGAATAAATTGTTGTTTAAAATAATATCCACAGGGCGCGCCTTATATGAGAAAATATGAAAAATTACTTCAGGGATTTGACTCTGTTATTGACTTGATAATTTTCATCTTTTATTATTATTTCTCAATTGGGTGGATTCCCTCGGGAGAGTTTCTTTCCTCATTTATTTATTGCCATTCTTTCAACAGTGTGGCTTACGGAATACGAAGATGAGAAAAGAACATATAGAAATTTTAATCAATTTTGTACATATATATGTTATATTAAAATATTATTCTATTTAAAATTATATTTCATAGATTCAAATACTCTGTTAAATCGACCGCCAGAGGTCATGCTTCCCCTATAAAAATTAATTGTTGTTGTTTCCCGATAGCCGGCTCAAATCTTTGTACATTATGTAAATAAGTTTTTGTTTTCCTTGTTCTACTCGCCTTAGACCAGGCAGTACTTTAAACAAATTATGGTTTTTATATATATTCCTTAGCTCAAATAAAAAAATCTCTGATCAAGACTTTATATTTTCAAGATTATTGACCACGACTGCATTACCAAAATCCTCAACATGATCTAAATACAACAGTAAAATCTCTTTTTTTTTCTTTTTATATTTATAATATATATACAGCTATTAAAAATAAAAAAGACATATCCTGACCAGAAGCACATATGCTTTACAGAAGGTAGAACGTCATCTGGTGGAACAGAAATCAACTAAACATTGATTTTAGCCTGTTCCCTGATATTTGACCAGTTAGTTGATTTCTGTTCCACCAGATGGAGCTGTGCCTTCTGAAAAGCACATGTGCTCCTGGACAGGATATGCCATTTTTATTTTTAAAATCAACACCTGACCTTTTTATTATTTTTTTTCTATCATTTTGTTCATTTAAACTATCTTTTGAATTATGAAAGAGAGGGAAAGAAATTTTGAGAGAATTGCTTTTGTATGTTTGTCTTTTTTCTTCTTTCTCCTTGTATATAGGCAATTTGTTATGATATAATGTATTGATACAATTATCCTTGAGTTTGGGGTATCGTGTTATAGGATGTTAACACTTTCGATTTGAAGGACATGCGTCCATGCCGATTTTGCATTAAGCTCGAAGGACGCGAATTCACGTCCTTGATTTTCAAAATTAAATATAAAATCGTTGGCGGTTGACACGAATTCACGTCTACAGGGATCTTATCCCTTCTTGTCTATCTATCAGTGGGTTGGGGAGATGTCAGCTGACCTAATGTATCTGTAAGACGTCACGTGAGACCGCAGCAGCTCCTATTGCCTGTCTATGCAACTGTGGAATTGTCTGTCCTCAAAGTGTTAATAAAGTTAAAGTGTGGACAAGCTTCATATAAATTTCCATTGTCCTGAATTGGTGAAGGACTTGATGACATTTAGTTGAATTTACTTTCAATGAAATTCTATATTCTAACTGTGTAATATACCATATAATAATATACTCTGTTTAATTAATTTATTTTTGATTGTTTGGATTTGGCAGTCTTTTAATTGTTGTTGTTATGAATATATTTAAAAGTGTATGTTTAACATTAAAAAGATATATAATTAATATTTGTTTCTTAATTTGGTAAAGCATATTTATTTATTTAATCGCGAAGAGAGAGAGAGAGAGAGAGAGTAACATTACATTAGCAACATGAAGAATCATGGTCTTACTTAGACTTTCTTTTTGAGGTTGGATTGAATCAGGATAAAGTGTTTTACCAAGAATGACCACACAGGAAGATACATGTACTAAAATTGGCACCTCTCCATTAAAAATGTAATTAAAAAAATAAACAGAAAGATAAAATCCTCTGAAATATAAATTGTAACAACACACTGCCATAGAGTATAAGGTTCCTGTTTTATTTGAATGATCTCTCAAGCTTCATTTGTGTCGAAATTTAGTTGAACTTACTTCCAATGAAATTCCATATTCTAACAACATGAAGAATCATGGTCTTTCTTTGAGGTCGACTTTCTTTTTGTGGTTGGATTGAATCAGGATAAAGGTTTTAACAAGAATGACCTCACAGGAAAATGCATATACCACAAAATTGACATCTCTCCATTAAAAATGTAATAAAAACAATAGAAAGATAGAATACAATGAAATATAAATTGTAACAACACACTGCCATAGAGTATAAATTTCTTGTTTCATTTAAATTATCTCTCAAGCTTTATTTGTGTTGAAATTCTGTTGAACTTACTTTCAATGAAATCCATATTCTAACAACATGGTTGGATTGAATCAGGATAAAGGTTTTTACTAGAATGACCTCACAGGAAGATGCATGTACCAAAATTGTCACCTCTCCATTAAAAATGTAATAAAAAACAATAGAGAGATAGAATTCTCTGAAATGTAAATTGTAACAACACACTGCCAACCATCCCTCAAGCTTCATTTGTGTTGAAATTTAGTTGAACTTACTTTCAATGAAATTCCATATCCCAACAACATGTAAAATCATGGTCTTTCCTAGACTTTCTTTGGAGCTTGGATTGAACCAGGATAAAGGTTTTAACAAGAATGGCCGTACAAGAAGATGCATGTACCAGGTAGCACCTCTCCTATTAAAATACATTGAAACAATGTTTTTTTTTTTGTGAAAATTCGAACCTATTATAGACGCGTCAAAGCTTATGTCCATATTTCATCTAAAATACCCATTCCAAGAGTCTAGCATCAGTATCACTATAAAAGGAAGATCGAAAAATGTCAATATAACAGCGGTATGGTAGATTAAACTGGCGAAACCGTTGGGAGGGTTCACCGCTGATAAGCCAGGCCCTCTCATTAATTTTTCCATTGCAGTAGAAATTGTTTATTTTAAAAAAGAATCATACGCGTCTATAATAGTTTCGAATTTTGATAACAGATGGCGCGCTAATGCATCATCATGTTTTTTTTTTTTTGGTTCATTAACGCACTACATAACCTTATGATGATGATAAAGAATAAACCACAACACCAGTTTTAACAAATCCAGATAAAAGACCAAACAATATACCATTGTTGCATGCTATTACCCTCATCAGTACAGAGACGGCCCGGATTTCATGATATCCAACGTGAGGAGTTGTGAAATCGGTCGAATTAACCAAATATTTCATATTTTCTGTTATGTACTCTTCTACCTAATATTCAATAGGTAGTGTAGTTTCTATTAAAAGAGATTATATGGTATATATACTGTTATATATTTGTATAATATTATTACAGAATTATTATAAGAACTAAAAACATCTCACGCTATATATTGATTACATCACACAACCAAGTCCTTGGTCAAAACCATATATACATTAATATATACAGTTATCAGCGTCATGCACAATTCTTTCTTAATTCTGTCACCGTTTGCTTTTGGTTCAGTGGTAGAATGCTCGCCTGCCACGCGGGCGCCCCGGGTTCGATTCCCGGCCGATGCATTTTTTTTTTTTTACAATTTTTAAAACTCATTTATATTATTAAAATATATGTGCTTTTCCTGTCTATGTACAGATTTATGGTCTATGTACACAAGTATGTATACAAGTTATTTGCAAATTGCGTGGCAAATTTGCCCTTTCGCTCGCAAGCAGCGCCTCTAGCGGTGAAGATGGGAAGTAATATCAGCTGACCTAATGGACATGTAAAACGTGTTTTAACAGGACATAGAGAAAAATCTGGAAAAGATATTTTTCAGATTTTTAGTCAAGAAAAATAAATTGACAGGTTCTGGGGAAAAAAAGTAGTTGTTTTTTATTCAGAAAATGATGATAACAATATTGCTGTATCATATTTGATTATCTGATACAAAATTATATCCGGAAAAATTTTCAAAAAGCAGAGACCACGGGTGAAGCCAGATCATCTCTTTATAAAAATATCGCTTCTCAGACACAAAGTTTGGAGCGGGACGTTTCACAAGAATGACATCCACGGCGCCAATTTATAATTGTAACGAATAGTATTTGAATAAAAGCATTTAATCGGGTAAAACCCGGGCATTGCCCTTTCTTAATCAATTCTGTCACCGTTTGCTTTTGTGAATGGAATAAATACCCAAATATGGCCATTTCTCATAACCATCGGTGGTTCAGTGGTAGAATGCTCGCCTGCCACGCGGGCAGCCCGGGTTCGATTCCAGGGCGATGCATTTTTTTTTTTTACAATTTTTAAAACTCATTTATATATTATACAAGAATGACATCCACGGTGCCAATTTATAATTGTAACGAATAGTATTTGAATAAAAGCATTTAATCGGGTAAACCCCGGGCGTTGCCCGGGTCATTCGGCTAGTATTATATATTACAAATTTCATAACTCTTTTTATAGGATGTTGTGAAATCAAAGCCACCTCTGTACTGAGAAGGAATAAACTTCATAAATGATATAAACACATCATAAAGTTTATAAATAAATCACAAAATGCATAACCATCAGAAGAATAATCTTCTTCTTCCTCTTTCTTATCTTCACTCAATCATATTAGGGTATCAAGCTTGTAAAGTTTGACAACCATCATGATTGGGTGAAGTAGAATGTGTCTGCCTTTGTCATTAAGACTGGAAGCACTACTCAGTAGCAGGCCACTCACTTTGCTCCAATATGAAATGGTGACATGAGGAACAGACATCATGTATAGCCAACATGGAGTACATCCTGTATCCCCTTTGTCATTAAGACTGGGAGCACTACTCAGTAGCAGGCCACTGACTTAGCTCCAATATGAAATGGTGACATGAGGAACAGACACCTTGTACAGCCAACATGGAGTACAAATGCTGCTCATCCTGTATCCTTGGAGACCTTACAGGGTACTATCAGCCGGGCAGTTGAGCCCAGGTTTTTTAGTGAGATTATTACTGCTCCCCCTTTTCCTTTTTTATCCGGGCTTGGGACCGGCAAAGGCGGAGTTATAATAATAAATATCAGAAAGGGAATAAACATTTCTCAAAAAGTATAACCAAAAAAAAAAAGAAAAAACATTATAAAAAATTAAAAATATCATAATGGGTATATATAACATGCTTTATATTTATTTATATATAATTTTTAATTATTCTATGATTTTTCTTTATAGTTAGGCAGTCGGCAACACTGTACTTTCTTTCTCTAAATTTGCATAAGATATTTTTGTTGTTTATATATTATGGTACACCTTGTTGTAATAAAATTAAATATTAAAACACAAAGAATTATGACTATCCTTTATTTCTATATAGGAAACGTTACAGTATAAATAATACTCACACAAAATGTACAACCCCATCATAAAAAAGTATAACCACCATAGTAAAAAAGAATAAATACCAGAAAACATATAAACATAAAGATATAATTATGAAAAAGGCATCTCCTTATCGTGCAACTGAAAATTGTCTCAAATAAGGAGATTCCTTTTTCATAATTTATGCACCTTATCCCAGTACAATATCACATTTGTACTATTTTTTTCACATAAAGATAAAAGGTATAACCATCATAAGAAAAGGTATACAATCAGCCAAAATTACATTGGAGAGATAAAAAAAAAGGAGAAACGTCGAGGATTAAAGAGCGTTAAGAAAGAAGGACTCGGGGGAAAAAGAAGGAACTCAACTTTTGCCAACATTTAATAAATAGCAGACGTGAGACCGACATGACAGGATCAACGTATATTCCACATGGGAATTCATCAACAGAAGTGAAAGAACAATAACAACAAAAAGGATTTTATTAGGCCCCATTGCCCTGTATGGATTCGCCATACAACAACAAAATAATACAGTAATTTTTTACTCCCTTTCCCCATGTGCATGTGAGCCTTTGTTTGAAAAGGGATTTATTTACACATCTGTTCTAAAACTTTCCTCACTACCTCTTTTGTGTATAAATCTATTTACAATTGATCTGTAGAAATTATAGTATAATATAAATTATATTTTCTAAAATAGTTCTCAGCGTCTTCAGTGGGTTGCAGAAGGTATTTTTAAGAGTTCAGAAGTAAAAGATAGACAGAAGTCTCTGAAAGATTAAGTTATTTGCTGTATATTAAAAAGAATATCTCAATAGAATACAAAACACTTCTTTTCAAGATTGGATGTATAAAAGATGTAGAAAATTCTAGAAAAAGCAATGAAAATTTGCTGATTGCATGCGCATCTATCGGAATTAATATAAATTAATCGCTGATTTTTAATTATTCCAAATTGAAATTCCGTTTAAAAATCAACGAGATTCCTATATTTATTCCGATAGATGGTGCAAGCTATCAGAAACTTTTATTTGCACAATCAGGAAATACCTTTTTTATGAATATATATATACTTGTGTACAAAAGGTGTTAAATTTAATATACATTTCTTTACTGGAAATAAAAAATACTTAGATCTGTTACAATTGAATTATTGTCAATTCTATAGACTTGAAAAACAGGACAATCCAGTAAAAGATGTATAGAATCTTGTTCCTCATGTAATTTGATTTTTGTGTTATTTCAGATTGTCGGGGTTTATTGGAATATCACGTCGTCCATCAGAAGAAACTTGATTGGCCGTTTTATAATTGCAGACGAAGTTTTCAAGGTAAGCAGAAGATACTGGTTCAAAATCACTTTATTAGGTACCGCTCAACAAGAGCAACCTAGTTTATGTTAATTGAAACAGTGAATAACATATGTGAAGGTTATTCACATATTAAAACAAAATTTTAACGCGGGATTAAATCCCGGTTCATGACTGTCGGGAATCGAGGGTGTTACCTACTTGTCTACCGACTTTTTTTATTAGCAGAAGATATTTTGAATGTGAAATATATTCACAAAATTCTATTTTATCAAATGTCATATTTTCATTATACTAATCATTGAATGATACTAGTCAAATATTAATAAAGCAATATATTAATCTCTTGCTATAACACATTTTACAATGATTAATGCATTTTTCATAATATTAAATGCACACACACACAAAAGCCTTTATTAAGACACACTGGTCTTATAGAGGATTCTCCCCGAGATTACAAGAGAGATAGGCCTGTGAAAGTGGGAAATATACAGAAGAAGAAAAAAAAAGATTATGTAAGTATGATATATACATACACATACATATATACAACATAACAACAAAAGCCCCCATTAAGACCCAAAGCCTTACAAAAGACTCGACTGCAGGATCCAAGAAGCAAAGTAAGAAAGAGATAAAGAAGTGAATTTAAAAAAATAATATATATATATACACATATATACACATTCACTCAATTCAAGGTAACAGTAACGATGTCATTTTCATAATATTAATTGCAATACTAAATATTATGATACATCAGCACGCCATCTGTTATCAAAATTCGAAACTATTATAGACGCGTATGATTCTTTTTTAAATAAAGCAATATCTACTGCCCTTACTGTAATGGAAAAATTAAAAGGAGGTCCTGGCTCATTAGTGGTGAACCCTCCCAGTGGTTTCGCCAGTTTATTCTAACATACCGCTGTTATATTGCATATTTGGAACTTCCTCCAACCCATTCCAAGAGTCTAGCATCAGTATCACTATAAAAGGAAGTTACAAAAATGCAATATCACAGCAGTATACATTCAGTATTAAACTGGCAAAACTGCTGGGAGAGTTCACCACTGATGAGCCAGACCCTCCCTTTAATTTATTTTTTCCCTCGCAGTAAGAGCAGTAGAAATTGTTTAATTTACAAAATAATCATACGTGTCTATAATAGTTTCGAATACAATACTGAATGCACTTAGATTTACAACATCAACATCGTGGTCAATGGTCAAATAATATTAAATATATTACATGGTCAATGATTAAAAAAAATTATCAAATAATATATTACAGTAAACAATTAAGTTATTTCAAAGTATAAATAGAATTTCAAAAAATGAAATATTTTAAAATCGTACAAAAAAAAGTGAGAAAAATAATACATACGAACCCAAAATATTGTGGAATTTACGTTTATATATGTAAATTCTTGTCTTCATCTCGTTTTATTATTATTATTTTTTCGTTTATACAAATCATGCTGTTTTGCATACTTGTTGGTATTTATTTGATCATCTCAGTTGAGTAGATCAAGACTCTTACTAAGAATAAAACTATATTTAATAATAACATCGGCTGCTTCTTTTTAAGAGATTTTCTACATGCCAAAATTATATATAATGTAGAACTTTTAAACTCAATACTTTATTACGACTCAAAGCGCTATGTCCCCCTAGGGACATTTGCACTTTAAACATAAACAAAATTTTGAAAGAAAAGAAAGAGAGATATTTAAATATGTACAGAATTAGTATGCAAGTTAGTTAGATGAAAAGATAAAAAAATATATATAACAACATAATTTATATATGTACAAAGGGTTGGTATGCAAATTTAGTTAAATGAAATCAAATTGTAAAGTATTGTGTGTATTCGAGAAAAGCAATTTACTGATTCAAAAAAAAAAAAAGATTTAAGGAATATTTTAGAATGAAAATATGCTAGATATTAGAGAATTATTCAATTAAAACAATATAAACTCAATACCATCACTAGACTAAACAAAAGCCGCACGCTGATTGGTTGTTTGAGGTCACGTGATACAAGAGAAATAATTGAGCAGACGAATATCTATATATATATAAATGAATGTTTGTATGTTTGTCTGTTGGTTGGTTGGTTGGTTGGTTTGTATGTCCGGTATACAAATTCGCAGTAGTTCACTAATTCAAACCAAAATTTCCATACATAGGTAAAAAATAACGAGGATGACGATAGGCTATTTTAAAAAATATATAAATCAATTATTAAAACTATATATTCAAATTATTCTAAATAGCTCATCTAGAACGCGGTGGAACTGATGGCGGGGCGCGCTCATTGGCCGCCTGCGACACGTGGCTTCCCTGTGCGCGCGCATGCGCCGGGAGGACACTCGCACGCCGGCGGTCGACGGGAGCAGTCGCTTGCTCGCCGGGAGTCAACGGGCGCGCGCATGCGCCGGGAAGCCACTCGCACGCCGGCGGCCGACGGGAGCAGTCGCTTGCTCGCCGGGAGTCAACGGGCGCCGACAACCCTAGGAAGCAAGGTGTATTCGCACTCGGGTAAAACCCGGGCGTTGCCCGGGCCATTCGTCTAGTAAAATATACAAATAGAACTCTAAATAAAATTCATTTAAATCGATTCGAAGGCACATTATTTTTGTAATTTTATAGTTAATATATTTATGAACATAGTTTGTTATCACAAAGCAATAACGCGCCATCTATACATATAAAATAAAAGGATTTAAAAGCGCGAATGTTTCCCCTATACATAAAACGAACTTCTACTGTCCTTACTGCGATGAAAAAATATATTGGGAGGGCTTGGCTCATCAGTGGTGAACCCTCCCAGCGGTTTCGCCAATTTAATCCACCAGACCGCTTCTCAGAGCTCTAAAACTGTATTGGGTCATTCTGCTTTTATATGCTACACTGAAGGATGGAATCTTAGAAATGGTTTTCAAGTAAACTATGGACATAAGCTTATAGGACAGTAGAATTACATTTAAATATTTGCTTCGAGCAATGCTCCTCAGCAAACTATAAAGACAAGGCCAGTTAGGAATAAATTAACACAAAGCAATAACGCGCCATCTATACATATAAAATAAAAGGATTTAAAAGCGCGAATGTTTCCCCTATGCATAAAACGAACTTCTACTGTCCTTACTGCGATGAAAAAATATATTGGGAGGGCTTGGCTCATCAGTGGTGAACCCTCCCAGCGGTTTCGCCAATTTAATCCACCAGACCGCTTCTCAGAGCTCTAAAACTGTATTGGGTCATTCTGCTTTTATATGCTACACTGAAGGATGGAATCTTAGAAATGGTTTTCAAGTAAACTATGGACATAAGCTTATAGGACAGTAGAATTACATTTAAATATTTGCTTCGAGCAATGCTCCTCAGCAAACTATAAAGACAAGGCCAGTTAGGAATACATTCGCGCTTTTAAATCCTTTTATTTTATATGTATAGA
The DNA here is from genome assembly GCA_030710605.1 of Cordylochernes scorpioides. Lineage (NCBI taxonomy): Eukaryota > Metazoa > Arthropoda > Arachnida > Pseudoscorpiones > Chernetidae > Cordylochernes > Cordylochernes scorpioides. The sequence continues at coordinate 62,220,701 of CP092870.1, read as the reverse complement.
TGGCGCGTTATTGCTTTGTGTTAATTTATTCCTAACTGGCCTTGTCTTTATAGTTTGCTGAGGAGCATTGCTCGAAGCAAATATTTAAATGTAATTCTACTGTCCTATAAGCTTATGTCCATAGTTTACTTGAAAACCATTTCTAAGATTCCATCCTTCAGTGTAGCATATAAAAGCAGAATGACCCAATACAGTTTTAGAGCTCTGAGAAGCGGTCTGGTGGATTAAATTGGCGAAACCGCTGGGAGGGTTCACCACTGATGACCCAAGCCCTCCCAATATATTTTTTCATCGCAGTAAGGACAGTAGAAGTTCGTTTTATGTATAGGGGAAACATTCGCGCTTTTAAATCCTTTTATTTTATAGTTTGTTATAATTTATTATAACTATCTCATTAGATATTGGTATATTATTTTAATGATAAAAGAATTGATTTGAAAATTATCGTTCTAAAAAAATGCTTTAAATAAAAATTCTATCTATAAATCTAAATATTTGAGACTTAAATAAACGCAAATAATGCATAAAATAATCGAGCGTCATAATACAAAATGTTTATTTTGTATGTTTAATTTGATATTATCTTCATAAAAAGTATTATATAATAAAAAGACATATTGGATTGAATAAAATATTTATTTGCCGATTTTTCGATTGGCTGAACGCCAACCTTTATCAAGGCATTACATTTTTGTATACACTGTACACATATATTAATATTTTATTTAATCCAATATATGTCTTTTTACTGTCTAATGATTCAAGTATGGATTGCTCTATTATCAGAACAATAAAAAAGTATGTCAGAGTTTTCTGAAAGTTTTAAAAAAGAGAGCGAAATTTTAAAAAATAAAATTCGGATCACAATATCTTCTTCATCTTTTAATTTGTAATATACTTTTTTATATTAACATATATTGAAAAGATTCAAAGAATTTTTGCTCATTTTAAATTTATGACTTCAATTTTTTTAAATCTAATTTATTAAACAAACATTATTTAATATTTGATAATAAAAAGACATATATTGGATTTGATAAAAGATTTATTTTGCCAATATTTCGGCTGGCTGAACGCCAACCTTTATCAAGGCATTACATTTTTGTATAAACAAACTCAGCGCCGCATAGTGTTATAATATGTAATTCTGTGACAAAGGTTGGCGTTCAGCCAACCGAAATATTGGTAAATAAATATTTTATTCATTCCAATATATGTCTTTTTATTTATTGATTTAAATATAAATTGCTATATGATTGTTCTATTTTCAAAAAATAAAAATTATATATAAATCATATATTGGAATTTTAGATTAAAGATTTATTTATGGATTGCGCTCTATTTAAAAAAAATCTATATATTGAAAAAATTCATAAAATTTTAGCTCATTTGAAATTTAATATTTCAATTGTATATTATAATTTATTATATAAACATTTATTTATTTTATATATATATAAAGCTTATATTGGATTTTTAGAAATATTTATCTATTAACACTTCTCGATTGGCAATACGCCAATCTTTATCTAGATACAAAAAGTTATATTGAATTATTTTTTGATATATTCCATAAATATTGAAGTGCTTTCAATCAAAATATTGGTAAATAAAATTTGATTACACAATAGATATTTTTAAATTAATAATTTATTATGGATTTTTCTCTATTTTCAAAATAAATATAACTTAATGCCTATATTTTAAATTGAAGTTTATGTGTGTAGAATGAAATATATGTCAAATGTCAATGTACAATGTCAAATGAACAGTTCTAGTTTAAGCCAAATGGTTTACAGTAAAGAGGAATATAGAAAATTTAACAAATTCTGTAGACTATCTCAAATGTCGTGGACCTGAATTACATTAAGAATTGAAATTTCTAGTTTTAATTAGTATATTTGTGCCACTGGGTTATTGGTTGTAATTCTAAAGATATATTGGACTTTTAATAATATGTGTGTAAATCATCTTTGTTTCTTGTATAATTTATTGCTCTAAAATGTAAATTTAAATAACTTTCACTCTCTCTCTAAAACTATAAATAATTTGTATATATATTTATTTAAAAACTATGTACATAAATAGATTAAACATTTACATGCAAATATCCACATAGGGTATAGCGTGTGTTTTGTAATAAATAAATAAATAAAATATTATTAAAATCAAAATTTTTAGGGTAAAACATATATAAATATAATATATGCTATTTTATTAAAACTAAATATCGAGATAAAAAAATAATGTTTTAAAAGTATTTTTATAAAGAATTATATACGCAATATTTCAAATTTTAAACGTACTTACGTATATATACACGTATATTATTCAAATGCCTTTATTCATTTATAAATAATTGTTGTTTATATTTTCATTTTTTTGCTAGAATCTTCTGCTATATATGATTATTATATTCCAAAAGGGTTGCTCTAATTTATATTCACAGATTATATAATATATACTAGCCGAATGACCCGGGCAACGCCCGTGTTTTACCCGATTGAATGTTTTTATTCAAATACTATTTGTTACAATTATAAATTGGAGCCGTGGATGTCACTCTTGTGAAACGTCCCGCTCCAAACTTTACATGTACATTAGGTCAGCTGGTATTACCCCTCATTTTCACCGCTAGAGGCGCGAGCGAATTGACTTTTTGTAAATATACATAATTATAAAGATAGAAGCTTCTATAGAAGATAATGATCATAATGATGATGCGCGCGCATCCGTGACAGCGATGAGGAATTGAGGAAAGACGGTCGTGACTATATATTAATAATAAAATAATAATAATAATATAATAATAATTATTATTATTATTATTATCATTAGATTATGATAATGATCATAATGATGATGCGCGCGCATTCGTGACATGAGGAATTGAGGAATTGATTGAGGAAAGACGGTCGTGACTATATATGTTGATAATAATAATAATAATATAATAATAATAATTATTATTATTATCATTAGATAATGATAATGATCATAATGATGATGCGCGCGCATCCGTTACATGAGGAATTGAGGAATTGTTGACGGTGGAAAGACGGTCGTGACTATATATGTTGATATATATATATAATATAAAAATAAAAGAATTTTTATACACATAATAAATTATCTTTATTTTATATGTGTTTTTTTATTTAGAAGACAAAATATTTTACACTTTAATAATAACCTTTTGCCCCTAACATTATTTTTATGCTTTAAATAATTTTTATACTTTGAATAATTCATTTTTTTTAACTTAATATTTTCTATTTTATAGGAATATATTAACAATATTATACACTATACATATTTTTAGGTTTAATATAAATACCTTTAATTTAATTGGAATATATCTGTTTAAGACATTTATATATATATATATATGTCATAATATATGCTCTTCCAGGATTAATAAAACAAACCAACAGCCAACGAAAGAGAAATGGGCCGCTAAAGCGAGACACTTTAGACAACTAACTAACGACCATTTTTTGGCCACATTCCTGAGGGGGGCGTCACCACCTGGCGACTATCCTGGTTAGCCCCCCCCCCCCGGTTGTGTACACAGGGAAAACAGTCGTTCAGGAGATAACGCCTCGCTTTTTCTCTCTCGTCTGGCTGCCTGGATTATTGCTCTAACAACTCGTCGTTTCATTATTTCTCACCTCACCACATCATTACCACTATATTGCCACATTGGAAGTCGACAGGATAAGATCTGACCGGGAAGCAAATCCCTCATATACCAGAGCATGAAGAAACAAGAAGCCAAGCCACGATGATCGGCCAAATCCAACTCAACTGTAACCACTCATCTTCGAGCCCTCAACCCCTTCTTCGCCAACCTTTGAACCGTGATCCCGAAGAAGTATTCGCCTACGACGGAGATGGAGCTGCCACGCACTTCTTCCAACAATAGATCTACCCAAGAACGACCACCGTGCCAGAGCAGGACACCTTCCATCATCATGGACAAGACTCCGCCATATCCCTGCCGCTACTGTGATGTACAACACTGGTACGCTCAGTGTCACAGACAGAACTCTCCCGAATCTCAATGAACTTACCTGCTCTCTAAACCAGCATAACCTGTAAGTGAAATTGTTTTACCCCTTCCATTCATTCTTTAAATAAGTCATTCCTTGTAAATTGTCCCAATATTTACATAATTAGCTCCATTTATTCTCTCCATGCCTATTAACAATGATTTTATGCTCCATACTAGTTATCTAGATATTTGTAACTCATTTAATTAGTTACCTTACCAGTAGAATTTAACAATCGTTATTTTAATTAAATAATTTCCATTTTTAACGTAACCCTTAAAAAAAAAAAACTCTTAAAAAAAAAAAAATTTGGAATTCTACCTATTAATGCTTTACGATTTTTACTATTAACAATAGATTTTTCATAATTGTGGTGTTTTGCATAACAATAGTTATGTTTTAGATAAATAGTCGAGATATGCAAATAAGGTTTTGCATAGTGTTTGTTTGTTTGTATGTTAATTATTTTTATGTATATATGTGATGATTTAAGACCATGGAATTGTTGTGAATAGTCTAGATATCTACTACCACATGTTCCACCCCATGACTGTATATAACTTCTTATGTACTGCACATAGAAAGCCTCAACTAACATCAATCTGTAACGCGTAAGAATCTAATAAAGTATAACAACTGTACAGATAGAAGGAATGGAGACTAACAGGAGAAGATTAAGGTTAAAACTAATCAGGCTTAGGTGAGAGTAGAAGTCAAACCTAAGAAGTAGGCCTAGAAGAGAGCCCGACTATTAATAAAGTCACAGTTAACCTTCTGACCCCGGAAACCCTGCGAGCTAAGTTTAAGCCAATATTTCCTGACAGGACCGGCCGTATCTGGTGACCGCAAAAGTTATAAAAGTAGAGAGACGCCCAATATTTCCGGAACAAGGCCGGACGTTTCTTCCATCAAAGAAAGCCGCAAGGCCAATTAGAGAAGACCATACCTAAGTAGGTCAACCAATAGCCAACGGCCATGTGACATATTCCTACCAATTAGGAAAGAATCACCTAAATAGGTCAGCCAATTAGAAAGAAGCAAGGTCGTGGTGTTAAATCGAGAAGCAAGAATAGTTAGTATACGCTTGGCTCTCAACAAGGTAACACTTGCTCTAAAGATCTCCCTCTCTCCTCATCCCATTCCTTCTTGACGTCAGACGCTTTTAGTGGAATCTCTGTTTGTTTATTTCACCTTTGGCCCAGCTGTGTCGCCTTCCACCACGACTGCACGGTAGAGTTGACGTCGAGGTTCGTCTAGCATCAGGTAACACTGGTCCCAGAGGTCCCAAGATATCACATATATATGTATCATTAAATTGTAAATAGTCAGTCATATTAGTGTTATGAGCCAATAAAGATTTTATCTCAGACTTAGTGGATCTCGGTGACCTGGTGTAGTGTAGAGACACAACATTGGCGACGAAGGAAAAGTAAGCGAACAATGATGAATATTGAACAGTTCAACCCAAACAATGGAAATGAAATATCAAGTTATTTAGAACGCTTTGAATCCTATTGCATAGCGAATGATATAGTAAAGATCGTTAAAAAGAAGGCAACATTTTTCTCGCTATGCGGAAGAGAAACGTATAATATAATACGGACGTTGACCTCTCCCAAGAATCCATTGGAAACAGAATGGGAGGAGATAGTAGCAGGGATTAAAAAATATTTTGATCCAACGCCAAATATAATAGTGCAGCGTTTTAAATTTGCGAAAAGGCTTCAAATGCCAAATGAAACAATATCTGAATTTATAACAGCTCTAAAGAAAATTGCCGAGAAGTGTGAATTCCCTGATGTGGAAGATAGGTTGCGTGATGCCCTAGTATGCGGCATTCTAAGCGAAGAGATACAATCAATGCTGTTAATGAACAGTATGCTAACATTTAAAGTGGCTCAAGAAATGGCATTGGCACATGAGGCTGCGGTAAGGAACGTTGCAGAAATTAAAGACGGAAAACCTCAGGAAGAAATTAATGTAATGGGAAGAGCTGTTAAGGTGAGACGGAGGAATGAGAAGATTTTTAAATGTTTCCGCTGTGGATATACAAACCACAGAGAAGAGCAATGTTTCTTTAAAGAGAAAAGATGTTTTAAATGTCAGAAGTTAGGGCATATATCTAGGGTCTGTAAGAACGGGAACTGGAGGAGCGATCGTAATAATAACTGCTCGATAGATGAGGAGGCAGAGGCAACTAATGGCCTTTTTAATATAAATCAAGTGAAGGACACAAGTAACATGCGGAATTATATGGTAAAAGTACGGACTAGCGGTCGAGATATGAATATGCTCATTGACTCAGGAACAAGAAAAAATATTATTTCTGAGAAGACATATATTGACACTTGGGTGAAGTCAGAAAGGCCTAGAATAGAGAAGAATTATACCAAGTTGGTGCAATGGAACAGGCAGAGGTTATCGATTCTGGGTAAAATAAAAGCCGACGTAAAAGTACACAAAAGAAGTATCACAATGGAATTTCTTGTGATCGAAGGTCCGGGCCCAAATCTGATTGGAAGGGAGGCGTTTGACCAGATTGGAATTGGTCTTGAATGGATAAATTATGGCGACAGTGTATGTCAAATCAATGAGGTAATGAATGGAAATGGTATGGCCGCTGCGATGAACGGCAATGGCAATGGAGCTAAGTACGGTAATGGCAATGGAATGGCCGCGGCTATGAATGGAAACGGCAATGGAATGGCTGCTTATATGAATGGTAATGGAATGGCTGCAATGATGAATGGAAACGGAGGCAAATACGCCAATGGAATGATGAGCGGAGCTAATGGAATGGGCGCGGGTTACATGAACGGTGGGGAGGACATGTACAGTGAGGGTGACGGGCTGAGCGTGTACGGCAACCCCGGCGTGGACTTCCACTTTTCGCCTCGGTGCCCGAGACCAGCTTCCAATGCGGACAACAGGAGCTTCCTGGATACTATGCCGATCAGGAGGGACCCACCAAGGCTGGAGGAAACACCTGGGCCAAGTAGACCAATAAGAAACCGGAGACTCCCCAAATACTTTAAAGATTGTGTAACAAATTGGGGGTGAGAAGATGTGGTGTTTTGCATAACAATAGTTATGTTTTAGATAAATTGTCGAGATATGCAAATAAGGTTTTGCATAGTGTTTGTTTGTTTGTATGTTAATTATTTTTATGTATATATATGTATCATTAAATTGTAAATAGTCAGTCAGATTAGTGTTATGAGCCGAATAAAGATTTTATTTCAGACTTAGTGAATCTCGGTGACCTGGTGTAGTGTAGAGACACAACAGTGGCGACGAGTATAAAGGACGTAGACACAACAATAATCAATTTATTTATAAAAATATGCCTCCAGCACCTAAACTTCTGTATGTCTATTTGTATAGACCTCTCCTACTTGTAAGCACGGCTCACGAAAAATAATTTCTTTCCCTAATCGATTCAAAATTCACCCTGTAAGACAGGCGTCGAAGAATTTCAACCACCACGTGAGCCTTGCTTACAACCAACCCTTGGTGACTCTTATCTATCTTCCCCTGAATGCCTCTCTCATTCTTACAACTTTGTTAACCTTATACCAGCTCAGGACCTTTTATAGAATTATTGATTAATCAATTATCGAACTTCTATATTGTCATTTCAAAATCCTAACCTTCGCCCTTCATTTATGATAATATTGATACGTGCTGTAAATATTTCATAATTATTATTTTCATCTTTAACTTTTCATAGAATATTATTTAAATAATCATCATCACTTGGCATTGTTTACATAAGTTTTTTTTTGTAAAATGGCTGAAGTTAGTTAAAAATAAAAAGCTAACAAAACATACATTTTTGATTATTTCTTTCTTTTACATTAAAAAATAGCGACATCAAGAAAAACTACATACATCCGCAACATATTTGGCGCAGCTCGACAAGGATACGAAAGAAAATTAAAAAGGTAAATTTTTAATCAAAAGATCATATATTTCAAATTTAAATAACTCATTTAGAGACATCTTTATTGTTATAATGGCAAAATTACATAGATTTGAAAAATATTCTGGCAGTAAGAATAACATAAAGATTGAAAGTTGGATTAAGTTGTATGAAGTAGAAAATTTAAATGCAAATGATGAAGAAAAAATACACAATCTTATCTACTATTTAGCAGATGAAGCCTTAGAATTTTTTGCTGATGAAATTCTTACAAATGCACATATAAAGAAATGGGAAACTGTAAAAGATAAACTCATTGCCAGATTTAAGCCTTGCATATATAGTCCCATTGTATTAGCATCTAGCAGAAAGCTCCTTGCAAGTGAAACAGTGGAGACTTATTTTAAAGAAAAAATGGACTTACTGAATCAAACATCCTTGAAAAAGGAAGAGAAAATACAACTACTAACAGATGGGCTACCTTTGAATTGGAGGGATGTGTTTGCAGCAGCACAACCTGCAGATCCAACCAAATGGATACAAGTTGCACTTTCTGTTGAGCATAACAGGCAACAAAGTAAACTAAGAAATTTGTTTAAACCCAAAGTATGCACTCTATCTCAACAGGAAAGATCAGCTTCAAATTGCCCATTTTTTTTGCCCAATTTGCATAAAGAAAAGAATTAAAGTGAAACATTGGTTTAATGAATGTCCTGATTATGACCCAAATTATAAAACAGAGAGATCATCTAAAAATACACAACCAAAGCAATTCATTACAACAGTCACAGAATCAACCACAAGTAATGAAACAAACAAAGTAACTTGCTTATCAACTCATAATCCTCCTAATAAATTGATAGACTTTAAAATTTGTGTCAACAAACATCCTTTACAAGCCTTCATGGACACAGGTGCTACCATATCTTTAATAAATCAAAATTTAATGAAAAGTTTGAATTTACATCCTTTAATAGATTCTCCCATGCAAATTCAACAAGCTAACTCATTAACCAACACTTTGGGATATGTTCATGTAGACTTGCAAATTCATAATAAAACTAGAAAGGTCAAACTCCATGTAATACCTAATTTAAAATTCCAGCTACTCATTGGCTTGGATATTGCAGAGGACTTTGAACTTATTGTTGACACTGAAGATAAAACAGTCTACACTAAGCAATCAGCAGAAATGGCACTTGTTTGCACAACCTTTAATCATTTGCAAAAACCTAACCAGGATGAATTGAATAAATTATTACAGCAACATGAGCAAATCTTCAGTCAACATCAAACAAATATAGGAAGAATCTCCATTCAGCACAATATAGTCACCAAAGAACATTTGCCTATAGAGGCTCACATCTCTCAATTAAAGTCAATTATTCTCCGTGAATAAATGCATCAAAGCGGGGGTAAATGATACGTGCTGTAAATCTTTCATAATTATTATTTTCATCTTTAACTTTTCATAGAATATTATTTAAATAATCATCACTTGGCATTGTTTACATAAGTTTTTTGTAAAATGGCTGAAGTTAGTTAAAAATAAAAAGCTAACAAAACATACATTTTTGATTATTTCTTTCTTTTACATTAAAAAATAGCGACATCAAGAAAAACTACATACATCCGCAACAATATATTTCGTAGTTCATCTCTAGCATATCCACCGACCCACACCATCTAGCCAATGGCGTGTTCGTCACAGGGTTCAGATTGACTTACTGCTAGATATTTATCAACCCCTTTTTGTTCGCACTTGAACAATCTGCATCGAGCGACACAGTTCGCCCCTTCTTCTCGCGCCACACGTTCGCCACACGGACCCTGTCTTCAAATCTATGTTTGTCCATTGTCCAAACCAGCACGATATAGCCTACCTTCGATATTTCCCACGGAGGTACGTTAAACATCGTCGCTGATTCTGTCCGGTCCGTCATCATTTCGCGCAGACATGGGTCTTACTTTCAACCCACCGCGAAATCATCGCCTTGCACAAGCTCCCACGACGGTTCAAACACCACGTGTCCGAGCAGCTTGTCACTTGTAACGGACAACGCAGTCCTCGTCCCAATTTTTGGCACTGTGCGCGCATACTTTCCGCAAATTAAATATAAGTCCGTTCGACTTCCTCACCTACACACGGGACTTTTTCCCTCGGACTCGCTACACAAGTAACTGCATAGATAAGTTAGATTGGCCCAGGGCAAGTCTCCCCTCGCTCTGTTCGCCGAGGTTCTAACATTGTATGTAGTTTTATATTTACCTCAGTCCTGAGCTCACACAATTGTCAACCTCAATCTCATTTCTCGTACTCTACACTTATAGCATAGAAAGCCCATGACAAGTTTCCCCTTGCCATGTCCGCCTGAAAAATATCTTAAAGTGTAGAGTTCCCCAGTCTTAATGATCTTCAGAATTTCACCATATGTATGTGACTCTTCTTCTCGTTGTTCACACTCCTCCATATCACTTCCCTTATAGTACATTAGATTTTGTTGTATATAGCCTTTTATAACCTTGATATTTTCAAAGATTTCCTTAAATGTCAAACTCCCCGATGTTGTAAAACTGCTTGTAAATAATATTTACTTGTGTACTATACAATATTTTATTTACATAAAACTATGTCACCATTACCTTAACTAATTTTAACTGTAAAATTATTTTCTCTATTCCTGGCTTCACCAGCTTTAAATATACTTAAACTATGTTCAGCCTTCTTCAACGGGGGCCATATGTCATAATATATGCTCTTCCAGGATTAATAAAACCAACCAACAGCCAACGAGAGAGAAATGGGCCGCTAAAGCGAGACACTTTAGGCAACTAACTAACGACCATTTTTTGGCCACATTCCTGAGGGGGGCGTCACCACCTGGCGACTATCCTGGTTAGCCCCCCCCCCCCCGGTTGTGTACACAGGGAAAACAGTCGTTCAGGAGATAACGCCTCGCTTTTTCTCTCTCGTCTGGCTGCCTGGATTATTGCTCTAACAACTCGTCGTTTCATTATTTCTCACCTCACCACATCATTACCACTATATTGCCACATATATATATATATATATATTTAATCAAGCTATAAAAATAGTGAACATAGATTTTCAAAGTTTAAATTTTTCAATAAGTATATCACATAAGTTAGCATTTCTCTCGAGTACTTCGCGATTCATTCAGGATGCAAACAAATATTTCATTCGAAAACAAATAACTACATTAATTTCTTTTGGATTATATTAAATAAAACAATAGCTGGAGTAATATCCAAACCAAAATGCGAACTTGTGATATTTTTCATACATAACATTAAAAAAAGCTATTTTAAATAATTGTTATGAAACCGTTAAAGTTTTTTATAACTCCAGTAGCTGGGTCAACAATAATATTACAACTTTAAATAAATATAAACAATCTTTCTTTAAAAATTGAAGGAAATAAAACATCTTGTAAAGACAACAAATGTGGAAACTGCATGGACTTTTGAATGTAATTCTACTGACCTATAAGCTTATGTCCATAGTTCTCTTGAAAACCATTTCTGAGATTCCATCCTTCAGTGCTGCGTATATAAGCAGAATCGTCCAATACAGTAATAGAGCTCTGAGAAGCGGTCTGGTAGATTAAATTGGCGAAACCGCTGGGAGGGTTCACCACTGATGAGCCAAGCCTTCCCAATATATTTTTCATCGCAGTAAGGGCAGTAGAAGTTTGAATTATGTATAAAAGAAACATTCGAGCTTCTAAATCCTTTCATTTTATATGGACTATGTAAGTTGTGAGAAACAATATATGTGTGGATCTCTGCTCGCCCAATCAGGCTAGGAAGTAGATTATAGCGTCAAAAAAAAAAAAAGAAAAGATGAACAAAATTTTTATATGTGAGCAATATTAATTGCATTATTTTAATTACTTTAATAATATGTATATTGTCGCGAGGTAAAATAATTAACTAGGACTTCGAATTACTTTAAATATTTATTTAATTAGTTATATGAGAGATTTTGAATATAAAATGCAAATTACTATGTACATGAGCCAAATCGACCAAGCCGTTAGAGCAAGAGGGGAGAACTGAGTTTTCTCTACCTTCTATGTGGCGCCACTGTTACCTCGACCGGTAGGTCCAGTCAAGATAAAGGGAATACCTCTCTGTCCTCTTGACAATATAAAAATGTTCGAAATACTCTCTCTCTCAAATATCAATTAATTTAGAAGTATTTTTATATAAAAAAAACGAAAATATATAGTTAATTAAGAAAAAAGGCATTTACTGATCGTGCAACTGAATTGTGCTGATGGACAGCGTCATATTTATAAGAAACTTTCAGTTACACAATCAGGAAATTCCTTTTTCTTAATTTATCTACCTGATCCAAGTACAAATTCACTTTTGTACTATTTTTACATATAGTTAATTGTTAGAAATTTTAGATAAGTATCAAAAATACTAGTAAAAATGAGAAGGTTTTGTTACTAAAAGGTAAAAAAATGATTTTATTAAAGTGTAATATGTTGTTATTAAAGTACAGAATATAAAATAAAAGGATTTAAAAGCACGAATGTTTCTTTTATACATAATACAAACTTCTACTGTCCTTACTGCGATGAAAAAATATATTGGGAGGGCTTTGCTCATCAGTGGTGAACCCTCCCAGCGGTTTTTCCAATATATTCAACCAGACCGCTTCTCAGAGCTCTAATACTGTATTGGACGATTCTGCTTATATACGCAGCATTGAAGGATGGAATCTCAGAAATGGCTTTCAAGAAAACTATGGACATAAGCTTATAGGACAGTAGAATTACATTTAAAAGTACAACATGTTACCATTATGGTATAAAATGATGTAAAAAAGTGTAAAACCAATTTATAACAAGAAAAAAAAACGAATATTTTTATAGAACAAATTCTGATTTATATCTCGCATGTATTGGATTCATATATAAAAAAGAAAGAATAAATAAAGGATGAAGTTACTACGTTGTAATATATCAGAGCAGACGAGACAGCAGTTACAGACAGGAAATGGCAGGCAGCCGATGACCATTTATTCCATTGGTTGATGATGGGCATCCATCTGTTGGTACCACGTCCAGAGCATCTTAACTATTAGTTGTACGTTAGGCCTAACATAATGACTTTACGTGAGTAAGTAAGTAGCATAGTAATATCTGAAAATTTCCAAAATTTGAAGTAATTTCATGCATTTTAGAAGTTCTTGTTGAATTTTTCGAATAATTAGAAGTACACCTATCCCCCGATTAACACGGTAGATACATTCCTGAGAAAAACGTGTAAATCGAAAATTACAAATTTTCGCGAAATTTTTATGCGAAGAAATACAGACACAGTGTGCGTGTGCAGCAAGTTAGCACATAAGCTCGGGATTCCTCGTGAGATGTGTACACAGCGCATGTGTTCAATCACAGTAGCATTTAGTATAGTGCGATAAAAACAAAAAACTAAAAAACTTATTTGGAAAACCGTGTAAAAGCGAAAACGTGTAAAACAAGTACCGTGTAAATCGGGGGATAGGTGTATTCGAAAATATTTCAGGTCTTGATTGTTATTCTTTGAATGCCTTTTTCGATAGCAATATTCAATTTTCACTGGACATGGTGACTTTAACACATATTTGTTTAGACTTGGCAAAATTGGTTCACCTGCATGCACTTGTGGAAATGTAGAACAAACCCCTAAACACATTCTGATAAACTGTCCATTAACTTCTGATCTAAGGGAAGAAAACTAACTTTACCTGACTAATACAAAACAAGTTGTTTACAATAAAAGACCAATATATCAAGTTTAATAGATTCTGCGGTCTGTATATTTTAAGGCGAAAGGGTTGACTGTACATATTTTAAGCTACTATTTCTAATTACTATATGCAAAACATTTAATTGTGTTAATTGTATATAATTTAAGATATACACGCAATTATCCTAATTGTGGATATGGAGTGTCTCTCCTAACTCTTCAATAAATAAATAAAAATATAAAATAAAACAAAACCTGATCTCTGAGTAGGAGTATGGCAAACCAATAATCTTCCTTGAAATATCCAATTTTGCATATTATCCAGAAGTTAACCTGGCAAACAATATTGTGCCAATATATATATAATTACCTTGGTCTAATTGGTTGAATCATTAAAAATTATCATGGTAAAAATAATGTAATATGTTGCATATACACTGGTCCGCAAAATTAAAGGAACAACACATGTTTAAGAAAAAGAAAAGTTATATTAAGGGATATATATCATGTTTTGGTAAATTCAAAAGCTTCCATGAATTAAGAGAGTATGTAAAACAGAAAAACAAATAATTTTGTTCCCAATATGCAAAATACCACCGTCTACGTTGACTCCGCCTCCAGCACTTGCCTGAGTCATTCTCAAAGCGTCCTAATTTTACGCTCCACTAGATTTTTATTGAACCTTTTTTAAATTTTCCGTGGCTTATAGGCAACATTTATCACAAGAAAAAAAAAGGCAAGCTATTGGAAGGATGGAAGCAGGCCAATCACAGGCAGAAGTAGCAAGATGGCTTGGAGTGGCCAAGGGTCACAACGTTAAATCAAGACCGTTATTTGAGTCTCCTTCTGCGTCGCAATAGAAGAATGACAGCATCGCAACTACGAAGTGACCTCAATGCAGCTACAGGAGTCTTAGTATCAACTGATACAATACGCAGAAGGCTTCACAAGAAGGACCTCTATGCTCGACGACCCATAATTTGTGTGCGATTGACACCACCTCAATAGAGAGCAAGGAAACTTTGGTGCAGGCAACATGTCGCCTGGAATCCAGATGAATGGAGGCGTGTAATGTTCACTGATGAGTCCAGAATCTCTCTAAACAGCGATTCTCGTCGTGTCTTTGTCTGGAGAGAGGTAGGAACCAGAAATAATCCCCGGAATATGGTTGAAAGGGATCCCTACAGAAGCCAAGGTTTTATGGTCTGGGCTGGAATCTTCTTGGGCGGTCGCACAGCACTCCATATTTTTCGGCAAGGAACCCTGACTGGACAGAGGTATCGGGACGAGATCTTGGCAGCATATGTGATGCCTCAAGCATTGGAAATGGGAGAAAACTTTCTTCTAATGGATGATAATGCCCGTCCACATAGGGCTGGTGTGGTCGACACTTTTCTCCAAAACTATGCAATTGCTCGGATGAATTGGCCAGCTCGATCCCCAGACCTAAATCCCATTGAGCATGTATGGGACAACCTAGGACGGCGGATCTCATCCCTCCAACCCCCTCCTAGAAACACTCATGAGCTAAAAACAACCTTAACACAAGAGTGGGCGTTGATTCCACAGGAGCTGATAAACTCCCTAATTCTTAGTATGGGTCACCGATGTAGAGCCTGTCTATCAGTTAAAGGCGATCACACCCCATATTGACAACAATATCCAAGATATTTATGCACTGACTGCAAGAATATCATTGCTTGACCCACTAATTTGCATAAAATACGTGTTAGAATTCTTTGATTTCGGGTATTCTAATCAATAATGGAATAATAAATTTGTGTATGAAATTTCATCGATAAATGTTCAATAAAATTTGAGATAAATGAAAAAATTATGTTGTTCCTTTAATTTTGCGGACCAGTGTTAATTAATTAATTGTTACCACAGAGTGTGTGTAAGTTCACGGGTAAATAGGCGCTAACCGAAAGAAGAAAAAGTTCCTTTGTTTATATTAGTTTCACTTTTATATTTTGTTCTCTATCTTGTAAATCAATAAATATAATGTTTAATTAATAATTATTGGAATCAGTTTCATTTTTAAAAATCTAAGCAAAGTAAACATATCAGAATTATCTTAATAAGACGCATCTTTTTTATAGGCTGTTTCCAATTTATGACCAAACGATTGCCCTTCTCCATATTAGGATTGAATTGGGGATATCTCTGGCGCCACTAAATTTTCTCTCTCTCTGATTGGTCGGCTTACACTGGCGCATACGTGTCCTCCAACGATTTCAATCATTTAATTGAATCTCGCTTGAATTTTCTTTTAAGGTCACTGCAACAATAAGTAATATATAATTTATAAAGCGAGAGATAACTAACAGCCTAAAAAATGAGAAACTATTCCAATCAATA
The DNA here is from genome assembly GCA_030710605.1 of Cordylochernes scorpioides. NCBI lineage: Eukaryota > Metazoa > Arthropoda > Arachnida > Pseudoscorpiones > Chernetidae > Cordylochernes > Cordylochernes scorpioides. The sequence goes on along the minus strand of CP092870.1, from coordinate 62,204,600 downwards.
ATTTAGTAAATAAATAAAAAACACGATTTAATTGAATATTATTTGCTTAAAAAAGTACAATTCACAATTAAAAAGAATATTTTTTCTATATATATAAAATACACCCATGAAAAAAGGAAGCTGTACCTTTTAGCATGTATATCGGGATTGAGACAATAACTCTGAAGGATATTACAGTGATCTTTATTGAATACACACGAGATAACCAAGTGTGTATACACTCATGGACAAAACTCAAGAAAGCTATACCTTTTAACATGTATATCGGGATTGAGACAATAACTCTGAAAGATATTTGATACCCAGTGATCTTTATTCAAGACACACGAGATAATCAAGTGTGAACAAAATTCACTCTGTCTACTTAAAAATCTCAGACGACCGGCTACATCAAAAGACTATCCACCTTCCTCAAGTTCTGTTCATCAGTATATATATTCACAGAAATCTCCTGACCCACGCAACTATTGGGGCGGAGCCAAGATCTAATGGTGGTGGGAAAGCGACCAATGGCAGATTTCTAAACAAAGAAGCTATCTTCCATTAATAATTCCCTATTCAATAACTAATTACAAACTTTCTCAACACATCTTCCATTTCTCTCAACATCGCGTGACAATGGCTGAGTTCAATCTATTTTGTAAATTTCGATTTCCTAATCTACATCTGATTTATCTTGCAGTTTCTATCTGCCTTGTGTATTATTGACAAATGTTACTTATTACGAGTTAACACAAAATGCAATAATCTAGGGCCTAAGGTAATAGTAATTAAACACAAAAAGGCGTACACTCAAGAGTACAAAAAAAGGTAAATATGACTCACAATTTGTTAAAAAAAAAAAAAAAAACAGTACATATCTTTATTGTAGCGTTGGTAGGGATCGGATAGGGGTTAGACAAGTATGCGAGGATATCAACAGACAGAGATATAGCACGCAGAGAACACGCGTCTCCACACAATAATCCACCACACTCCTCTCTCGCAATACCATAACCCCCCTCTTATATATACAAACATGGCCACATTCGTCCAATTAGAAGGTGGGAGAGATTGGTTCACTATCAAACGAAAACAAAATCCTTACCACTAAAACCTGAGATAAGATTTTTAAAAATGCAAATATTTGTCAATATATAATATGATATTATATTTATGCAAATCTTCCTCAAAATCAATTTATAGGTATACCTTTTGGGCATCAGAGCGACCACTTAATATATATTAGAATAAACATAAGCTAATAAATCGTCATCTATATAAGGAATAAAATTATTTCTGTGATTTTACAGTCCTCAAAGCTTGTATACATAGTTTCTTTCATACCATAGCCCTTTCACTGCAAACCATATGCCTGCATAAGATTATGTGCCTTTCTCCAGGGTCTCTAACACGCCTGATTGTGCCTATTGGCCTTTTCTCAAGGCCTTTAACACACTTACGTGTGATCATCAGCCATTCCTCAAGGCCACTAACACGTCTACGTGTAGTTATTAGTCTATAGCACCCCCTCTCTATAGCACCCTATTTTGGTGAGTCCCAAGAGGGCCGCTATAGACATTTTTAACTGTAGTACGATTCGATTTACATTAAAAGTGACCTGTCTATAGCACCCCCTCTCTATAGCACCCTATTTTGGTGAGTCCCAAGAGGGGGCGCTATAGACAGGGTTAACTGTAGTACGATGTGATTTACATTAAAAGTGACCTGTCTATAGCACCCCCTCTCGATAGCATCCTATTTTGGTGAGTCCCAAGAGGGGGCGCTATAGACAGGGTTAACTGTAGTACGATGCGATTTACAATAAAAGTGACCTGTCTATAGCACCCCCTCTAAATAGCGCCTCCCTCTCTATAGCACCCGATTTTAAATACGTAGTACGATGTGATATTTACATTAAAAGTGACTAAAACTGTATATTGAGTTGTAAATAAAGTTCGTTCGGTTTCTCGAAATTTTATTAAGACAAAAAACATTAATTATAACAATTAATTAATCAATTAAGTATTCTCCGTTATTATATACGACCTCCTCCCAACGTCCGACCAGTTTGTTGATGCCGTCCGCCAAATTTCGCCCGGTCTGGTGTCGAAGAAGTTGTTGAGCCAGGTTTTGAGGTCCTCTTCATTATCGAAGGAAGTGTCTCTCATATGGTTTGACATGGAGCGGTGGTAATCGGTTGGTGCAAGGTCCGGAGTGTGTAAAGCTGCTGTTCTGGGTCAATTTTCTGTTGTAATTGTGTCCAATGAAGAGCCTCAGATGTCTCCATACATCTCTATCACAGCAGTCGTAATGTTCTTGGGTGTGTAAAGCTGCTGTTCTGGGTCAATTTTCTATTGTTGTTGTTGTCCAATGAAGAGCCTCAGATATCTCCATACAGCTCTATCATAGCAGTCCTAATGTTCTTGGGTGTGTAAAGCTGCTGTTCTGGGTCCATTTTCTGTTGTTGTCGTGTCCAATGAAGAGCCTCAGATGTCTCCATACATCTCTATCACAGCAGTTGCAATGTTCTTGGGTGTGTAAAGCTGCTGTTCTGGGTCAATTTTCTGTTGTTGTCGTGTCCAATGAAGAGCCTCAGATGTCTCCATACATCTCTATCACAGCAGTCGTAATGTTCTTGGGTGTGTAAAGCTGCTGTTCTGGGTCGATTTTCTGTTGTTGATGTATCCAGTGAAGAGCCTCAGATGTCTCCATACATCTCTATCACAGCAGTCGCAATGTTGTTGGGTGTGTAAAGCTGCTGTTCTGGGTCTATGTCAATTTTCTGCATGGCTGCGACCATTGCTGGACATGAGAATATGTGAGTAGGTGTTAGTTCCACACCAAGACAGTTGTTACATGTCTTGTAGGTTGTTGTACCATCTGGAAGTATTGTCATTCCTTTATAGTGTTTTGTTATAAGTCTTTTTATGGTATTTTTCATTTTTATCTCAGAGTTTATTTCGCATATAGTATACTATATATCGTATTTTAAAAGAGAAATATATGTAAATATAATACATTATATTTTCCTTCTGTAAATTGTAAAACTATTTGTTGACTCTCTTCTCTTTGCTTAGAATTATTAATGAAACTGATTCCAATAATTATTAATTAAACATTATATTTATTGATTTACAAGAGAGAGAACAAAATATAAAAGGGAAACTAATATTAAACAAAGGAACTTTTTCTGTTTAGGTTAGCGCCTATTTACCTGTGAGCTTACACACACTCTATGGTAACAATTAATTAATAAATATATAACATACGCTCCTCCCCTGTGTGTAAGCCTTAATCAGCAAGTCCAAAGCTATCTGCACATTTCCGTAGTTTGTCCTTAGGTAGACTCTTCGTTAGTATATCCGCCTCCATGTCTTCACTTTTAGTGTATTCCAGTTTGATTCCATTTTGAATTTCCTCTTTCACAAAATAATACTTTCTGTTTATATGCTTTGTTCGTGAAGTAATTTTGTCAGATTGTATCCAGTTTATTGCAGCCTGGCTGTCACTTTTCAAGGTAATTGGGAAAGTTAAATTTTCACAAAGTTCTTCTAGTAATCCCTTTAACCATAATACTTCTGTAATTCCTTCACATATTGAAATAAGTTCTGCTTCACATGTAGATAAGGCTACTAAATTTTGCCTTCTACTTCTCCAGTTTATTAAGTTGTCGCCAAGTTTGACTGTATAGCCTGAATAGGATTTTGCGTCTCGGGTTGTGCACCAGCTCGCATCAGTACTTATTGTGATATTGTTGTCTTTTGACTTATATGCCAACATTTTATTTCTTGTTCCCTTCAGATATCTATAAATCCTTTTAACTCCAGTTAAGTGTATTTCTCTTGGATCATTACTATACTGTGATAAATTGCTGACGTTGAAGGATATGTCCGGTCGAGTACCCTTAGAAAGGTACATTAGTGATCCAATCATTTCCTGGTATACAGTGTTATCTACTGGCTTAGAGTCCAAATATTCATCCAAATTTTGATTTTGATCTCCCGGTGTCTGCACACTGTTGCATTCTTCCAGTTCAAATCTGTGAAGAATTGTATCAATATAATGAGTCTGAGATAGATAAAATCCATCTTCTGCCCTTTTTATTTCAATTCCAATAAATGGTTCGCTATCTTTCTTTTCTGTTAGAGTAACATATTTTTATATTTCTGAGACTAGGTTGTCATTAATTTCCTTACTGGTTCCAGCAATCATGAGATCATCTACATATAGACCCAGTATTGCATACTCTTCTCCCCTCTGGAGTTTATAGACACATGAATCACATTTGGTTCTAATCATTCCCAACTGGTATAAAATTTCATTGATCTTTTTGTTCCAACATTTTCCTGATTGTGGTATACCATACATGCTTTTTTCCAATTTACACACTTTGTTTTCTTCTCCTTTTTGCATAAAACCATCTGGTTGTCTCATGTATACTGTCTCTTCTAACTCACCATAGAGATAAGCTGTCTTCACATCATAAGTCTTTATGATTAAATTCTGTTGTATTGCAAGAGCTACTATTGTTCGCAAGCTTTCCTTTTTGAGTACAGGTGAAAATGATTCCTTATAATCTTCCACATATCTTTGATTGCATCCAACAGCAACAAGTCTGGCCTTTCTTTTATATATGCCGTCATTTGAGGTTTTCTTTGTACTGTAGACCCATTTACTATTGATGACTTTCATGCCATTTTCCCTTGGTACTAGTGTCCATACTTTATGCTTCTCTATCTCACTGAGCTCTTCTTCCATTGCTTTGTGTCATTCATTTCTTTCTCCACTATCCATTGCTTCTTTAAAGTTCTCCGGGATATAATGATCTATTTCCATAATTAAGTTTGCATCATTCCTATCTTTTATTCTTTGTGAGCGTCGAACTCCTTCTTTGATCAATTTTCTTTCTTGTTCTTCAAGTCTTGCTTTGTGCCGTTCTTATAAGATGATCTTTGTAAATTAAATTTTATTGCCCTCTATCGTTAAAATTTTACACAAATAAATTTTCTGGCAATGCGTTTCTTTTAAATCTCTACAGACCTTACTGCAATGATATGATTTAATGAATGAGAGGGCTTGGCTCATCAGTAGTGAACCCTCTCAGCGGTTTCGCCAAATTAATCTCTAGACCGCTCTACTATTGTATTGGACTGGTTTTGTTATATACCCTGCATTTTCTATGGAAGGCAGCTAAATGGTGTTTAGTGAACTATGGACATAAGCTTATAGGTCTGTAGAGGTACATACATATAAATTTCAAGGTATTGCATCGAGCAAAGCTCTTCCGCGCAAAACATGTTTTTCATAACCATTATATATTAGTAAATTAGGCGAAACCGCTGAGAGGGTTCACTACTGATGAGCCAAGCCCTCTCATTCATTAAATCATATCATTGCAGTAAGGTCTGTAGAGATTTAAAAGAAACGCATTGCCAGAAAATTTATTTGTGTAAAATTTTAACGATAGAGGGCAATAAAATTTAATTTACTAATATATAATGGTTATGAAAAACATGTTTTGCGCGGAAGAGCTTTGCTCGATGCAATACCTTGAAATTTATATGTATGTACCTCTACAGACCTATAAGCTTATGTCCATAGTTCACTAAACACCATTTAGCTGCCTTCCATAGAAAATGCAGGGTATATAACAAAACCAGTCCAATACAATAGTAGAGCGGTCTAGAGATTAATTTGGCGAAACCGCTGAGAGGGTTCACTACTGATGAGCCAAGCCCTCTCATTCATTAAATCATATCATTGCAGTAAGGCCTGTAGAGATTTAAAAGAAACGCATTGCCAGAAAATTTATTTGTGTAAAATTTTAACGATAGAGGGCAATAAAATTTAATTTACTAATATATAATGGTTATGAAAAACATGTTTTGCGCGGAAGAGCTTTGCTCGATGCAATACCTTGAAATTTATATGTATGTACCTCTACAGACCTATAAGCTTATGTCCATAGTTCACTAGACACCATTTAGCTGCCTTCCATAGAAAATGCAGGGTATATAACAAAACCAGTCCAATACAATAGTAGAGCGGTCTAGAGATTAATTTGGCGAAACCGCTGAGAGGGTTCACTACTGATGAGCCAAGCCCTCTCATTCATTAAATCATATCTTTGCAGTAAGGTCTGTAGAGATTTAAAAGAAACGCATTGCCAGAAAATTTATTTGTGTAAAATTTTAAAGATGATCTTTGTTTCTCCTTTCTTTTTTCCTCCTTTTACGCATCTTTCCTCTATTGGTTCAGTCTGTGATGAGTCATTTTCACAGTCACCACCTGGTTTTACTGAAGTATCCTCCTGAGACTTCATTTCACTCTCTGTGACAGGATTGTCTTCTTTCAAGATAAGAAAGTCTTCAACTATTTCTTCACAATTTCCTTTATAGGTCAAATTATCACAATTAGTATCTTCCTGAATATCATTTGCATAATCAATTCCTCTCTTATCTTCACTAAATTTTACTGATCTGACTTCATTAATTCCTCTTTTCACAGTATCCACTAGGTTATATGAATGTTCCCTACTGTATTTGTGATTTCTATAATCAGTTTGATATCCTTGTTTCTGTTTATCTCGAAACCAGCAATCATTAGCTAGATGTCCCTTTTTATTACAAACAAACATATTTTTCGCTGAAATTGTTTAACTTTTCTATTTTTAATTCTGTATGCTTGTTCATGCCCATTCTCAACTGATTGATTTAATCTCATATTTCTTCTTGACTCCTCTTCTCTTAGAGTTTGTTGGATCTCTTCAATTGTTGCCTCTCTCTTAGATCGTAAGACAATAGCAATATTTTCATACCTTGGATGTATGCCTCTGACAATATGAAATGAAAGTTCTCTTGAGGGAAATTGATGCCCTAATGATGAACTTCTAGCAGCAATATTTTTTGCCCTTGTTATATATTCATCTACAGTTTCATTATCTTTCATTTTAATGTTCTTTAATTCTAAGCCTATATCAATAATTTTATCTCCCAAATTGCCTGTGTATGTTTTTCTCAGTGAGTCCCATACTTTCTTAGCATTTTTCTCCTATGAACATTCCAGCTTGTTCATTAGTCAATGTTGTGATGATTATCCCAAAAGCTTCATCATTTTTATCACTCCAAATCTCCCAAGAACTTTTGTCTTCCATATCAGGTTCTGGATCGGAAATTACACATTCAAATAATTTTCTTCCTCTCAGAACTGCGCCGATTTTAAACGCCCATATTTGATAATTAGTTCCTGTTAATGGTTCAATTTTTGTTTGGGATAAAAAATTATATTCAGCCATTTTCGCCTTTTGAGCTAATATAAACGAACCAATATATTTTAAATACAAATATATATTTTAGATTTATTTGAATATTGGGTAGCTTTTAAACATGCAATATATAGATATAATTTAACTTAATCTTTATAAATACCTTTAATCTGCTTAGAAGTGCTTCAGTTTACCGATCAGAATAAACTTCTTGCTTAATCTTCATATTAAATATTTTCGCTTTTAAGCTTTATATCAAATAACCACGCTATGCTACCAATTGTTGACTTTGCTTAGAATTATTAATGAAACTGATTCCAATAATTATTAATTAAACATTATATTTATTGATTTACAAGAGAGAGAGAGAACAAAATATAAAAGGTAAACTAATATTAAACAAAGGAACTTTTTCTGTTTAGGTTAGCGCCTATTTACCTGTGACCTGAGATACGAGTAATTCAAGATACGAGCAAGGTTGTGGAACGAATTAAACTCTTATGTCGAGGTACCACTATATGTTATAAAAAAATATATTCTTGGGTTGTTGATTTTGGGATCCAAGAGTATTTTATGATATTGTTTTGCAGTCGTGGTAATAATAATTAAATTGATTTTGATCAGTAATTGCTTTTATTGAGCTAAGGAATATATTAAAAAAAAACATGATTTGATAAAAGTACTGCCTGGCTTAAGGCGTAAGAATAAAATAATAAAAAACGTATTTACATAATGTACAAAGTTTTAGCCGGCCATCGGGAAACAACAACAATGAGTTTTTATAGGGGAAGCGTGACCTCTTGTATCAATAAATATAATTTTAAATAAAATAATATTTTAATATAACATATATATATAAATTAGAAGGTTTATTTTGGATCTAAAATAAAATAAAACATTTTATTTATAACAAAATGCCAATATTTCAATAGGCTGTACGCCTAACTTCGTCAGGGCCTTTCTTATATATATACTAGCGGGTGTACCCGGCTCCGCCCGGGTTTTACTCGAGGGAATGTTTGTAGTCTTGTATGTTGATATAATACCTGTAGCCTCTTGTAGAATCCTGTCGACTAAATCTGTGATGAGGTATCCAGTCGACTTAATCTATGGTGTGAGTCCCTGTAACTCTCGCTATACTGTGTTGACCGAGAGGAACAGTCAGGATGGGGAGTTTTCCAGTACCTCTCTGCACCTTGGAAGACCTTTAACAGTTCTCACAAAGTACAGGCAGTCGTGGTCGAGGCAGAGTGGAAAGCTTGGGAATGTCCACACAAAAAAACGAAGACACAGTTGCACTAAGAAAGTTCCGTGAACAGATAAAAGTTGAGCTAGGAGCGAAAGATGGAGATAGTAGAGTTCTTACTGACTACATGGTGGATGAGGTGGACCTGGGGTACAACCGACGCGGGCTCACGCAGATGTTGGAGTGTGTCAAGTGACTGTAAAGTGACTGTATTTATAGGTTAAGACGGGGGCCTTATGCGACAGGGGCGTGGATCGTCTGGTGAAACTGTACACTGGCGCCGTCCTGACAGTTTCCAATCTATCTTTAGACCTTGTTGTTTTGTGACTTCCATCTATCTCAAATTTAGACGTTTTTGACTTCTATTCTCTTTAGCTCAACTATTAATCTATTACAAAGTTTTATTTATTTATCCTCAGTTTGTACAAAGTACATTACATAGGATGATGTAATGACACATGTCGATAATGCGTATAATCATTTACAGATGTGTTTCTATGATACAACATTAAAATCTTGTTATAAGTTATATACAATATGGGGTTGTTTGCTTAAATTACCATATATATACAACACTATTGTAAGATTTGAACTATAAAAATACATACAGAATAATTCTATCTATGATTTACTCAAAAATATCTGATTTCGAACATAAAAAAGAATCAAAATTTCAAATACCGCTACCAGAAGAAAAAAAAAAGCAGACGACCCTGCACTTGTCACATAAGAAATGGAATGGAATATAAGTAAAGACGGTAAAACTTTTTTACATTCGCCACCACTTCACGTCAACAATAATGGAGTTGTCTTTTCTTTTACTTTCTGGTTTTCAAATTTCTTTTTTTTTATTCTTCTTTTTTGTTTCTATATAAAAAATATTTTAGTTAGTTCCATACTATATATTGTTAACATTGAGAAAATAATGATTTATCAATATTTTTAGAATTATTTTTATTTCGCCATTTATATACGTGTTTATACAATTATTGTTGATTAAATGAATTTAAATGCAGAAAATAATAATTGTTATTTAATTAAAATCTATTTGTATGCTTTAATATGTGTTATAAATATAACATATTTAACATTATTATATTTATAAGTAAAATCTATTTGTATGCTTTAATATGTGTTATAAATTTAACATATTTAATATTATTATATTTATAATTAAAATATATTTGTATGCTTTAATATATGTTATAAATTTAACATTATTATATTTATAATTAAAATCTATTTGTATGCTTTAATATGTGTTATAAATTTAACATTATTATATTTATAATTAAAATATATTTGTATGCTTTAATATGTGTTATAAATTTAACATTATTATATTTATAATTAAAATATATTTGTATGCTCTAATATATGTTATAAATTTAATATTATTATATTTATAATTAAAAGCTATTTGTATGCTTTTTAATATGTGTTATATATTTAACATTATTATTTTTTAAATTGAAATCAAGTTGTATGCTTTGATATGTGTTATAAATATAACATTTATCATTATTATATTTATAAATAAAATCTATTTTTATGCTTTAATATGTGTTATAAATTTAACATTATTATATTTATATTAGAATTATATTTGTATGTCTTAATAAGTGTTATAAATTTGAAATATTTATCTATCTATTTATTACCAGAAGAAAACTAATCTCCTCTAATCGTTTTTCATTAAATTATATACAACCAAAAGAAAATTTTGAAAAATCAATAATTATCAGTGAGGTAGCTATGGTTACGACGTCGTGAACTAAAGAATAAAAAAAGAAATCTGGCAACACCAGTAATTATGGCTTTTCTATATAAGCCTAATGATAATAAGAAGGTAGATTAAAACTTTCGAGAAAAAAAATTAAATTAAATTTTTAAGAAAGTTATTTCATTAACGCTTATAAAAATAGTAAGCTGTATACAGCAAAAAAACGTAAAATATATTTAAATATTAATAATTAAATGCATAGATATATTAATTAGATAATAAAAGGCATATTTGGATTTAATAAAAGATTTAATTATTTAAGATTATATACACTGGTGTCCAAAAAATAAGAAACTTAACCAATATTGAAATTTTTCAAAAGCTAATTTATTAACAAATATAAATTTTAGTATACAAATAGTTTAAACTATGGAGAATTTGACTAGCTATATGAAAATAATAAAAAAATATTTGAAATTATGAAATATGCAAATTATTACCAACATACCCAAAGCTAAGGTTCCAGATCTTAAAGAAATAAGATATCAATAGGGAGTATGATCACCTCTAACAGCTATCAAGGTCTCACAGCGAGCCCTCATACTGTTTACCAGGCTTTGGAGGAGGTCCAGGGGTAGTAAACCACACTCCTCCAATAGAGCAGTTCTTAGCTCAACGAGGGTTCTGGGAGAGGGGTGACGAGCTCCAATACGCTTCCCTAGAGCATCCCACACATGCTCTATTGGATTCAGGTCCGGAGATCTGGCTGGCCAATCCACCCTTCGAATATTCTCACTCTGGAGATATTCATTGACTAGCCTAGCCCTATGCGGACGAGAATTATCGTCCATAAAAATTAAATTGTGACCAATTTGATCTCTATAAGGTCTTAGATAGGGCTCAAGGATCTCGTCCCTGTACCTTTGGGCAGTTAAAGTGCCCCCAGAAAAAATGTGGAGGGGTGTGCGTCTGCTAGAACTGATGCCAGTCCAGACTAAGAGACTGCCCCCTCTAAAACTGTCTATTTCCCTGATGTTACTGGGATGATAGCGGGTTCCAGGCTCCCTCCAGATGAAAACTCGTCGAGAATCTGTGTTTGAACTAAATCTTGACTCGTCACTGAAGATAACATTGGCCCACTGATCATGAGTCCATGCGTGATGTTCCAAGCACCAATTCAAGCGGTCTCTCCTGTGAGCAGAGGTTAAAGGGATACAGACCATTGGTCGTCTTGCATAAAGAGCACCTTCGTGAAGCCTTCGGTAAACAGTTTGTCTTGAAATTCTCGTTCCTGTAGCACTTGAGAGTTCATTAGAGTGTTGAATAGCTGTCATCTCCCTATGGCGCTTGGCAGTTACGACCAGATAACGGTCTTCAGAGGTAGCTGTTTTTCTTTTCCACCAGAACCTTCTTTTCTTTTGATGGTTCCTGTCTCAATGAACTGTTTCCATATTTTGCTGACCACAGATTTATTCACATTTAGCCATTTTGCTACTTCAACTTGTGATTGCCCTGCCTCCAATCTTCCAACAGCTCTGCATTTTAAATCATCTGCTAAATTTTTTCGTAAACTCATAATTAACTAAGGATTAAATAAAATTATAATTGGACAATTCTTAGATGGGGTAAACGACACGCCAAATAGCACACTTATAAAGAAAAGCAAAAATTTGCATATTTTCAATTTTACCGAATCGAATGGTTGCGATAAATAAATTCTACGACTTAAAATACCTAATTAAATTACTTTTTAGCTTTTAGCGTTGTATATTTTAAAACATACCATTAAAAAACAAAAGTTTCTTATTTTTTGGACACCAGTGTATTTTATTAAATCCAATATATGTCTTTTATTATCTAATGAGAATTAAATATGGATTGCTCTATTTTCAAAAAGATATATAAATATGATGCATTAGGGTGCCATCTGTTATCAGAAATTTAAACTATTTTTGAAGCGTTTGTTTCTCTTTGTTTTTGAAACATACACGTCAAAATAATTTGAAATTTTCTACGTAGGTATATATATAGTCAGGAGGACTGAGTTTCCTGGTATTCCCTCTTATCAGAACTGGACCGACAGGTTGGGGTAAACAGTGGCGCCACGTGGAAGGTAGAAAACTCAGTACTCCCCTCTTGCTCTAGGGCTGGGTCGATTTGACTCATGTACATAGTAACTTTTATATTTAAAATCTCTCGTAAAACTCATTAAATAAATATTTAAAGTAATTCGAAGGCCTAATTAATTATTTTTTCTCGCAACAATATATATTTATTATAATTATAAAAATATAAGGCATTAATTTTTAATTTTCAAAATATTCACACCCATATTTTACAAAAATTTATTTTGTCCATAATATAAATATATATTAGATTAAAAAATAAGGCTCATTTTGGATTGTAATAAGATTATTTATTAATCCAATATTTCAATTATCCAATAAATATATATATCAAAATTTTTCTTCCCATTGAATATAAAACACATATTTTTAAAACTTAATTCTATTGACGTTATGTGGCGCTGAGTTTGTTGTTGACACACATTAATATGGTATAATACCTTGATAAAGGTTGGCGTTCAGCGAACTGAAATATTGGTAAAATAAATGATAATTTGATTCAATATATGTCTTTTTAATTACATAAATATATGTATATTATCACGTGAAAATTAGGAAAAGACAAACCTCAGAATGATACAGCAATTTATTTAATGTATAACCAAATTAAAATTAATAAAATAGCAGAGAGACAATAAGAAATATTTTACAGTGTATTAAAATACAGGATATCGAAATTAATAATTTATTCTCTCTCTCTCTCTATCATAAAATAATAACTAATCTACTACAATATATATAATGTATATATAAAAAAATAATATGATAAATATTATAGAAAATGTTTATACCTATTGTTTGTTTTTTAAAATATTTTCTGATTTTTATGGTGATATGACATTTATCGTTTGAATATTAAAATATGAAAAATATTTATATTTTATATATGATTTATATATGATATGTTTTGGTAACCTTAGTGAGCCACCAAGTTTTTCCAGGCCGGTTTGTTTCTTGGTAGATTCAACAGGGCAGTGTCATTGAATGAGGACAGTCCAAGAAGTGTAGCCGTCTGGAATATCTGTAGTTGGAATACTGGGACATGGTCCACGGTTTGTTTCTTGGTAGATTCAACAGGGCAGTGTCATTGAATGAAGACAGTACAAGAAGTGTAGCCGTCTGGAAACTCTGTAGTGGAATGCTGGGCAGTTAAAATTGTTGTCTTACAAAGTGAAAAAAAAAAAACCTTTATACCAAAATATATTACAATACAGATTATAAAAAAAAAATATATATATATGGAATTTAAACCAACAACCCCATATTGAATAATACTTATTACAAGATTGTCATGTTGTATATAGAAACACATCTATAAATAATTATACGCATGATTGACATGTGTCATTGCATCACCATATGTAATGTACTTTGTACAAACTGAGGATGAATAAATAAAACTATGTAATAGATTAAGAGCTGAGTTAAAGCAAGATTGAGAAGTTCAAAAATGTCTAAAATCGAGAGAGAAATCCAACAACCCTAAAGAGGAATTTGGCAAGTCGTTGCCATCAAGGTCAAAGGGTGCAGAATAGCGCAAATTCCCCCACGCCCTTTGGACCTGTTCAAAGTGCAAATTCTCGCATTTCTCCCTCCTCGGCGAAGGTATATAAAACCTCGGTTTTAGCGAACACAGTCACTTTACCATAGGCGTGAGCCCTTGTCGGTTGTAGCCAGGACCACCTCATCGCCATGTAAAACAGTAAGATCTCTTCTAACTCCATCTTGCTCTTAGCTCGACTTTTATCTGTTCTCATGGAACCTTCCTACTACAACTGTGTCTATTCGTTTTTTTTTTGTGTGTGGACATTCCCAAGCTGTCCACTCTGCCTCGACCACGACTGCCTGTACTCTGTGAAAACTGTTAAAGGTCTTACAAAGTGCAGAGAGGTACTGGAAAACTCTCCACGCCCTGACTGTCCCTCTCGGTTACTATTGGTTTGACCCCCTCGGTTACCACATATATATATTGTAGGCGCCATCCCGACCAGAGAGCCACAGATAAACAGATTATAAACGCACAGAATATAGAATCCGAGCTCCCCAGTAGAAGGAATACCCGGAAGACGACGGTACTCTCTGTTATATTTGTTGTTCACTATTATGATTTTGTTCTAATAAACACTACTAAATTATTTCATTGGATCCTCTCTTTCTTTTTCCCAGTAAGAAACGCCTACGGAAGCCAACAGAAATTCAGAAGTGGGATAGTCCTGAAGAAAATTGAAGATTCACTGGAATAATTTGGAAACGAGAAGGACGTGGCGCGGTGACCGATCAACGTAAGAGGAGTTGCATGGTATGTACGAAATTTAATTACCTATTCCTAAAAGTATTATTACAAGTCACCTCGGTAAAATATTATTGCAAAATCATCTCGATAAGAAAGTATTTTAAAGTAAGCATTTTAAAGTAAAGTGAAGTATTTTAAAGTAAGCATTTTAAAGTAAAGCGAAGTATTTTAAAGTGAAGTATTTTAAAGAAAGTATTTTAAAGTAAAGTGAAGTATTTTAAAGTAAGCATTTTAAAGTAAAGTGAAGTATTTTAAAGTGAAGTATTTTAAAGAAAGTATTTTAAAGAAAGCATTTTAAAGTAAAGTGAAGTATTTTAAAGAAAGTATTTTAAAGTAAAGTGAAGTATTTTAAAGTAAAGTACAGTATTCTAAAGAAAGTATTTTAAAGTAAAGTAAAGTATTCTAAAGAAAGTATTTTTAAAGTAAATTGAAGAAACAAATAAAAAGTATTATCGCAAAGTATCGCGGTAAAAAGAAAAAAAAAAGTATTGTCTCAAAATTACCAAAGAAAAGTTGATTTCGTTTAAAGAAATAATTGAAACAGTACGTATCTGGCTTAGTCAGTTTTATTTGTTTATTTAAAAAAAAAAACTTTGCCTTGTTTATATTTCCTTTTGAAAAACATGACTTACTTAGCGAAAGTAAGGAAATGCGATTTGAGCAAGTTGGCGTATGAACTCGGCGAGGTAGTACCGCCAGAGAGCAGGATCGTCGACTTAAAACGCCTTATCCTGAATAGTCAATCTTACGAAGAAGAATTCGCAAAGCAACTGTTGGAGACTCTGATCGAGGAACGGGAAAAAACAGAACGAGCAGAACGGGAGCGAATGGAACAAACAGCACAAACAGAGCAAGCAGAACGTATAGAACGGGAACGAATCGAGGATCGGAAACGAATCGAGGATCGGGAACGAATCGAACGAAAAGAACAAATGGTAATGGAATTCGAGCTTGAGAAGCTGCGCATCCAGACTACACGCGGAAACAACGATACGTCTCGAAGTACCAGCAATGACGCACATTACGAGATACGTAAACTGATGCCCAAGTACGAGTCGAAGGACAATGATTTGAGTTTTTACCTAATTCTTTTCGAAAGACAGGCAAAGCGACTAGGATTGGATGAAGACCAATGGGCGTTCAGCCTCCTAGGATTGCTACCTTACGAAATGACTCAATTAATCGCTCGGGAGACAGAAGAACAAAGCGGCGATTATAGGTTCGTGAAAAGGTTGCTCCTAAAACGGTACAAGTTGAGCCCCGAACAATTCAGACAAAAATTCGAGAAGCACGAGAGATCTCAAAAGGGTTCCTGGAGAGACTTCGCTTTCGAATTGCGAGGATATTTCAACGAATGGATCGAAGGAATGAACGTGGAAAATTTCGACGCCCTAAAGGATTTGTCCGTCACTAACCAGCTAAAGAAAAAAGTTCCAAATGTGCTGCGTAATCATCTCATTGACGATTGGACCAAGTTAAACAACCCAGATGAGTTGGCGGATAAACTGGACGAGTACGAAAATGTTCGCACCGAGATGGGACCTCCGCATTGGAATGCGAAACACCTCATACCACCGTCGTTTCAGCAGAAATCTGCGAGATTCCCCAACCAAAGCGAAGTTAAAGAGACTAAACAAGGAACGAATGTTTCGGGTCAAGACGCTACAAGGAACGAAATCAGTGAAACGTACCCTAACACCTTGAGGAGAATGGTCAACCGTGCAATCAGAAACGACAAGGGAGAACCGAAGTGCTTCAACTGCAATCAGTTTGGACACATTGCCAGAGACTGCCCAGCACCCAGGACTACGTTGACATGCCGAGGATGCGGTCAAACGGGACACAAGGAAAGGAATTGCACAAGACCCAAAGAAGGACTAAAAGTAGCCAACCTGGAAGTCGAAGGACTGGAGACTGTCCCGCCAGATGTATATTTGAAGGATGTCAAGATCGACAACAAGGAAACCGTGAAGGCAATGATAGACACCGGGAGCAGCAGTTGTCTAATGAGAGAATCGGTCGCAAGGAGGATCAGCGTCGACATCGAACCAGACTCGACTAGTCTGTACGGCATCGGTAACCAGACTGCACCAGCTGCCAGGACCGTTGGGAAGACGACAGTCGACCTGGAGATTGATGGCATCGTCGGAAGGGAAATCACTGTATTCATTGTCAACGATGATGCCCAACCCTATGACCTATTAATTGGAAGAACATGGACAGATCTGCCCTACGTATCCTTCGCCAGAATTGGTAAAAACTTGCATATTGGCTATTCATCCGAATTTCCGTTTGCTAATCTGCAAGAAGAAATCAAGTCGCGTCGCATCGAACTGAGAGCAACCGAAACTGTTCAGTTGGAGAGCGACTCCATTAACTTTACAAGTGCAATCACAGACGAGGTAAAGGACGGATATGTATTGTTCACAGGAGCAGATGACGCCTGTGTCGATTCCCTATTGGAAGTGGTCGATGGAAAGACGACCGTACCCATCATCTCAGCTGGCAAGGGCAAGTTGAGAGTAAGGAAGAACCAATGTGTAGGGCGAGTTGAACTACTGAACCTTGATGATATTGTTGTTAACCTGGACGTCGCAGAGGATTCGTTTCAGACTAAAAATGAAGAGAAGAGGGAAGGACAAGACCAAATGAAACGTAAGCGCCCCATACTGCCTGAGGACATCAACGTCAATCATTCTCTGACTTCGAAAGAGAGACAAGAAATCCTAGATGTAGTAAACGAGTATAGAGACTGTTTCGCTCTTGGCATGGAGGAATTAGGGTGCACCGATGTCACCAAGATGGACATTAAGGAGGTTGATGGAAGCAAGCCAGTCTGTCTGAGACCGTATAAGACGACTGCAAGTGAACGCGAAGCAATCAGGGAGATTGTCAGAGAGTGGAAGGACAATGGAATAGTCACGGAAACTAGATCACCCTACGCTAGTCCCGTCCTACTTGTGAGGAAGAAAACTGGAGATCATCGTCTGGTGGTAGATTATAGGAGACTCAACATTCAAACAGTTAAGGACAAGTTCCCATTACCAAGGATAGACGACCTTCTGGAAGGCCTAAGGAATGCGAAATTCTTCACCACTCTGGATCTGGCGCATGGATATCTGCAGATACCACTGACCGATAAGGCAAAATTAAAGACAGCATTCATCACCCCAGATGATACAGGTCAATTCGAAAGGATGATTTTTGGACTCGCCAACGCACCAGCTGAATTCCAAAGACTGATGCACACTGTCCTAGGTCCGCTGCTGAACAAGAAGGCATTCTGCTATCTCGACGACGTGATTATCCCGGCAAAGGATTGGCGGGAGATGATCGAAAGGTTGAGGGAAGTCCTCGAAAGAATAAGATCAGCGAAGTTGACACTGAAACCCTCTAAATGTGAGTTCGGAAGGAGGGAAGTTGAGTTCTTAGGGTATGTCATCAGTACAGGCGGACTCAAGCCAGGCCCAAGAAAGATCAAAGCGATAGAAGAATTTCCAGAACCCAAGAATGTCCACGACATACGACGCTTTCTGGGACTGACGAACTTCTTCAGACGATTTGTAAAGGACTTCGCGAGGAAAGCAGAACCGCTAAGCAGACTTACGAAGAAAGGTTCACAATTTGAATGGAAGGAAGAACAGCGAAGGTCATTTGGAGGACTACGAAAGGATCTGGTCGAATATCCGGTACTAGCTCATTACAACCCTGAACTCAAGACAGAAGTACATTGCGATGCGAGTGCTGAGGGATTAGCAGGAATGGTGCTACAGATGGACGAAGACTGCAAATGGCGCTTGGTCTACTGTGTGAGCAAGAAGACAACAGAGGCCGAGAAGATGTACCACTCAAGCAAATTGGAGCTGATGGCGATAGTGTGGACCTTGGATCGACTACGTCAGTTCCTCGTAGGAATCAAGTTTACAGTGGTTACAGATTGCCAAGCACTGGTCTACATGAACGCGAAGAAGACTACAAATCCTCAGATAGCGCGATGGTACAATCTGATTCAGGAATACGATTTCGAAATTCGACATAAACCAGGGGAGAAGATGGCCCACGTAGACGGAATGAGTAGAGCTCCAGTCGACGACCCTAGAGACACGATGGAGGAAATCGTGGAGAAAAACCTTGAAGTGTGCCTCACAATCACACCGGAAGAACAAATCTTGATGATTCAGCATTCCGACCCTGAATTGAGAGACCTGATCCAGATCTTTCGAAAGGACCCGTGTGATAGGACAGTAGGAGAACAAAATAGAATTAACGACTACAGCTACAGAAGAAAGTCCGGACGAGGAGCCAGAAGTAGAAGATACCCCCCGACGCAACCCACGACGTTCCTGCAACGCAAGGTTCAATCGAGGACGATTGAAATCCAGGAATGGCCGAATGTAGGCGCCATCCCGACCAGAGAGCCACAGATAAACAGATTATAAACGCACAGAATATAGAATCCGAGCTCCCCAGTAGAAGGAATACCCGGAAGACGACGGTACTCTCTGTTATATTTGTTGTTCACTATTATGATTTTGTTCTAATAAACACTACTAAATTATTTCATTGGATCCTCTCTTTCTTTTTCCCAGTAAGAAACGCCTACGGAAGCCAACAATATATAGTAAAGAAATATTTTTTTTCAGAATATAATATTTTTAAAAATATCAAAATGTGGAGAATAATAAAAGAGCAAAATCTTTAACATCGTGAAAATATTATTTTTGTCACATCCATTTTAATATTTAAAATTCTCCAGAGTTTAGGTAGATTATATATTGATTTTGCGTAGCTTATTTTTTAAAATATATATATAGGCTTAAATATAAATATATACATAGTTATATTTATTTTAGCAAAAATAATTTGCAGGATGGGGAATATAATATGAATATAAAATGTATTTAAATCTATTTTTATATAAAAAAAGATAGAGTTATTATTGTGAAAATACAATTTTAAACTCAAGTTAAATATTCATGGAATTGATATAGGTTTAAAATAGTTTTGAAAAAAAAAACGTACAAAGATAAAAAATATATTTAAAATCCTTATAAAATTCAATTACGATATTTCATAATATAATATGAATATTTCAAAATTTAATATAATAGGGGATATTTTAAGATCTAAAAATTATTTGTTAGAATTTAATAATGCTAATTCAAAGAATAAAATCGGCCCTTTTTAAATTTTGAAAAACCTAAGTAATTGTAAAATAACTGCACTTTATATTGTAACAAAGTATTTATTAATTTTATTATTTTTATTAACAGAGTGGTCATTTTTATGTTTATATTTTGATACTCTGTAAATTCCCCTCGTGGCTTATCTTTTGTTTACCATTCAAAGTTTGTCCTTGCCTGAAATAAATTGTTGTCTCCTCCTGGAGTTTTTGTCTTCCCTAATATTCCACGTGGCAATATTTTAAATTTACATTATATGAAATTAAATACCGATTTTTGATGTTGAATAATGACAAACATTTTCGTTTTAAATATAAATTTTATTACTAAAACATTTTTAATAACCCCTCTATATCTATTTTTTACCTGAAACTCGTTAAAATGAAGCACTATATATTTTAATATGATATTGTAGCGTATAAATCAAGCCTTGAAATATCCTAAGATGTAAAAGTATTTATTGATGACGTCACAGCGACGAGTCGACAATTATTAACAGGTCAGCCAAAAAACTATCTACAGCTAGGGAATCTTATGCAAGCAAGCAAAGAAATATTTTAAAGATGATTTCACAAATACAGAGTAATATATATTTTTATAATCTGTTGAACATATTCATTGAATAATAATAAATTAAATAATAAAATATTTCTTTGTCACATAGCCTCCTCCTATAGAGAGCATCGACCCGATGCTCAACAGGAGACTTACGTCGTCAGTCTTAAGAACTAGTACTATGGCCAGGGATATTTTCAGGTGACTGCGGTGGATGTCTTCTTTCAGTTGAGATATCTTCTTCATGAGGATTTGGTAGGTCTATGTTTACGTCAAGGTAGCTTTTTCTCATTTCTACTGTGGTCGGTAAGGGGGGATTTTATAACTTTGCGGCCTCACCTCCAATGTGGTCTATCATCTAGTTTTAATGGCGGGGCGTCCAGCTAGATCTTCTAGCAGGTGAGAAATGTTGTCTGTTTCGACCGCGATATGAAGTAGGGCTTCGGTAGCGAGTGAAAGTTTTCCTCGATGATTCGTCATTGGGGTCCTGAGATTCAGCTCGAGAGTTGTAGGATACCATTGCGTCTTGCTTTCTTTGGAAATAGTCATTTCTCCTTTCCTCATTGTGTCTCTTCCTGTCACGGCAATAGCGGACGACGTGACCTGGGCGTCCACAGTAGAAACAGATTGGCCTTCCCTCAGTTGTACGCCAATCATTGGTGTCGCGTCTTCCTCCTTGTTTTGGGTATCGAGGTTCAGGGTGCGGTCTTATCGTTTCGGCCTCATATCTGGTATTTAAAAACTTTCGGGGTCTTTCCTTATGAGGGGGACTTCTCCTAGACTTTGAGATTGGCGCCAGGGTTCTTCCAATCTCCTCCTCTACAATTTCTTCGATTGTAGCATTTTTTGGTTCCTCCCGAGGAGAGCCTAATGCCCGCTGTACCTCCTCACGAACAATTTGCCTAATCAAAGATGACAGATCTTCTCCGTCATCCTGGTCACAAAGAGAGGCTACATTTGGTAGGCGCTCGTACCTGGTTGGGGTAACTCGCCTACAACGGAGTGCTTCGATACGGCGACATTCTGTAATGAATTTCTCGGTGCTCTGTACATCCCTCGGTAGGAGTGCTTGATAAAGCTCCTCAGCTATTCCCTTCATGAGGTCGGAGATTTTATCTTCCTCACTCATTTGAGGATCAACCTCTTTGCACAGGCACAGGAGATCCTGGATGTAACTTCGGTACTTTCACCTTTTTGTGCCCGTGTTTTAAGTTTTTTCTCCGCTTGCAATTTTGAATTTTCTTTTTTTCCGAACACATTCTCTAATTGAGAAGTGAATTCTTTCAAAGTCTGTATGCTTTCTTCGTTGTTCTCAAACCATTTGAGAGCAGTTCCAGACAGATAAAAATACATTTTAGTAAGACAAAGGGTTTCGTCCCAATGGTTGTACCTTGCCACACGTGCATACCCTTTTAACCATTTTTGAAGATCTTCACCATCCTCCCCGGAAAAAATGGAAGGGTTCCTTGGCAAATGTTGAACAACGTAGTTGCTTACCTGAGTACCTTCCTTCTTTACATTCATAGAAGTTTCTTCTGGTTCAACAGAATCAATTTTTCTTTTATTTCTTAATGGGTATCGGTCCAGTCTCTCCACCAGTTGTGGCGTAGAAATCAAGCCTTGAAATATCCTAAGATGTAAAAGTATTTCTTGATGACGTCACAGCGACGAGTCGACAATTATTAACAGGTCAGCCAAAAAACTATCTACAGCTAGGGAATCTTAAGCAAGCAAGCAAAGAAATATTTTAAAGATGATTTCACAAATACAGAGTAATATATATATTTATAATCTGTTGAATATATTCATTGAATAATAATAAATTAAATAATAAAATATTTCTTTGTCACAATATAAAATATCATAAATATAATAGGTTTTAAGAGAGTATTGTATATATATTGAATAGATATAACAACTAAAATAAAATTTGTTATAAAATCCTGAAATATTCGCTTTCAAACATTAAAATATTGATATTACACCATAAAATATTATAATTTATTTTTATGATTTATAGGTTTTTAACTTTTAATTTATATTTAGACATTTTTCATTTTAATTTAGACACATGAACTTTTCTATAAAAAGTCTATGTGTCTAAATTAAAATGAAAATGTCTAAATTAAAATGAAAATGTCTAAATTAAAATTGAAATTGTCTAAATAAAAATGAAAGTGACTGAGTTAAAATGAAAATTGTCTAAATATAAATTAAATTTTGAAAATAGAGCAATCCATAGATAAATCTTTAATTAAAAAGGCATATATTGGATCAAAAAATCATTTATTTTACCAATATTTCAGCTTACAAAAAAATCTTTTCAGTCAGCTGAAATATTGGTAAAATAAATGATTTTTTGATCCAATATATGCCTTTTTAATTAAATAAATTAAATTGTCTAATTAAAAGTTAAAAACATATATATATGATCAGTATTTTAATTTAACTATTAAAATTTAAAATGTGATATTTAGTTCAATATTTCGTATGATTTTAAACTTTTCAAATACAGTAGAACTTGGATAATTCGAACTTCTTTAATTCGAAAACCTCTTTAATTCGAATATTTATCTTGGTCCCTAGAATTTCCTATAAATAGAATTTCCGTTTTTAATTCGAATTTTTGGATAATTCGAATTTTTTTTATGGTCCCTTGGGGTTCGAATTATCCAAGTTCTACTGTATTAATTTTAAAATACTTAGAATATCTTAATAATTATATTTTAGCATAGGATACTAATATTTCCTTCATTATTTATATGTTTAGAAAAGTTGTTTGACATGATATAATAATTTTCTGATTAGATTCAGAGAATGTGTCTACATTAGTCTAGTTGACTGTCACATAGAATTTACTAATGTTATTAGAGAAATCAATATGAATTAATGCCAGACGATATTTACCTTATATATTTAAATACACAACGTAGCATACAGGCTCAAAATTTTAGGCTAATTTCTGAAATATTAATCAATATATTTTTGAATTTTATGATTCGAACTTTCCCTATTTATTTATATATTAATGTATATATATGTTATAAAAAAATATTTTCTTGGGTTGTTGATTTTGGTATCCAGGAGTATTTTACGATATTGTTTTGCAGTCGTGGTAATAATAATTATATTGGTTTTGATCAGTAATTGCTTTTATTGAGCTAAGGAATATATAAAAAACATAATTTGATAAAAGTACTGCCTGGCTTAAGGCGTAAGAATGAAATAATATAAAACGTATTTACATAATGAACAAAGTTTTGAGCTGGCCATCGGGAAACAACAACAATGAGTTTTTATAGGGGAAGCGTGACTTCTTGTATCTATTAAATATAATTTTAAATAAAATAATATTTTAATATAACATATATATATATTAATTATAAGGTTTATTTTGGATCTAAAATAAAATAAAACATTTTATTTATAACAAAATGCTAATATTTCAATAGGCTGTACGCCTAACTTCGTCAGGGCCTTTCTTATATATATATGATTATACGTTTTCCAAGGACAATTCCATTTTGTCAATATTATTTTTAAATAATTGCAAAAGCAAATCAAGATAATTACAATGAGTTAATTAAAATAAAACGACAAGTTATTTTTCAAGCGTTAGCCCATCAATGGCCTATAAAGAACTAACGTTTGAAAAGTTGTCATTTTAACTAAGGTACAAATTCCTTATGTTATGTCTGTTATGTAATTAGAGTAAGAAAGAATGATTAATCCGTAACCAATTTAACTTTACATATTATTTATTATTAGTAGTAATTATACAAAACATATCTCGATATATATTTATGAAAAAAGGCATCTCCTTATCGTGCAACTGAAAGTTGGTGATGGCTTGCGCCATCTATCGGAATAAATATCAACTATTCTCGTTGATTTTTAATTTATCCGGAATTGGCCAAATACCCATTCATGATTAATCAAGAAAAGCTAAACATGGACGCGTTTCGAGCTGTTGGCCCTCATCAGCGTGGTGCAAGCTGTACCTCAACGACCAAATAACTGGTCATTCAGGCATCCTGAAAAATCATGAAACTTTCAGTTACACGATAAGGAGATGCCTTTTTCATAATTATGCACCTTATTCCAGTACAATATCACATTTGTACTGTTTTTTCTCGATATATATGTTTCTACATGAAAACAACAAAAACTATAATTATTATATACATACAAGTTCCTTTTCAAACATGAGCTCATCTATAGCTATTGTTACTCTGTGATATTTCAACAATTACCATAAGTGTTTATTATTATTATTTTTATATTTTCTGCTTGTGTTTATTCTAAAAATAGAAGATAATTTTGATTATTTAAAGAGTTTTCATTAAATTCAGACGACATTTTAAAGTAAAGAGAAGATATACAAAGAAAAGACATGTAGTAATAAAATGAAGAGATGTGTAATATATAATATGTATATATGATTTTGACCAAGGACCTGGTTGTTGTTGTGTGATGTAATCAATATATAGCGTGAGATGTTTTCAGTTCTTATGATAATTCTGTAATAATAAAAAACAAATATATAACAGTAACAAACAATCTCTTTTAATAGAAACTACACTACCTACGTTTATTGAACATTTGGTAGAAGAATATATAACAAGATGGAATTATTTTTGGTGAAAGTTTTCCCGTGTACAAATTGATATATACTTGCTAAGCCTTGTTACAAGACCCGCTTGTTATTCTGACAGGTTTTATCTTGTTAAAAGTTCCTTCTTCCAACTTCCTTCCCCCTCCCCTCTACACCACCCAAAGCCGATTTATCGTTCTAGGGAGAGATAGAAATTTCTGTGAATCTTCCTTAAGGATGTACTCCATTTTTTTTAAAACGTAAATTATAAACTCATAGACAATACTAAAGGAAGTTGTATTTTGTAGCATGTATATCGGAATTGAGACAATAACTCTGAAAGATATTACAGTGACCTTTATTGAAGACACACGAGATAACCAAGTGTGTATACACTCATGGACAAAACTTAAGGAAGTTGTACCTTTTTACATGTATATCGGGATTGAGACAATAACTCTGAAAGATATTACAGTGACCTTTATTGAAGGCACACGAGATAACCAAGTGTGTATACACTCATGGACAAAACTTAAGGAATTTGCACCTTTTAGCATGTATATCGGGATTGAGACAATCTCTCTGAAAGATATTACAGTGACCTTTATTAAAGACACACGAGATAACCAAGTGTGTATACACTCATGGACAAAACTTAAGGAAGTTGTACATTTCACCATGTATATCGGGATTGAGACAATAACTCTGAAAGATATTACAGTGACCTTTATTGAAGGCACACGAGATAACCAAGTGTGTATACTCTCATGGACAAAACTTAAGGAAGTTGTACATTTCAGCATGTATATCGGGATTGAGACAATAACTCTGAAAGATATTACAGTGACCTTTATTGAAGGCACACGAGATAACCAAGTGTGTATACTCTCATGGACAAAACTTAAGGAAGTTGTACATTTCAGCATGTATATCGGGATTGAGACAATAACTGAAATATACAGGTAGCAAATAAACGTTCACCTCTCTATATATAAATCTCGAAATATGTATTCAAAAGGCGAATAGAAGAAAAACATTAAGAACTTCAAATTGGAAAATATTTGTACGAAGCCTTATTTTTATAAATATATATTTCCAATAAGTTATAAAAAAATCCTAAATAAATTATTTAAAATATTTTTTTCAAAGTAATAAATATTCTAAATATATATTAGCAAAATATAGTGTATTATATGTTAAAAATAATATATATATAAAAATATATAAAATATAAAAAACATTCAGTAACATAGTAATTTAGTACCAAAAGATACCAATATATTGATTTATTAGCGAATCAGACGAACGTGCTAAAAAAAGCAGACGATATTTTTTTTTACTTTCAAAAATTTATTTCTATTTTGGTTCAGTGTTGTCAGATCCCATTCCTCTTGTTATCGCTCACAGAATAAGAGGAATACAGAGTAAATTGGATTAATAATTGGGTTGGGAAGCGCAAGGGATTGTGGGTCATCAGACATTATTTGTTTCTTTTATTTTATTCTTTCCTCTTTTTCCTATAATATGTTATCAGAAAACAATAATAGCAACGTTTTATGGTTTTCTTTTTCCTTTTAGTGTTTCTAAATAAAGCTAACTATATGTAAAATTTATTATTCCTCAATATTATCTATCAATATGCAAATTTTAGAGGGGGCAGTAGGTGCGAATATATTTAAGGTTATATATAAAGGTGTTTTTATATTTTTATAAAAACATTTCACACACAAGTTAAGCGTATTTACGCAAACTTGGCCATAAATACTCATTTCTTGTTTTTTCAGGAAGCCACTGGGACCAAAAATATTTTTTTGGTCACAGTGGTACAGCCTACTCCACGCTGACGAACGCCAACAGTTCGAAACGCGTTCGTGGATGGCTTTTCTTGATTTATCAAGAAATTGGGGTTGGCCAAATATCAGGGAACAGGTTAAATCAATGTTTAGTTGATTTCTGTTCCACCAGATAGCGCTCTGCCTTCTGTAAAGTACACGTGCTCTTGGTAAGGATATGCCTTTTTATTTTTAGCTATCTATATGTAAAATTTATTATTCCTCAATATCATCTATTGATATGCAAATTCAGGTGTAAATATTGTTGCACCAAGTTGCGGCTTGGCAGACTCTTCAGCCTTGATTCTCTCCTGTGCTGGGTCTTGCATCTTACCAGAGCGTGTTTCAACCATCCTACAACTTTATAAAAGGGAATAACGATATAAGTCTTCTTTAAGTAGCCTCCAGGATCCTTTTTTTTTTCTCACATCAAAGAGAGCAGTGAAGTCACACGTGTACCTAAATACAAATGATCATAATCTAAATAATCTGTTTTAAATAAATATCATAGAATATAAAAATAAATAAATATATCATTTAAATTTCAAATATATTAAAAATAATATAAGAAATACGCCATTAATCATGATGTAACACTTCCCCCTCTCCAGAGGTCGTCACGTCCTCGTGAGTTACCTCATCAATTCTCTCAAAATAGGGTTTGAGTCTTGAGACATGGACAATCAATGGGTCTTGGCCAGGATTATCTTTCGGCTCAATTAAGTAATTTACGTTAGACAGCTTCTTTAATATTCGATATGGGCCAAAATATTTTCTCAATAGTTTTTCACATTTTCCGATTTTCCTGACTGGTGTCCAAACTGCCACTAAATGTCCTGGTTCATAGATTCTCTCGTTGTGTTTTTTGTCATAGTTTCTCTTCATTCTTTCCTGAGTCTTCTCTGTGTTGTTAATGACTACCTGTCTCGTCCTTGCTATTTTATCTAAGTAATTTTCTATATATTCGTCATTATCGTTCATGTTACTATCAATTGGGATATTATCGTCGTCTAAGAGGGACATGGGTTCCCTCCCAAATAACAGGAAAAATGGAGAGTAGCCTGTGGTTTCTTGAATCGTGGTATTGTACGCGTGGGTGACGAAAGGGAGGATTTCGTCCCAGTTCTTCTGGTCTGTATTTACATACATGCTTATCATGTTGATTAGAGTTCTATTTAGCCGTTCCGTTAGTCCGTTAGTCTGGGGATGGTAGCTCGTCGTGAAGCAGTGTTTAACTTTGCACATTTCATAACCTCCTTCATCAAATTGCTAGTGAACTGTGAACCTCTGTCACTAATAAGAAACCTTGGGGCCCCGTGACGTAAAAAAATTTGTTCGATTGAAAATGTAGAGACTTCTTTCACTGTTGCTTCTGAGACTGCCTTTGTTTCAGCGTACCTGGTATAATAATCAGTCAACACAATTATCCACTTCCTTCTTCTTTTCGTTGATGGCAAGGGACCAACAAAGTCAATCCCGATTCTTTCAAAAGGGTAGTTAGCTGGGAGAATGGGTTGCAAAAGTCCAGAGGGCGACTGATTTGAACCTTTCCGACTTTGGCAAAGATGGCACGTCTTTACAAATTCTGAAACATCTTTCAGCATGGAAGGCCAATGATATTTATTCTTCAAACGGTATGTGGTTCTGGCGACGCCTAGATGGCCATTCAGCATATGGTTGTGGAATTCACTCATGATTTCTTTCCTCTCTTCTTCGGCACTACCAGCAACCATGCTCTGCCTTCAGGGTTTGGGTTCTTCTTATATAGACATCCATTTTCCTCTTTAAAATTCTGTGTAATTGCTCGTTTGCTTCCTTCAAGGCTTTTCTTAACATTTTCTATGAATTCATCCTCTTCATTTATTATCTGATTCAAAAATAGTCGTTCATAATCTTCGACCCAATCCGTTTCAGGTAGGGGTCCTCTAGATAAGCCATCAGCATCCATGTGTAATTGCTCGTTTGCTTCCTTCAAGGCTTTTCTTAACATTTTCTATGAATTCATCCTCTTCATTTATTATCTGATTCAAAAATAGTCGTTCATAATCTTCGACCCAATCCGTTTCAGGTAGGGGTCCTCTAGATAAGCCATCAGCATCCATATGTTTTTTACCCGATTTGTGTATTATGTCAAAATCGTATTCCTGAATTTTCAGTGCCCACCTTGCAAGTCTACCTGTTGGATCTTTAAGATTTTTCAGCCAGCACAATGCGCGATGGTCTGTAATTATCTTGAAGTGTCTTCCATATAGGTAGGGTCGTAGTTTTGATATCGCCCACACCACAGCCAAACATTCCTTTTCGGTGGTTGAGTAATTTTGCTCAGCTTTACTTAGAGTTCGACTCAAATATGATATCACCTTCTCTTCCCCACAGATAATTTGGACCAGTGTTGCACCTAAGCCGATGTTAGAGGCGTCTGTGTGAATGTAGGTGGCTGCATTTGGATCAAAGTGACCTAAAATTGGCGGATTTATCAGGGCTTTTTTAAGGTTTTGAAATGCTTCCTCTTGTTTTTCTGTCCAGGTAAATTGCGCATTTTTCCTGACGAGTCCTGTCAATGGGTCAGCAATTAATGAGAAATATTTAATGAATTTTCTATAATAGGAACACATTCCTAGGAACGATTGTACTTCTTTGACCTTCTTGGGCTGAGGAAAATCCCTAACGGCTTTGATATTATATTCGGCCGGTTTTATACCCTGTTGGTTGGTTATATGACCAAGGATCTCAAGTTCTTCAAAAGCAAATCTGCATTTCTTGTCGTTCAGTTTCAAATTAGATTCACTAAAACATTTTAAGACAGCTTCAAGTCTTTTAAGGTGGGTTGGAAAGTCTGAGCTGTATATAATAACGTCGTCCAGATAACAAAGGCAAATCTGCCATCTTAGATTTCCAAGCACATTGTCCATATTCCTCTCAAAAGTAGCAGGGACGTTGCATAGTCCAAAGGGCATGACGTTGAATTCATATAAACCGTGGGTCGTAGTGAAAGCTGTCTTCTCCTTGTCTTTCTCTTCAACTTCGACTTGCCAATATCCCGATCAAAGGTCTATTGCTGAGAAGTACTTCGATCCTTGGAGAGTATCCATTATGTCATCAATTCTTGGGATTGGATAAACATCCTTTACTGTTACCTCATTCAATTTTCTATAGTCTACACAAAATCTGAACTTACCATCTCTCTTCTTGACCAGCATTACAGGGAAAGACCAGGGACTTGAAGATGGTCTAATTATGCCTTCTTTGAGCATTTCATCAATTTGATCTTTTATAATGTCCCGTTCTTTGGGTCTCACCCTATATGGCTTGTGCTTTATCGGTTTTGCATCTTCTGTATCGA
Organism: Cordylochernes scorpioides; assembly: GCA_030710605.1. Taxonomy (NCBI): domain Eukaryota; kingdom Metazoa; phylum Arthropoda; class Arachnida; order Pseudoscorpiones; family Chernetidae; genus Cordylochernes; species Cordylochernes scorpioides. The sequence continues at coordinate 62,174,459 of CP092870.1, read as the reverse complement.
TCCAGTGTTTTGCCAAATTGGTCCTGCCTAACCTCGGCGAAAACAAATCAGCATACTTAATCAAAATTTGTTTCAAATCCTCTTGTTCTTTAGGTGATAGATTTTTGTTTATCTGAAATTGGATTTCGTCATTATTAATTTGCTCTAACTTCTCTATGAACTTTACCTCTGCAGGAAGGCTTCCATGAGCCAATGTTTGGTCTTTCATGATTTTTAAAGGTCGAGGATAAGGGTTCGTTATCCAGATATGAGTTTTCCTATCCGTGACAGTAAGCAAACTTCTTGCCAATCGAAGGCCATTTGTTTGAATCATTCTGTTGTTCTCTTCGATGACATATTCGCCATCCTCTGCTTCTATTGAGGCCTTAATTAATCTAATAGACAGTTCAGGTATAACAGTATCTTCAACGCTTTTTATTTTTTTTCAGTTCATAATTGCTTATGTCATGATTATTCGTCAGATCGTATTTTATTATTTCTTTTTTGCAATCTATTTTCGCGTTCATTTTCTTAAGGAAATCTCTTCCAAAAATTAATGTCCGTAAATGCGTTTTCAAAATCACAAATTTGTGCGATAATGCTTTGTCGTCAATTTTTATATTTAACAATATACTTCCTACTATGTCTAATTTTTTTCCATCGGGTCCTGCACAAGTTTTTGCGAGTTTACTTATACCATGGCCTGTATCGAGGGCCGTTCTGAGGTCGACCAATGAGAGGTCAGCGCCTGTATCAACCAAAGCTTCAAAAGTTCCTATCTTGTCCACATGAATTTTTAATTTGTATTTAGGGTCCAACTTTTTGATTCCATTTATGGTCGACTTGCTTTGATTGACATATTCAGGCGCGACGCTTAGTTTAAATCTTCCAACACGGAATATCTATTCCGGGTAGAAATATTTGTCTGTGTGCTATGACATACATCAGCATAAAGCCGAGGTCCTGATTTATCTGATATTTCATTCATTTGGCATTTCTCTTCGATATTCTCTTGGGTAGCTGTTGGATCCTCTTCTAGGATTCTTATAAACTTGACCCTACAATAACGGGCCACGTGCCCTGGCTTGTTACACTTGAAGCAGATTGGTCTTCCATCTTTCGTCCTATTTTTGCTCACTTCTTGACTTTTATTGTAGGTGTTTCTCTGGAGGTTTGGTTTAGGCACAAAGTTTGGATTATAAGGACGTCTCGGGGTAAAGGGCTGGGTCAAGTTGTTTCGATACTGCCTGGGAGTAGGAGGGAAGTCGTTCTTGTAATTATTGGAAACAGGGGCTTGGGGCCTGGAAGGGGTCTGGTAGTTTCGTGTGGCAGTCGGCGGCACGTACCTCGATTGTTGTTGGGGTCTAGAATAGCGTGGGCCGTGATATAGGTTTCTGGATTTCTCCACACGTTCCCGATACTTCTTTTCAAAAGAATCCATTTTCTTGCACACGACAAGAAGGTCATCGGTCGTTTTAGGAGGGTTCAGGTAGAGCGCGAATGAGTACTCTTTTTTCAGTCCTCCAATAACATGATCGATTTTTGTTTCTTCTTCCATTGCGGGGTCAACATTGTTGCACAACACTAGGATGTCTTCCGCGAACCTGATTGCTGGCTCATTCCAGTGTTGCATTCTGTTGAGCTTCATTCTTAGTTCTTCTTTATTGGCGTCCAGAGAAAAATCCTGAATGAGGCGGATTTTAATATTTTCCCAGCTCGTGAAACTCGCTTTTTGTAAATTCAACCAGGTTTTAGCGCTTCCCGTCATGTTCATGGCGGCATAACGGGCAATTATGTAGTCTGCCCAATGATAGAGGAAACCAATCTCTTCGAGGGATTCTATCCATGGGCGAGGGTCTTCTGTTCCATCATACTTGGGGATGTCGATGTAGGGATTCAGGACAACTGGGTCGGAACTAGCATCTCCACCAATTGTTGCACCAAGTTGCGGCTTGGCAGACTCTTCAGCCTTGATTCTCTCCTGTGCTGGGTCTTGCATCTTACCAGAGCGTGTTTCAACCATCCTACAACTTTATAAAAGGGAATAACGAGATATATCTTCTTTAAGTAGCCTCCAGGATCCTTTTTTTTTTCTCACATCAAAGAGAGCAGTGAAGTCACACGTGTATGTCATAATATATGCTCTAACAGGAATAATAAAGTAAATCTGCAGCCGACCAGAGAGAGAGAGACGTAGTCGATTCGAAGATAACTAACTTGCGACCCTTTGTTGACCACATTCCTGAGGGGGGCGTCAACACCTGGCGTCTAATCTTTTGTTTGCCCCGCTTGTGTACACAGGGAAAAAACAGTCGTTCAGTAGATAGCAGACTCGCCACCTCTTTCTCTCTCGGCTGGCTGCCTGGATTTTTAGCTCTAACAACTCGTCGTGTGATTATTTCTCAACTCACCACATCATTACCACTATATTGTCACATTGAAAAGTCGACAGGATAAGATCTGACCGGGAAGCAAATCCCTCATATACCAGAGCATGAAGAAACAAGAAGCCAAGCCACGATGATCGAACAAACCCACAACCAAGTTCCACAAGAACCAACGACCGACGCTACTGTAGCCGCTTTCCTTCGAACTCTCACCCTCTGTCTCGACCAACTTTTAAACCGTGAGTCTGAAGAAGCAATCACCTACGACGGAGATGAACCTGCCGCACACTTCTTCTCACAACTTGAGTCTCAGCCGAACTTCCACAACTTAGAGCCAGCACGCCAAGCTCGAAAGGCTCTATCATCACTCAGAGGCGAACCTCGCAAAATTGCACAAGACTTAGCTCTACTCAATAAGACTTATGAAGAGGTCAAGGAGTCACTCTGCGCCGTCTATCCCCGACGCCCTAGCTTCACTCTTCAAGAGTTCTATGAACTTAAATGCACATCGATGGCCGAGATCGAGACCTACTACAAGAACAAGGTCCGAATAGGATTGGCGATCAACCTCCCTAAGAGTGCCATCGTGCAAGCACTATCCAACGGTGTGCCACGTAACTATGGCAACCTTTTAAAGATGGCACAATCCTCGGGACCAGAAGAATGGTTATGCTTAGCCCAACAGCTGACCTACGAAGGGGATAACACCAGCACTAAAGCTGCCCAACAACGATCACCGCGCCAGAGCAGAGCACCTTCCACCACCGTGGACAAGACCCCACCATATCCTTGCCGTTACTGTGGCCAGAATCATTGCAACAAACAATGTCGTAAACAACCATTCGCCGCCGACAATACTCTCCTTCACCAGGTACAGACTCCTGAACAGAGGTCTTCTCTCCGGGATGCGCAAATCCATCCCATCAAGCAAGCTATCACAAAACTAATAGCCACGTCCCAAATTTATCACGTCGCACCTTCCCAAGTCCCAATTGAACAGACTTCCCAAGTACAAATTGTACAGACTTCCCAAGTCCCAATTGAACAGACTTTCCAAGTCCCAAATGAACAGACTTCCCAAGTACAAATTGCACAGACTTCCCAAGTCCCAATTGAACAGACTTCCCAAGTACAAATTGCACAGACTTCCCAAGTCCCAATTGAACAGACTTCCCAAGTACAAATTTCACAGACTTCCCAAGTTCGAATTGAACAGACTTCCCAAGTCTCAATTGCACATACTCCCCAAGATCCCACTACCCCTGATCCACATGAGCTGATTGTGGAAGATGAGATGTCCAAGAACCCTCAACATGACAACCGCCAACTGTTAGAGGACACAGCCCTTAGTGACTCTAGCACGCCGGACAAGCGAGACAGCCCCAGTCTCAGTGAGGAGAAGTGCTACGAGAGCTTTGGTGACTGCGAGCATTCCGACTGTAGTAGAGTAATGGAAAACCCCACTGGAATAATTTCTTCCAACAACGCCGTCCCCTGCCAGTCTACGCCACCACGAGAAGATCAAGTCGCCTACGTCCCGCGGACTCGTCTACACGCCATGTACGGCAACCACATTCCCCATCGGGACTTTCCAACATGAACCAAGTCTTCAACACAACCCAGCTTCGAAGTCCAACAGAAGCCCATCAACAGTGAGTGTTTAACTTTATTGTGATTTCATCCGTTTACATTTTTGCTTGTTATATATATCACATCCATGTTAGCCCACCTTTAGCACAGTTCATGCTCTAAATAACTTATCCCCTGAGATCTTTACCAATTACTAACCTGACAACAAGACTTTACGAACCCAGTAGTATCTAAATAATTAAGGTAGGGTGGCCCAAAGCAAGTTTCCCCTCGCTCTGTCCGCCTATATTCTACCTTTGCATCTAGAACTATTTTATCTTCGAAAATTAAATATAAATCCATTCGACTTCCTCACTTACACACGGGACTTTTCCCCTCGGACTCGCTACACAAGTAACTACATAGATAAGTTAGATTGGCCCAAAGCAAGTTTCCCCTCGCTCTGTTCGCCGAAATTCTAACATTGTATGTAGTTCGATATTTACCTCAGTCCTGAGCTCACACAATTGCCAACCTCAACCTCATTTCTCGTGCTCTACACTTATAGCATAGAAAGCCCATGACAAGTTTCCCCTTGCCATGTCCGCCTGAAAATTATCTTAAAGTGTAGAGTTCTCCAGTCTTAATGATCTTCAGAATTTCATCATATGTATGTGACTCTTCTTCTCCTTGTTCACACCTCTCAATAACATGTTCTCTCGAAATTTTTCTTATCTTTCACCATCGCTCTTGAAAAAAAAAAAAAACTCTTGTTTTTTAATTTTTCGTATATCAACTTATGTTTTTTTTATGAACCAATGACCAAATTTTCGCTGAACCTCTCAGTCTTTCTGCAGTGTATCTATTCCTACATTGAAACTTAGGTTCTGAAAGTCAAGGCTTTTTTTTTTTTTTTTTCAACCATTCGACCTCAGAGGTCTTATTTTTGTCAATTGACCGCAAAGGTTCACTTTTTTTTTCTCACTCGACCCCGAAGGTCTTTTTCACGTACGTGCATGTCCATTATTTGTTAAATTTATTAATTTTAGTGTCATCAAGAGAACCGCACATAAGTTGTCTGCCTAATCAATCTTCTTCATTCTAAAGTATCTCTGTAAAATGTCTCAATACGTTTTGTTGACGAATGCTGCAGAGATGACTATTTGCTCCAGCCTCTTTCTAATGGCTTCCTTTGTTCATTTTAGAATGTTGAACCACTTACTTTAGAGCTCTCTTACTTTCCACCTTTTCTTTATCTTCACCTCCTCATTCACGTATCCATATTGTACATAGCTATGATTGTCCATACCTACACTCTGTACCATATTAACCTACACATAAAATTAATTTGTATATAGCCTTTTATAACCTTGATATTTTCAAAATCTCCCATAAATGTCAAACTCTCCGGTGTTGTAAAACTGCTTGTAAATAATATTTACTTGTGTACTATACAGTATTTTATTTACATAAAACTATGTCACCATTACCTTAACAAATTTTAATTGTAAAATTATTTTCTCTATTCCTGGCTTCTCCAGCTTTAAATATACTTAAACCATGTTCAGCCTTCTTCAACGGGGGCCATATGTCATAATATATGCTCTAACAGGAATAATAAAGTAAATCTGCAGCCGACCAGAGAGAGAGAGACGTAGTCGATTCGAAGATAACTAACTTGCGACCCTTTGTTGACCACATTCCTGAGGGGGGCGTCAACACCTGGCGTCTAATCTTTTGTTTGCCCCGCTTGTGTATACAGGGAAAAAACAGTCGTTCAGTAGATAGCAGACTCGCCACCTCTTTCTCTCTCGGCTGGCTGCCTGGATTTTTAGCTCTAACAACTCGTCGTGTGATTATTTCTCAACTCACCACATCATTACCACTATATTGTCACATGTACCTAAATACAAATGATGATAATCTAAATAATCTGTTTTAAATAAATATCATAGAATATAAAAATAAATAAATATATAATTTAAATTTCAAATATATTAAAAAATATATAAGAAATACGCCATTAATCATGATGTAACAATATATTGTAACAACGTATTTATTATTTTATTAACAGAGTATCATTTTTTATGTTTATATTTTGCTACTCTGTAAATTTCCCTCATTGCTTATCTTTTGTTTATCACTCTTTTTCTTTGCTTATCCCTAGTACACGTGGTACAGGCCATGATAATCATGGTTAGCGCGTAGTTAGCGACTACTTTTACTGTAAGCGCACCACATGTCTACACATGTGAAAAGCAGTTCGACTTTACACTTACAAATGTGCCAGAGCCCCGTTTGGTTACTTGCACTCGCTGGTGGGGTTGGACTTTTGCAAGAATCGGGGGCCATTGGAGCATTTTTTTCAAGAGAAAAAAATGTTCAATACGGGAATCAAACCCGGGTCGTAGTGGTCGAAAACCAAACGGTTTAACCAGCCTTCCACCGACCTCCCTTTATCATTCATAGTTTGTTCTTGTTTTAAATAAATTGCTGTGTCATCCTGAAGTTTGTCTTTCCTAATTTTCCTCGTGGCAATATTTAAGGTTTAAAGATAATATTTGACGATTTTGTAATTTTTTTTTCCACTTAGAGCGCTATGTTTCACTAGGGACACTTGCACATTATAGATAAACTAAACATAGAAAGAAAAGTAAAGAAAGATTATTTGAAACATGTAAAAGACTTAGTATCAAAATTCGAAACTATTTTAAAGGCGAAAGATTCTTTTTTTAAATTAAACAATTTCTTCTGCCCTTACTGCAATGGAAAATTATTGGGAGGGCCTTGCTCATCAGTGGTGAACCCTCCCAGCGGTTTCGCCAGTTTAATCTACCATAGACTTAGTATGTAATCGAAAATTATTTATTTATTCATGAATACCTATTTTGTCCCCTTCAAATTAATCCCCATGAGATATTATACACTTGTGCCAAAGGTTTTTCCAATCTTCGAAGCACTTCAAAAATCATTTTTTAAAATCTTTTTCAGCTCCTCCTTCGATGCCGTCTTTATCTCGTCAAGCGTAGCGTAACGTCGTCCTTTCATGGGCCTCTTCAGTTTAGGAAACAAGAAAAAGTCACAGGGAGCCAGATCTGGGGAATACGGTGGCTGCGGCACCATTAGTGTGTTGTTTTTGGCCAAAAAGTCGCGCACAAGCAACGATGTGTGAGCAAGGGCGTTATCGTGGTGCAAAAGCCAATTTTTGTTCTTCCACAAATCCGGGCGTTTCTGGCGTATTGCTTCGCGAAAGTTGCGCATAACCTGCAGGTAATATTCCTTATTGACCGTTCTAGCCTGTGGCAAGAACTCATGATGCACCACGCCCCTGCAATCGAAGAAAACTGTCAGCAAAACTTTCACATTCGACCGAACTTGGCGCGCTTTTTTCGGCCTTGGTTCGTGCGGCAGCTTCCATTGAGATGATTGAGCTTTGGTTTCCACGTCATAACCATAAACCCACGCTTCGTCACCAGTTATGACCCTCTGGAGCAAATTTGGGTCGTCGCGGACAGAGTCCAACATCTCATTAGCAATGTTCATGCGATGCTGTTTTTGGTCGCTATTGAGCAATTTTGGTGCGAATTTCGCGGCGACCCGTCTCATGCCCAAATCATTGATAAAAATCGAATGGCACGAGCCAATCGATATGTTTAGGTTCTCAGCAACTTCTCTAACGGTGATTTGACGATTGGCCAATATCATTTTCTCCACTTCATTAATTTTTTCGTCTGTTGTTGAAGTGCTCGGGCGTCCGGCACGCTCTTCGTCGTTCACATCTCGGCCTTCTGAGAACATTTTGTACCACCGATAAACGTTGCTTCGGTCCAAGGTAGCTTCTCCGTATGCCACAGTCAACATTCGGAATGCATCCGCGCACTTAATTTCGTTTTTCACACAAATTTTGATACAGGTTCTTTGATCCATTTTTTTAATAGGTAAAAATCGAAGACGATCCAAAACACCTGCAAGCAAAGCAGCTGTCAACAATTAAGTGAACATTCAAAATGGCCGAGTTGTCGGCATAAGTGAGAGACATGAGTACCAACATAAAGCCACAAAAAGATTGAAATTCGAATATAGGTAACCCGCGAAAATTCAAAGGTCGCGATACTTTTTGAGTTGGTATGCAAAATTAGTTAAATGAAATCAAAATTAAAGTATTGTTTTTATTCGAGGAAAACAATTTACAGATTGGAGAAATTATGAAAAAAGGCATCTACTTATCGTGCAACTGAAAGATGCTGATGGCTTGCGCCATCTATCGGAACAAATATCAACTATTCTCGTTGATTTCTAATTATTCCAGAATTGGATAAATACCCATTCTTGATTAATCAAGAAAAGCTAACCACGGACGCGTTTCGGGCTGTTGGCCCTCATCAGCGTTGTGTAAGCTGTACCTCAACGACCAATAAACAGTTCATTCAGGCATCCTGAAAAATCTTTGCCAGTATTTGGCCAATTCTGGAATAATTAAAAATCAACGAGAATAGTTGATATTAATTCTATGTCTATAATAGTGTGTGTTTCAAAAAGCTTCAATAAACATCTATTTTAGGGATTGTTTTCATTTACAATATTGCATTTAAGAATCAGAATTAATGAAGTTTTTTTATTATAACATTTTACTTTTTATATAAAATCTCACTAATCCAATAATGTATTCTCTGCCAAAAGACCAAAATATCCTCTTATCTTTTTAATAGGATTAAATTTTGCAGCCGAACTTTATACGTTTTTGTTTAGTTATGGTTAGTGTACAGAAAGGGCTGTGTTGTGGTATAGAATTTATCCTGCTTTCCCATTTAATCACTATAAATTGATTTGTCTGGTAATATTTGATGAACATACTCCTATTATTATACATTAGCGCGCCATCTGTTATCAAAATATGAAACTATTATAGACACGTATGATTCTTTTTATAAATTTAAACAATTCCTACTGCTCTTACTGCAATGGAAAAATTAATTGAGGGCCTGGCTCATCAGTTTTGAACCCTCCCAGCGGTTATGTAATATAACAGCGGTTTGGTAGATTAAACTGGCGAAATCGCTTGGAGGGTTCACCACTGATGAGATAAGACCTCCCATTAATTTTTCCATTACAGTAAGGGCAGTAGAAATTATTTAATTTTTAAAAAAGAATCTTACGCGTCTATAATAGTTTCATATTTTAATATTTCTATTATTTTCATAACTATACATATTTTAAATCGCTATATATACTCACGTACAAAATTTATGGAAGTGATAAGTTTATGATATCGCTGGTTGTTTTTTTTTTTTTTTTAGATAAAGGTTGTTCACTTTTACACATTTACAATTACAATTAACAAATTATACGAAGTATTAAAATATTGGCAACATACGTAAGAACAAATTAATAGAGATAAATTTAAACATTCCATCGAATTCATGAAGGAATTGTTGGCCAAACGAACAATGAAACAGCTAACTCGGCGTCTGCCATCCCCACCTGCTTGACTTGTAATTAATCGAAACCCAATCATCAGTGGTGCCAAATCGATAGCTTCCCCATTGCTCTTAAATAAGATCTTTTGGAATTCTACCTTACTTCACCCTAAGTCAAATATCTTTTTTTTTTAAATATATATGAATATCTTGGAGGTATATTTAGTTATGTCAATTTAGGGATAGTTTAGTTAGGGATATAATTTTATAACTTTCAAATAAATATATTATATTCGTTTTACTTTTTAAAGGATTTATTCATTGTATTTCTGCCATTTTATTTTATTCAGAATAAAGAGGTGATAATTTTTTCTCAAATATTATAGGGCTAGTATTTTAAGATGACCAGCTCAGAAGTCTTCCTCTACTTGGGGAGAAGCAGCACAAGTAAGGGACTGCCCTGTAGTACGGTGTCGTGAGCCGCTACGGTAACCGTGAACAGGGAATTCTGAAATGTGGCTGACTAACGGGACACCCCGCTTTCCATGGGATGGACAAAAACACCACCATCATTTTAAGATGAAAATACACTATAAAGAATGTGGTAAGGGTTATCCTGCTTACTGATTGTCGTGATAGGCAGGTTAGGCAGTCATGGGGCCGGCCCAAAGTGGTTTCAGAGTTCAAGAGGTAATACAAAGGATGAGGCAGGTTGGATGTCATCTCAGAGAGAGAGACCAGCGCTATAGACACAGACAAGGTCCAGTAGAATGTGATCTACATGTGAGACAGAGATGATCTGTTTGTTATCAGACTGTTTGTCGGTCTGTAAACGAAGACCCTCAATATATTTTCTCCCGGTTTGTGACAAACGCAAGGGTCGCCCTTGTCTTGGAGACCTGCCAATTTTAAAAAATCACGCGCCACAACAGCGCGAGCAGCGGCTGTTCGAAAGTGAAGCCATTTTGCCCGTGCTTAGATTTCGTTAATCACCGAAATATAGGATCAACGAATTGGCACCGAGTTCTGTGTGAAAAACGGATTCAAGGGTGCCGAAATTTTTTGGATGTTGCAAACAGCCTCCGGGGATGCCGTCATGAGCCGAAGACAAGTTTTCGAGTGGTACAAGCGCTTCAAGGAGGGTCGGAAAGAGACCGTCTACATCAACCACGCCTGAAAAAGTGGACAAGGTGTTGGAACTGGTGCGTGAAGACCGACGAATAACTGTCAGGGAGGTCGCCGAAGAAGCAGGGATATCATTCAGGTCGACTCAATCGATAATGAAGGACATTTTGGGAGTGAGAAGACTCAACGCCGTTCTCGTTTCCAAAGATTTGACTTTTGATTAAAAAAACGCCCGGAAAGAAATGGCCAGTCTCAATCTCGAAGCGACAACCGACGACCCCGAATTTCTGAAGAGGGTCATTACTGGAGACGAAACATGGATTTACGGCTTTGATTCTGAAACTACCCAACAGGCATCGGAGTGGCGCTTCAAAAATGAGCCGAGACCAAAGAAAGCGAGGAAGGCTCCCAGCAAAGTCAAGGTCATGTTGACGATGTTCTTCGACTACCAGGGCATCGTTCATCATGAATTTCAACAACAAGGCTCTACAATAACTGCTGACTCCTACCTGGGAGTTTTGAGGCGATTGAGGGAAGCGATCAGGCAGAAACGGCCGGAGCTTTGGAGGAGCAAGTCGTGGATCCTCCACCACGATAACGCGCCGGCGCGCACAGCCATCAAAATCTCGAAGTTCCTGCAGGACCACTCAACCTCTGTGTTCCCCCAACCCCCTATAGTCCCATTTAGCCCCTGCGACTTTTTCCTTTCTGGAAAGTTAAAAAAAAAATAGTTAAAGGGTCGGAAATTTCAGAGCATAGAAGAGATCAAAGTGGAATCGAAGAAGGCCATGAAGGCGATCCCGAAAACAGACTACCAGAGGTGTTTTGCCGACTGGAAAAAAATGTGGCTGAATTGCATCGCGGCCAACAGGGACTACTTTGAAGGGGACAATTTTAATTTGGTAGAATAATAATGTTTTTTTAACTTATGAGCAAAGTGTCGAAACTTTTTGATCAGCGTAGTATATGTATATACAGAACAGTTATGCAAATTCCATTTAAAATCCATAAGAGATATTCAATATAAAATATATTTTCAATATATATCGATTTGAGAGCAAATAGGAAAGTGTGTATTGATTGAATAAGAGAAAAACATTTATAGAGAATTGAATTCAAACAGTTTTATATAAAACATCGACGTGGTATTTTCTAGGAAATATTTTATTGTCTTTTTCTTTCTCGGACATATAGGAATTTTGAGAAATATTATAAATGCATTTTGGCTAACCATTAATAGGTAATCCCATGATATTATGTTCAAATCAATATGCTTGAGGGATAAGTCTCTTTTAAATACATTTATTTCAAGCTTTCGGGCTCAACCGCCCTTCGACAGGAAACATTATATTAGCTACTGAAGTTTTTGAATCTAATCTATATATACATCTCTATTTATATTTATTTATAGATATGTATTTATAGATTAGAGATTCAAAAACTTCAGTAGCTAATATAATGTTTCCTGTCGAAGGGCGGTTGAGCCCGAAAGCTTGAAATAAATGTATTTAAAGGAGACTTATCCCTCAAGCATATTGATTTGAACATAAATGCATTTTATTGATATATTTCTGCATATATATATGTATGCACTCGTATACACTAATACACAAAACTTAAGGAAGTTGCACCTTTTAGCATGTATATCGGGATTGAGACAATAACTCTGAAAGATATTACAATGACATTTATTGAAGACACAAGAGATACCCAAGTATGTATACACTCATGGACAAAACTTAAGGAAGTTGTACCTTTTAGCATGTATATCGGGATTGAGACAATAACTCTGAAAGATATTACAGAGACCTTTATTGAAGACACACGAGATAACCAAGTGTGTATACACTCATGGACAAAACTTAAGGAAGTTGTACCTTTTAGCATGTATATCGGGATTCGTCGGGATGGTCAAAAATTAATAAATAATATCCACAGATTATAAAAATCAAAAGCCTAACAAAGTGGTATTGCCCAAAACAGCTTTTATAATCTCTTATAATAATTATAAAATTTGATGTATACCTTTTACCCTTTTTTGTTAATTTATCCGCATGTTTTTTCAATTTTATTTTTTAATAAATAAAAGAAATTCCAATATTTTAATTTCGAGCTATACTCGAATTTGACTGTGTCAAGTTATTGTGTGGATTTCAAACTTGTTTTCTTTTACATAATTGATATATTTGAATATAAAATACAAATGTAAACCAAGTATTTGTTACATGAGTAAAGGTTATTTTTCCATTAATTTTATTTCAAAAACTGTTTTTGTGTCCAAATTCCATTCCATTAGTTGAAAAGGGGGATTATTTTACATTTAACTTGTGTTTATTTATGAAATTTCACAACCTCTCGTCTGTTTCCTTTAAAATTTGTTTCGTTTGCTTTTATCTTTTGATATCAAAACATTAGGAAATTGAAAATAAACTAAGAATTTGATAAGAATTTGAAAATATTTAACTAGCTGGAAAATAAATTTCGACACAATTTGATTCCATACATTTATTTAATTCTTTACCGACAAAGATTTAAAAAATTTTGACCAAATATTTTATTTCGTCTGTGATTTATTTCATATATTCTGTGAAATATTCATAGGTGTTAACGTCCCAACTGATTTTTCGCATTTTAAAAATTCTGTTTAAAATTTTTTTGTAAAATAAAAAATATTTATAATTATAATTTATAATATTTATGACTTGTAACACATATGTATACTATTTGTCATAATTAAAAATATAAAAAACTTATGGAACAACGTTTAATAAGTTCTACCGCATATTTTTTTACTGAACGAAAAATCATAATTTTCATTAATATTTACGATTTTTCGTTCCGTAAAAAGAATCATTTGCGGTAAAACTTGCTAAACGTTGTTCTATAATATGAAAAAATAGTACAAATGTGATATTGTACTGGGATAAGGTGCATAAATTAAGAAAAAGGCATCTCCTTATTGTGTAACTGAAAGTTGCTGATGGCTTTCGCCATTTATCGCGGTCACACGCACTTTTATCCTTAACTACCCGTTCCATGATTTTTCAGGATGTTTGAATGACCTGTTTTTTTGGTTGTTGAGGTACAGCTTGCACCACGCTGATGAGGGCCAACAGCCCGAAACGCGTACGTAGTTAGATTTTCTTGATTAATCATGAATGGGTATTTGGCCAAATCTGGAATAATTTAAAATCAACGAGAATAGTTTATATTTATTCCTATAGATGGCGCAAGCCATCAGAAACTTTCAGTTGCACGATAAGGAGATGCCTTTTTCTTAATAGTTTTGTGTGTGTTCTATTATTTTATTATATTTCATTAAAAATTACCATTACTCGTTCTGTAAAAAGAAACATTTGCTGTAAAACATTAAACGTCGATCTATAATCATAACCACATAATAATAATAATAATAAAACTTATAAAAGTAAATATTTGAAGCATTTTACATACACAATATTCATTTTCAATATAATAAATCGATTTTAAAGGTTATTATTCGAATCTTTTAAATAGGTTCCCTAAAGAAATAGAGGATACACCCAGCAATAAACATTTTTATGATCTCAGCCAATGTCTGCTATGGAAGTAAATATAGCAGACGATAGGTTATCTTCCAAATTCACCCTACATTAACCCCTCAAGCGGAACCCATAAACTGTTATTGAAAAAACATTTTACTCTTTAGAGAAACACATTCTGGAAGGCCCCCTATAAAATAAAATTATAGCCATAACTGTGATGGAAGGTAAGACTATATTTTATATTGAGAGATCTGCTGCTTTATCTCCCTTGTATCGTCTGATAAACTTTACTCTACCTTAGTTATCTTCTGCTATATATATATAGTTAAACCTGTCTATAGCACCTCCTCTGAATAGCGCCTTCTTCTCTATAGCGCCCGATTTTTGTGAGTCCCAAGAGGAAGCGCTATAGAAAGGTAATAAAAAGGTCAGGTGTTGATATTAAAAATAAAGAAGGCATATCCTGACCAGGAGCACATGTGCTTTACAGATGGCAGAGCGCCATCTAGTGGAACAGAAATTAACTAAACATTGATTTAGCCTGTTTTCTGATTATTGCCCAACCCATTTTTTTCGATAAAACAATGGCTTTTCTTGATTTATAGAGAAAATAGGTTGGCCAAATATCAGGGAACAGGCTAAATCAATGTTTAGTTGATTTCTGTTCCACTAGATGGCGCTCTGCCATCTAAAAAGCAAATATGCTCCTGGTCAGGATATGCCTTCTTTATTTTTATTATATATATGTATTATATTTATATATATTAAGAGTAAAAAAACTTTCGTCAAAAGAGAAGATATGGAGAAAAACTTCTCTCTCTCTAATTAGCTTAATTTTATATTTGGAAAATTATTATCATGGTTCTGTCTTTGCTCTTTTCTACAAAACTTTCTCTTCGCTTATTCCTTTTTTTCTACCCAGCGTATGAGGTGTAACGGCTCTAAGTTTTGCTGAAGTTTTTTTTATGACTATTATATTCTATCTACCTATTTATTATACATATAAAACAAATCTCATCATGTTCAAATTAAACAACAAATTTATACATTTTGAAATTCTCTTAACGGTATTACATATATGCATGACACTATGTGTAAAATGACTATGGCGCCTCTGCCATCCCTTTTAATATAGATAACACTAATATTTTCCAAATAAATATTATAATTATTAATTAATATAAACAATAATTATTTATTTATGCTTATGAGGTGACACAGCAACTTCTTTATAATTAGAGAGGAGACAAAATGAACTAAATCAAGAAAAAAGAAGTGAGGACTTCTCGGTCAATCATGGGTGCATAATGTAGCTGCTGTATTGTCCGTGAGGTCAAGAGACGTACGGACCTCTATGGTGTTGATCTCTTGGCGGAACGACCTGGAAGTCGGACTCGGACTTTTATATATATCATAAAATATATTTAATTAAGAAGACATATATTGGGTCAAAATATCATTTATTTTACCAATATTTCAGTTGGCTGAACGCCAACCTTTATCAAGGTATTATAACATATTTAAAGTGTGTCAAAAACAAACTCAGCGCCACATAACGTCAACAGAATTAAGTTTTTAAAATAATTTGTTATATTCAATGGGGAGAAAAAAATTGATAAATATATTTATATTATGGACAAAATAAATTTTGTAAAATATGGATGCGAATATTTTGAAAATTAACATAAACACCTATTTTATATTTATAATTATTCGTTCTATGTATAAAAAGATTTTTCGTATAAAAAAAATAAATTAAAATATATTGTAAAATTTAATCGTTATTTTATTATTTAATATACGAAATATATAATACATTTATTTTCTAAAATATTCCTATTTAAATACGAGGTGATAAAGAATAAAATTTAAAATCCCAAACGACAATAAATTCTACAGTAGAAAAAGACAAATAAAAAATTCTGGTACTGTACATTTATTAAACATAGAGAAGAAAACTTTCTTCCAAACTCTTCTATTGGAAGTTTCCTCTTTCTCTCTCATCGAATATTAAATTTCCCGCCCAAATTAATGGCCGCCATTTGTATGTTGTTTACGTTGTTCGTCTGGTGCCAATAATGGGACGTGTTGCCAGGCTCATTTTGGTTGTCTCTAAATTATTTGAATCATAGAATCTGCACAGATGTTTATTATTATTATTTTTAAATTATCTTTTTTTTTATATATTGTAGCAAAATATTTATTATATTTTATTTGAAGATTAATTAATTCTATAATATTTATTATAGATTATATATATTAATATTATTATTTATATTTTGTTACTTAAAAAAATGCTCCAATGACCCCCGATTCTTGCAAAAGTCCAAACCCACCACCGAATGCAAGTAACCAAATGGGGCTCTGGCACATTTGTAAGTGCAAAGTCGAGCTGCTTTTCACATGTGTAAAATGTGGTGCACTTACAGTAAAAACAGTCGCCTACTTCTACCCACCATGATTATCATGGCCTGTACCATCTGTAGACATGTGGTGCACTTACATTAAAAACAGTCGCCTACTTCTACCCACCATGATTATCATGGCCTGTACCATGTGTAGACATGTGGTGTACTTACAGTAAAAGCAGTCGCCTATTTCTACCCACCATGATTATCATGGCTTGTACCACATGTACTAGGGATAAGCAAAAAAAAAATATATATATATATATATTGTTACTCTGTAAACTTCATTTATTGTTTATCCTGTATCTTACAAATGATGATTTGTGTTCGTGTCTTAAATAAATTGCTGTGTCATTCTGAAGTTTGTCTTTCCCTATTTTCTACGTTACAATATTTAAAACATTCAATACATTTTTCAGATAGGCATATATTTATGGCATTTTTTAGCGTTGTGTCTGTAATAAAAATAAATTAAATATTTTGACGATTCTTTCATTATCAATGTAAAGAATTTCTTATACTGCCTGCTATTATATTTCAACAATATATTTATACAAAGGGGGATCAATAAATAAGGTGAATTATCTTATTTCTTAAAAATTAAAAAAGCAAAAATAATTTAAACCACAGAATATTAAAATATAACATCGAGAGACTATTTAAGGTGTTCTGTTCTTTTTTACCACACGCGGCGCGAGTCTCATAAATAAACTAAAATGGAAGCTCCCTTGAAGGATTGCACCACGCTTGAACAACGTGCAGTTATTCGTTTCTTGAATGAAGAAGGTATTCAAACATCTCAAATATGCCAAAGAATGAAAAATAACTATAATGAGTCTTGTTTGTCTAAAAAAAAAAAACATTTTTAAATGGGTTAACGAGTTCAAAAATGGACGAATTACATGTTCCTCAGTTCTCAACGTTCGGCGGGTAAGTTTTGTTAACATTTTTTTGGGATGATGATGGACCAATCTGTCTTGATTTTTATCCTCAAGGCAACGTACGAACAGCGACCTTTATTGTGACATTCTTGTAAATAAGCTAAAGCCCGGTATAAGAAACAAAAGAAGAGGGAAGCTTAGTAAAGGTGTTCTCTTCCTTCATGATAATGAAGGGCTGCATACATCATGTAAAACTTTATCTACAATCATTAAATTAGGTTTTGAAGTTTTCGAACACATCCTGCATATAGTCCAGACCTAGCCCCCTCTGACTCTTTCTTTTTTGGACTACTAAAGAAGGAGTTAAAGGGAAAGTGATTTGACTCGGATGAAGATGTCCAGAAAGTGGTGCAAGATTTTTTTCACACGCTTCCTAAGAGTGCCTATAAAGAGGGTATTCACAAGTTGCCAGAACGATGGAGACGATGTATAGAAAGCCAAGGTGATTATATATATTTTGAATAAATCAAGTCCTAATTTTTAAAATCGTTCTATTTTTTTAATAAATTATAATTCACCTTATTTATTGATCCTACCTTGTATATTATATATTTACATACTTGTTAAAATTCATTGAAATGTATAGTTTCAACAGCACACAATCTAAATAAGGTAATTTGTAGACAAATGTAAATATTTCCAGTAAATTAAACTTATATGGAATTCAGAATAGAGATACGTGAAGAGGAAAAAGCTCTGCAGCCAATCACATTTGGTTAACATGAGATTTCCCTCTAGGGGATTCAACCTACTTCCTCTGGAATATGTAAAGACATTAGTTATGCAAATCTACAAATGTTCAGAAATTTGCCCTTCTATCTAGATGAAATAAATTATTCATTGAGGCCAACATTTTGATTGGTTATCTACTGAAATTCTGATTTGTCGATGGAAAATTCTTGGAAAAATTTGGAATAAATTCTTTTTTTTTGTGCTAATAAATACAGTATAGGAAGGATGTATTAGCCTAAATCTATTAGAATTGTTCGGAAAATTTATCTTCCGTGGATAAAAAATGTTTTGAATTCTGAAATATATTTTAATATTTGAATAGAGTGGCTTCTACTAAACAGCTAGGTGTTGATAGAAGTAATTAAGACTTTATATTCCGAATTTAGACAACCCTTTATCTATCCATGTATAAAACTGTATATTAAGAAAAAGGCAGCTTCTTATCGTGCAACTGAAATTTGCTGATGGCTTGCGCCATCTATCGAAATAAATATCAACCTTTCTCGTTGATTTTTAATTATTCCAGAATTGGCCAAATACGCATTCTTGATTAATCAAGAAAAGCTAACCACGGACGATTGGGAGGGCTTGGCTCATCAGTGGTGAACCCTCCCAGCGGTTTCGCCAATTTAATCCACCAGACCGCTTCTCAGAGCTCTAATACTGTATTGGATCATTCTGCTTTTATATGCTACACTGAAGGATGGAATCTTAGAAATGGTTTTTAAAGTAAACTATGGACATAAGCTTATAGGACAGTAGAATTACATTCAAATATTTGCTTCGAGCAATGCTCTTCAGCAAACTATAAAGACAAGGCCAGTTAGGCATAAATTAACACAAAGCAATAACGCGCCATCTATATATATAAAATAAAAGGATTTAAAAGCCCTCCCAATATATTTTTCATCGCAGTGAGGACAGTAGAAGTTCGTTTTATGTATAAAAGAAACATTCGCGCTTTTAAATCCTTTTATTTTATATATATAGATGGCGCGTTATTGCTTTGTGTTAATTTATGCCTAACTGGCCTTGTCTTTATAGTTTGCTGAAGAGCATTGCTCGAAGCAAATATTTGAATGTAATTCTACTGTCCTATAAGCTTATGTCCATAGTTTACTTTAAAAACCATTTCTAAGATTCCATCCTTCAGTGTAGCATATAAAAGCAGAATGATCCAATACAGTATTAGAGCTCTGAGAAGCGGTCTGGTGGATTAAATTGGCGAAACCGCTGGGAGGGTTCACCACTGATGAGCCAAGCCCTCCCAATATATTTTTCATCGCAGTAAGGACAGTAGAAGTTCGTTTTATGTATAAAAGAAACATTCGCGCTTTTAAATCCTTTTATTTTATATATATAGGTTTATGCTAAGTCCTTTCTTTCGTTTCCCCTTTTTTTGATACATTACATATATACCATAGAAGCATAGGGCGCCTCTCCCGTCAAAATAAACGTAAAAAAACTTACGCCATCTATTGACCGTCGCCGCAACTAGCGGCCTCGGGTCGGTGACAAAGCTACAACACCAGCTTTGGTAAACTGAGAAGCGTTCACCTAGAGACCATGGTTTCGGGCTAATGGCCCTCGTCAGTCTAGGGCGGACTTTAATTCAATGAGATCCACACGGGACCAAGTCCGCCCTAGACTGACGAGGGCCATTAGCCCGAAACAATTGTCTCTAGGTGGACGCTTCTCAGTTTACCAAAGCTGGTGTTGTGGCTTTGTCACCGACCCGAGGCCGCTAGTTGCGGCGACGGTCAATAGATGGCGTCAGTTTTTGACGTTTATTTTGACGGGAGAGGCGCTCTATGCTTCTATGGATCAATTTCCTCCCGGCAAATTTTCCATCTTCACCATAGGATAAAGAGGCACATAGACATGTATGTTTCGGTCTCAATTCTTATAATTACTGTTATTTAAGAACTGCTTGTTCTAATTTGCTTGTATATAAGTTTATGCTAAGTTCTTTCTTTCGTTTTCCCTTATTTGATACATTACATATATACAACAAAACAACAACAACAGCTTTTATTGAGGACCTCTCGTCCTATAAAGGATTCGCCAGTTTACAGAGTAAGAGAAGAGAACTAAGAATACAGAGAGAAACCTATATGTAGTAGGTATAGTATAGTATTTTCTACACTGTGACTATATACAACAGCAGTAACAAGCCTTTTACTGGAATCAAAGTCCAATACGTCCTATCGGCGTTTATCTCATATGGAGTCAAGTGCTCCAGATGCGGCCGTCAAGGTCACCGTAGGGCCAACTGCCCCCTCATTCCTGGGAGAGCCTCCAACAACGGCCAGCCACAACCGGCACCCCTTCCACCTGGTGCTTCGTCCACCGAGTCCCGGCAGCCGAACCGCCCAACACCAGCGGCTCCAGCTCCGTCGCCAAAGCGCCCTGCGCCACAGACATCAGCTCCCGGCACTTCTGCCTCCCTGCCTACCAGAACATCCTCAGACGCCGTGGCTCCTCCTTCTAAGCCCATGGAGATTGCAGCCGAAGTGCTGGCGCCGCCCACCTCCAACAGTGCCCTACAGGCAATGGAGCCAACAGAGGCACCAAAGGCACCCGCGGACCCTCGCCCTCCGGCCTCTCAGCCCCCCGGAGAAGTGCTTCAAGCCCTGCCAGCCTCCGTCGCCCCTCCTGGTCCTCTGCATGCAGAGGGGACCCTTGTGCCGCCCTCCCCGTCATCATTAGGGCGTAAGACGAGACCCGACCTTGAGGCCTTCCTCAAGAGAAACCCCGGAGTTTCGTTTGCTGGAACGGGCGCCCTTGGTCTTGGGCGGGAGGAGGTCCTGGACCTCCTCTCCTCGAAGACCAAGGCGCGAAAGCGCGGTCAGCATCTAACCCCTCCGCAGAGCAATGCTCTTGCCGGCCTAATAAACCAAATCCTCGACCTAAGGCCCGGAGTAAATAGCAACATTTATAAGGTCTTGCGACAGGTCTTGTCAGAGCTGAGGACCGGTCCAGCCGCAGTGCCCCCTACATCCACACTGCCTGCGCCTCGACCATCTCATCCAACGCCGCTCACTTCCAACAAGCTGACACCTGCTTTGATTACACCCCCGCCGCCCGCCCCGACGGAGATGGAGGAGGACGTTCCGATGACGGAAGAAGAGCGCTGTGTACCCCCACTGCCTGCGCCTCGGCTCGCTGAGCCAACACCGCCCACTCCCCAGGGGCAAAAGACGACACCGGCCACGACTACACCTCCGCTTCCACCGCCTGACCCGATGGAGGACGACGACGACCTGATGCCGGAGTTAGATACAACCTTCAATGAAATGATCGCTGAACCCGGCTTTGGGCCCCTGCTGGAGCCTGGGATTTCCCTGGATGCCGTCATGTTTGCGATCTTATACCGCGAGGATAGATTGGATCTACTCAAGGATCTCTCACCTGAGCAGGGGAGTACCCTCGCGGGCTTCCTTGACGCTGCTCTCGAGCGAACTCGGAACAGCCATCCCACCATTCGCAGGGGTATTCACAAGCTAAGGATAGCCTTGCCCTCCTGATCAATGTACATAGTTTGCCCTTTTGACTCCTCGTGAGTAATTGTTGACCAGCGGTCAATAAAAATTATTTAATTGAAAAAAAAAAAAAAGTCCAATACAGGATTCGTCATTCTAATCCTGACAAAGATTATTTACATATAATTATTTACATCAATTAGATTATGTATATAGCTTCCCCTTCTCTTCAGCCGTCATCCAAAATTTGACATTAGATATATACCATATATACCATAAAGAGCCACATAGGCATGTATCTGGAATATATCAATCCATAATATATATATATTTTTAAAATAAGGCTTATTTTGGATTGTAATAAGATTTTTTATTAATCCAATATTTCAATGGACCAATTGTCCATCTTTTACGAGGTTTTTTTTGTTTTGAAGTACACAACAGGATGTATATATTAGATGGTTTATCACCCAATAAGCTTGTAAGACGTCCGTGGCTCACCTGAAACACGCGACCTGCTTTGTGCTTCATAACAAAATACCTCGTATAAGATGGACGATTGAAATATTGGTTTAATAAATAATCTTATTACAATCCAAAATAAGCCTTATTTTTTAAAATAGGCATGGATATTTCTGTCTCAATTATACTAAATATTGTTTTTTAAGAACTGCTTGTTCTCAATTGCTTGTATATAGGTTTATGCTAAGCTCTTCCTTTCTTCTCCCCCTTATTTGATACATTGTAAATAACATTGTTGATTATTGTTACTATTACTGTTATTCCTGTATATAACCTCTTCTACTTGGAGATCTCAAATCACCTTAAATTGGTAAAACGATTGGAAGAGTTCATCAATGATTGTTAAGCCCTCTTTATATGTTTTCATCGCAGTAAGGACAGTAGAAGTTTGAGTTTGTTGAAAAGAAAATGTTTTAAAATAATAAATCAATGATCTAGAAATACTTTTAGACTGACAACACAGTAATATAAAACCGAAAACAAAGAGAGTTGGTTTTGTTTACATAATTAGTAAGTAAAATTGTTAATTGTTTTTTTACTCTCTCTTTGGATATAATAAATTTAAAATACTTTCATTAAAGGTAAAATTGCCTAATTCTTTAAAACCATTTCAGCTGTGAGTAAACTTGTTATTTGTTGTTTCATTGTCTGAACTATAAAAGATTCCCACCAGATTTATTTGTGAAAGGAACCAGTCGAATATTAATGTTTTCATTTGTTATATATAGATGGTGTGTTATTGCTCTGCATTAATTATGTCTAACTATTACTTAATTATATATTATTAATTTCGGAAGATGACCGACTTCTGTACAACGGAATTGTTTGAGAATCTTCGGTCACATCGCAGGGAGTACACCATACTGACTGATGTCTGGGCGACACATACCTGGACGCCCGCCGACACGTGGACCAATTAAAGGAACTCACTGGTTTAACGGTCACCGAGATGGTACATCGAGCTCAAGACAGAGATGGCTGGTGTCGTGTTTGGGATGTAATACGTACAGTACAACGTTCTATCGTGAATATAATGATGACCAATTAAAGGAACTCACTGGTTTAACGGTCGCCGAGATGGTACATCGAGCTCAAGACAGAGATGGCTGGTGTCGTGTTTGGGATGTAATACGTACAGTACAACGTTCTATCGTGAATATAATGATGACCAATTAAAGGAACGCACTGGTTTAACGGTCGCCGAGATGGTACATCGAGCTCAAGACAGAGATGGCTGGTGTCGTGTTTGGGATGTAATACGTACAGTACAACGTTCTATCGTGAATATAATGATGACCAATTAAAGGAACGCACTGGTTTAACGGTCGCCGAGATGGTACATCGAGCTCAAGACAGAGATGGCTGGTGTCGTGTTTGGGATGTAATACGTACAGTACAACGTTCTATCGTGAATATAATGATGACCAATTAAAGGAACGCACTGGTTTAACGGTCACCGAGATGGTACATCGAGCTCAAGACAGAGATGGCTGGCGTCGTGTTTGGGATGTAATATGTTAGGAACCAATTCTTTCCTAGTCTACCAATCGAGCAGAGTCAAACACTACACCTCTCAGAAAATTAACACTTTTAATTTCCTTTCATGACTAACTAATTTACATCATTAAAAACCAATTTATATACATGTAAAATCGTCCAGTCATCTGGTCAAAATATAAATAAACCAATCTAGGAAAAAAACAACTTATAAAATCCTAACAATGCCCCCCCATTTTAAAGTTGTTTTCATACCCTCATCGGAGGCCTAGAGTGGTCAAGATCCTGGTTAGGTCTTCGTTTAACACCACCCGGCAAGTCAACATCCCATACTCTGTGTTCCCGAAGTGATGCCATTTCACATTCTATAGACCTCAGCCGATTTTGTGCTTTGGGCATATTAAGCGCCTCCTCGTATGATGACGGCATTTCATCTTGATGGCTCTTATGTTCAACTATCCCACGGTGGAAGGCTGATCTACAATACTCCTTCTGCCTAGCCGCAATTCTTGAAGATCTTCTTGGGATTATAGTTTCATTCTGGCCTTCGTCTTCTCTCCTCAGTGCTTCGTCTTCATAGGCCTGCTCTTCATCCTCTCTTCGTTCTAAGTTATTCAGATCTTTCTCTACCGATATTGTTTCCCCATCAGTCCCTGAATATCCTCTTGGGATCGCAGCTTCATTTTGGTATTCCCCTTCATCTTCCTTCTTTAGTTCTTCCACTGTATAGATTCTTCCTCTTCTATTAGATTTCAAAATTAACCCGCCATCACTTCCAAAAACAGAGGCCTTGCCATTCTGGAATAATACTTTGTTTCCTCTTTCCTCAATCCTTCCAACAGACAGAATATTTCCGTCTAACTCAGGAACGTATAAAACGTTTTTCAAGAACAAGGTTTCACCTCCATATTCGTGACCGAGTTTGATTGTTACATCACCCATCTCTGATACTTTTATTTTCTCATTATTAGCCATTTCTACTGAAGTTGAAATACTTTTTGTGTTCGTCAATTTCAGTCTGTTCGACGTCATATGTTCAGTAGCTCCACTGTCCAGAAACCAGATATTCTGCGAATTATTGTTTTTAAAGTTGTTCGCAAATAGGACCTTATGAGTCATGTCTAGCGTACCTTGTTTCAGCATACCTTCGCTAATTCTCCTTGAGGAGTTGGCAAATCTGCAATTTCTAGCTATGTGCCCTAATCTGCCACAAATGAAACACCTTATCTGCCTGGAGATACCTTCGCTAATTCTCCTTGAGGAGTTGGCAAATCTGCAATTCCTAGCTATGTGCCCTAATCTGCCACAACTGAAACACCTTATCTGCCTGGAGATACCTTCGCTAATTCTCCTTGAGGAGTTGGCAAATCTGCAATTCCTTGCTATGTGTCCTAACCTGCCACAACTGAAACACCTTATCTGCCTCGGGTAGTTATAATTTTCCCTTTTCCCTTCCGTCCACGTATTATGATAATTCCTTGGTTGATCATATTCAAATATTTTTCGCTCTTGACATGGTGATTTGCATGTATCCTCTTTTCTTCTTACCGCAAAAGCGCAATTAGGATCTTCTTGAGGAATTTGACGCTGTTTCTGTCTTTTATCTTCTAAAAGTAACTTGGATTTTACCACACTAGTAGATAGCTTCTCTTCTTGCTGTTCTAAACTGAGAATCAGCGGCTCGTAACTCTTTGGTAATCCCAATAGCATAATCAAAGCCAATTCGCCATCCCCAAATCCATGGTGGCACTTTGCTAATTTTCTATGACATTCCATTATTCTCGCGAAATATTCCTTCATGTCTTCGTCATTTCTTTTGACAATATTAAAAATTCTCTCAGTAGCTGCAATATATGCAGTAATCCATACTTTGTGTGGATATCCTCCAGCATCTGCCATGCATCGATCGCTCGTTTACAATCACCGATGTCATCTAGGAATGAATCTTCAACTGCTAATAATATGACGGATAATGCCAAGCTATCTTTCCGCTTCTGTTTTTCTGTAGTTTCCCTAGGAAATCCAGGCTCAATCGCATCCCATATATCCTTCTGGATCAAAATAGATTTAGTTCTTATAGCCCAGGAATAATAATTATTACCATCAAGTTTAGGTATTCTGAACTCGTCAGCCATTGATATTTCCAGTTATGCAAATCTGACAAAAAATTATAACTCAAAGCTTTTTTCTTCTTCTTCGTTGCACAAAGTTCAGTCTTTAAATCACTCAAATTTCTTATAATCAAATTCTATTATCTATCTTAGTTAGCCTAACAAACTTTTCTTCTTTGGCTTTCCCTTCAGCTGTTTCTTCTTTAGCTTAACATAAACTTCAAATTTTCTTTCTTCAGCTCTAAATTCTTTCTACGGCGCAGTGGAAGCGTTCTGCTGGGCCCATAACCTGTTAGGAACCAATTCTTTCCTAGTCTACCAATCGAGCAGAGTCAAACACTACACCTCTCAGAAAATTAACACTTTTAATTTCCTTTCATGACTAACTAATTTACATCATTAAAAACCAATTTATATACATGTAAAATCGTCCAGTCATCTGGTCAAAATATAAATAAACCAATCTAGGAAAAAACAACTTATAAAATCCTAACATAATACGTACAGTACAACGTTATATCGTTAATATAATGATGACCAATTAAAGGAACTCACTGGTTTAATGGTCACCCAGATGGTACATCGAGCTCAAGACAGAGATGGCTGGTGTCGTGTTTGGGATGTAATACGTACAGTACAACGTTCGATCGTGAATATAATGATGACCAATTAAAGGAACTCACTGGTTTAATGGTCACCCAGATGGTACATCGAGCTCAAGACAGAGATGGCTGGTGTCGTGTTTGGGATGTAATACGTACAGTACAACGTTCGATCGTGAATATAATGATGACCAATTAAAGGAACGCACTGGTTTAACGGTCACCGAGATGGTACATCGAGCTCAAGACAGAGATGGCTGGCGTCGTGTTTGGGATGTAATACGTACAGTACAACGTTATATCGTGAATATAATGATGACCAATTAAAGGAACTCACTGGTTTAACGGTCGCCGAGATGGTACATCGAGCTCAAGACAGAGATGGCTGGTGTCGTGTTTGGGATGTAATACGTACAGTACAACGTTCGATCGTGAATATAATGATGACCAATTAAAGGAACTCACTGGTTTAATGGTCACCCAGATGGTACATCGAGCTCAAGACAGAGATGGCTGGTGTCGTGTTTGGGATGTAATACGTACAGTACAACGTTCGATCGTGAATATAATGATGACCAATTAAAGGAACTCACTGGTTTAATGGTCACCCAGATGGTACATCGAGCTCAAGACAGAGATGGCTGGTGTCGTGTTTGGGATGTAATACGTACAGTACAACGTTATATCGTGAATAAAATGATGACCAATTAAAGGAACTCACTGGTTTAACGGTCGCCGAGATGGTACATCGAGCTCAAGACAGAGATGGCTGGTGTCGTGTTTGGGATGTAATACGTACAGTACAACGTTATATCGTGAATAAAATGATGACCAATTAAAGGAACTCACTGGTTTAACGGTCGCCGAGATGGTACATCGAGCTCAAGACAGAGATGGCTGGTGTCGTGTTTTGGATGTAATACGTACAGTACAACGTTATATCGTGAATAAAATGATGACCAATTAAAGGAACTCACTGGTTTAACGGTCGCCGAGATGGTACATCGAGCTCAAGACAGAGATGGCTGGTGTCGTGTTTGGGATGTAATACGTACAGTACAACGTTATATCGTGAATAAAATGATGACCAATTAAAGGAACTCACTGGTTTAACGGTCGCCGAGATGGTACATCGAGCTCAAGACAGATATGGCTGGTGTCGTGTTTGGGATGTAATACGTACAGTACAACGTTATATCGTGAATAAAATGATGACCAATTAAAGGAACTCACTGGTTTAACGGTCGCCGAGATGGTACATCGAGCTCAAGACAGAGATGGCTGGTGTCGTGTTTGGGATGTAATACGTACAGTACAACGTTATATCGTGAATAAAATGATGACCAATTAAAGGAACTCACTGGTTTAACGGTCGCCGAGATGTTACATCGAGCTCAAGACAGAGATGGCTGGTGTCGTGTTTGGGATGTAATACGTACAGTACAACGTTATATCGCGAATAAAATGATGACCAATTAAAGGAACTCACTGGTTTAACGGTCGCCGAGATGGTACATCGAGCTCAAGACAGAGATGGCTGGTGTCGTGTTTGGGATGTAATACGTACAGTACAACGTTATATCGTGAATAAAATGATGACCAATTAAAGGAACTCACTGGTTTAACGGTCGGCGAGATGTTACATCGAGCTCAAGACAGAGATGGCTGGTGTCGTGTTTGGGATGTAATACGTACAGTACAACGTTATATCGTGAATAAAATGATGACCAATTAAAGGAACTCACTGGTTTAACGGTCGCCGAGATGTTACATCGAGCTCAAGACAGAGATGGCTGGTGTCGTGTTTGGGATGTAATACGTACAGTACAACGTTATATCGTGAATAAAATGATGACCAATTAAAGGAACTCACTGGTTTAACGGTCGCCGAGATGTTACATCGAGCTCAAGACAGAGATGGCTGGTGTCGTGTTTGGGATGTAATACGTACAGTACAACGTTATATCGTGAATAAAATGATGACCAATTAAAGGAACTCACTG
The DNA here is from genome assembly GCA_030710605.1 of Cordylochernes scorpioides. NCBI lineage: Eukaryota > Metazoa > Arthropoda > Arachnida > Pseudoscorpiones > Chernetidae > Cordylochernes > Cordylochernes scorpioides. The sequence continues at coordinate 62,146,157 of CP092870.1, read as the reverse complement.
GTTTAACGGTCGCCGAGATGGTACATCGAGCTCAAGACAGAGATGGCTGGTGTCGTGTTTGGGATGTAATACGTACAGTACAACGTTATATCGTGAATAAAATGATGACCAATTAAAGGAACTCACTGGTTTAACGGTCGCCGAGATGGTACATCGAGCTCAAGACAGAGATGGCTGGTGTCGTGTTTGGAATGTAATACGTACAGTACAACGTTATATCGTGAATAAAATGATGACCAATTAAAGGAACTCACTGGTTTAACGGTCGCCGAGATGGTACATCGAGCTCAAGACAGCTGGCGTCGTGTTTGGGATATAATACGTACAGTACAACGTTATATCGTGAATAAAATGATGACCAATTAAAGGAACTCACTGGTTTAACGGTCACCGAGATGGTACATCGAGCTCAAGACAGCTGGCGTCGTGTTTGGGATATAATACGTATAGTACAACGTTCGATCGTGAATAAAATGATGGCCAATTAAAGGAACTCACTGGTTTAACAGTCGCCGAGATGGTACATCGAGCTCAAGACAGAGATGGCTGGCGTCGTGTTTGGGATATAATACGTATAGTACAACGTTCGATCGTGAATAAAATGATGGCCAATTAAAGGAACTCACTGGCTTAACAGTCGCCGAGATGGTACATCGAGCTCAAGACAGAGATGGCTGGCGTCGTGTTTGGGATGTAAAACGTACAGTACAACGTTCGATCGCGAATAAAATGATGACCAATTAAAGGAACTCACTGGTTTAACGGTCACCGAGATGGTACATCGAGCTCAAGACAGAGATGGCTGGCGTCGTGTTTGGGATATAATACGTATAGTACAACGTTCGATCGTGAATAAAATGATGGCCAATTAAAGGAACTCACTGGCTTAACAGTCGCCGAGATGGTACATCGAGCTCAAGACAGAGATGGCTGGCGTCGTGTTTGGGATATAATACGTATAGTACAACGTTCGATCGTGAATAAAATGATGGCCAATTAAAGGAACTCACTGGCTTAACAGTCACCGAGATGGTACATCGAGCTCAAGACAGAGATGGCTGGTGTCGTGTTTGGGATGTAATACGTACAGTACAACGTTCGATCGCGAATAAAATGATGACCAATTAAAGGAACTCACTGGCTTAACAGTCACCGAGAGGGTACATCGAGCTCAAGACAGAGATGGCTGGTGTCGTGTTTGGGATGTAATACGTACAGTACAACGTTCGATCGCGAATAAAATGATGACCAATTAAAGGAACTCACTGGTTTAACGGTCGCCGAGATGGTACATCGAGCTCAAGACAGAGATGGCTGGTGTCGTGTTTGGGATGTAATACGTACAGTACAACGTTCGATCGCGAATAAAATGATGACCAATTAAAGGAACTCACTGGTTTAACGGTCACCGAGATGGTACATCGAGCTCAAGACAGAGATGGCTGGTGTCGTGTTTGGGATGTAATACGTACAGTACAACGTTAGATCGTGAATAAAATGATTTTACTAATTACTAAATATAACTAAACTGTTAATTATTATTTGATATTTTCCCCAAGAACGGCTCTAGACATGGATTATGTTTCAATTTGTCGCTAACTATGTATGTCACCAAGCGTAATTTGTCACCTTGACAACAGGAATGTCACATGACAGTTAGAGATCTAATACTGGAGAGAGAACCTCTGGTGTTACAAACTGTCAACCGCATTTACCCGGTATCAATTCTTATTAAACTGTTTTACTATTTATAAAATTGGGGTCAGTGGAGTAGTGGTTTAAATCGTTAATTTTCGACTGCAACGACCCATGATCGAATCCCGCATTGGAAACTTTTTTCTGTTTTAAAAAAATGCTCCAATGGCCCCTGATTCTTGAAAAGGTCCAACCCCACCAGCGAGTGCAAGTAACCAAAAAGGGCTTTGGCACATTTGTAGGTGTAAAGTTGTACTGCTTTTCACATGTGTAGACATGTGGTGTACTTACAATAAAAGCCGTCACTAACTACTCACCTTGATTATCATGGCCTGTACCATGTGTAGACATGTGACAATGACAATGAAAAATAATTTTATTGACTCTCAGTCAATGTTAAAACTCAACCAGGAGGGTGAAAATAAATATTTACATTTAACATTTGTCAGGAATTAAGGCATCGCCGCCTAAGTCTGTCCATATCGGTGCCAACATCGGGATGGCAGCCCCGAACCAGTTCTATGGCCGCGCCGAGGAACTCAGCGAGGACCCCCTTCAGCGCAGGTGAAATTTTCGTCATGAGGGACGCTCTGTCTTCGGTAAATAAAATTGCATCCCTGAGGTCATTAACATTGAACCCTGAATCATATAATGGCTTCAGGCAGGTCACGTGCTTCAGTTTTCTGAAGATTATAATAATCATGATATCCTCTTGCTCTTGTAGTATCTCCTCCTCGTGGGGAACGGGCGGTGTCGGCCCAGCAGGCCGAGGCGCAGGCAGTGGGGGTGTTGGAGACACTGCAGCTGGTGTTGTCCTCAGCTCAGCTTTGACTTGTCCGAGGACTTTGTAAAGGTTGCTGGCTGCTCCGGGCCTCAGATCTAAGATTTGCCCGATCAGGCCGGCGAGGGCGTCGCACTGCGGAGGCGAAGGAGCGGTCCTTTCCTCTGCGCCTTGGTCCTCGAGGAGAGGAGGTCTAAGACCTCCTCCCGCCCAAGACCAAGGGCGTCCGTCCCAGCTAAGGACACGCTGGGGTGCTTCTCGATGAACGCATCGAGGTCGACTCTTGTTGCGTTCTTTGCCGATGACGTGGAGGACGCAGAGGTCTCCTCCACGATGGACATCTCCACGTCCGGTGTTGGGGCCGCAGGCCCGAGGGTCTTCTGGGCGGGCAGAGGGTCACGCGAGGCAACGATTTCCGGCCGAGCGGGAGGCGGCTCTGGATGTTGTGAACTGGCCGGGCGAGGGCCCACTGCCCACGGGAGCAGGGGTCACAGGTGGAGGGGCAGAAGGCGTCTCCTCCATAGGTAAGGCTGGGTCCGCTGATGGAGATGGCCGAGGTGCGGATGGATGGAGCACAGGTCGGGCCACGGGAGGAGCGCTGCAAACCTCCATGGCTGGACTGGGAGGCGCTGGGGCAGAAGGCGCGGCCGAGATCCGCCTAGGTAGCCCAGGCGCAGTTGATGGTGGGAGGCTGGTGGAAGGGGGGGTGAAGCCCGTCTGGAGGTGGTGGGCCGCCCATGGAGTTGGGGGCAGTTTGCTCTTCGGTGACCTTGACCACGGCATTTCGAGCATTTAACTCCGTGGGTCAGGAAAGCTGGCCATGGTTCGCCCTTGATCCTCAGTTCGAATCGAGAGGGGAGCATTTCGACGGTTATGCCGTCATGGAGGAGTATAAAGGCCTCCCGGCGGCCGTCGGTGAAATCAAACTCTCCAACCCTAAGCTGTTTGGGGGCGATGGAGGTTATTCGGCCGTATCTGGAGAGAGCATCCATGACGGCGGCGTCTCCCACAAAGAAGGGGAGGTTCCCAATCGTGACTCTGATTGAAGTTCTCCTGAAGGGGAAGGTCTTGAGAAGGGTTCCCTCGATCTCGAGGCCCTCTCGAACTAGGCGCTCCGCCAGGGATCTGTTGGCGAGCCCTGGCCTCCATGACGTGTGCCCTCGTGGTCCTGATCTCCTGGACCTGGGGCATCCGTCCCGTCGACGGTCGCTGTCGGCGCGAAGCTCCAGCGCTGTTAGACTGCGCGGCCATGGCAGGCAAATCCGGCGAGTCGCGGCGCCTCTTTCTGCCTTTTGCAACTGTGAAGCTGTCATCCTCCTCAGAATTCACATTCTCGGCATAGTCTGCCCAGTTTCTTTGGGCATCGGCACCGCGGTCTAAGACCTCCTCCCGCCCAAGACCAAGGGCGTCCGTCCCAGCGAAGGATACGCTGGGGTGCCTCTCGATGAACGCATCGAGGTCGACTCTCGTTGCGTTCTTTGCTAATGACGTGGAGGACGCAGAGGTCTCCTCCACGATGGACATCTCCACGTCCGGTGTTGGGGCCGCAGGTCCGAGGGTCTTCTGGGCGGGCAGAGGGTCACGCGGGGCAACGAAGTCCGGCCGAGCGGGAGGCGGCTCTGGGTGTTGTGAATCGGCCGAGCGAGGGCCCACGGAACCCTCAGGCGCCTGCAGGGACGGGGCAGGGATCACAGGTGGAGGGGCAGAAGGCGTCTCCTCCATAGGTAAGGCTGGGGTCGCTGGTGGAGATGGCCGAGGTGCGAATGGATGGAGCACAGCTCGGGCCATGGGAGGAGCGCTGCAAACCTCCATGGCTAGATTGGAGGGAGCTGGCGCAGGAGGCTGGGCTGCTGACCGCTGAGGCGGTGCAGAGGTGGTCGGTGGTGGGACGCCAGCAGGAGTGGTTGGTGGGGCCATTCTGGTGTTGTTGGCCAGCCCTGCAAGCAGGGGGCAGATGGCCCTCCGATGCCCTTGTCCGTGGCACAGGAACACCTGATGCCCGAGGATAGGAAGGCAGGCCAGGCTTGGCCTTTGATGTTGATGTCGAGGCGGGTTGGAAGCCTCTCGATGGTGATCCCCTCATGTAGGGTGATGAAGACGTCACGCCGGCCATCGACGTAGACGTAGGGGCCCGCCTTCATCTGCTTAGGGGCGATGGACGTAACTCGCCCATATGGAGAGAGGGCGGTGATGACAGCAGAGTCCGCCACAAAGAAGGGGAGGTTACCCACTGTAATCCTTTCCGCTCTTTTGCGGAAAGGGAATGCCCTGAGGAGTGTTCCCTCAACCTCGAGGCCCTCACTTATGAGGCGCTCGGCCAGGCCTCTGTTGGTTAGTCCCAGTAGCTGGTGGCCGTTCACCTTGGTGATCTGGATGACTCCGGCGGTTCCTCCGAGTTTCCTATCCAAAGCCCTAAGGTAGTGGAAGGGCTCAAGTTCGGGGCTGTGTTCGATGTACACACAGTGTTCCTCGGAAGAGGACGCCTGCCGCGCCCTGGCATCCGCGATGTGAGCCCTGGTGGCCCTGATTTCTTGGGCTCGGGGCACTGATCCCGCCGATGATGGAGGTCGGCGAATGGTCCTGGAAGCTCCGGCATTGGAGGATGGTGCAGCCGTCGTAGGTGAATTCCCCGAGCCACGGCGCCTCTTCCTACCCTGGACGAGGGTAAATCCTTCCTCAGCTCCAGGATTCACCTCTTCTGTGATGTCAGCCCAGTTTCTCCGGACTTGAGCAGCGGCGTTAGAAGTTGGAATAGCCGCAAGGTCGACCGGCGCGGCAGAATTTGCATCCTGGCCGCCGGCGGGCGGATTTACATAGTTTTGATTTTTACTCAAAACAATTGGAATTTCGTTCTGCAAATCTTGATTTGCGGATAATTCTGCACATGGTTGTGCAAGTGAGCCGTGCATTACAGGCTTTTGCTCGGCTTTTGACGGGCTTTCAGCCCGTATAAAATTTGTCGCCATCCGCGACACTTTTCGCCCGCCAGAGGCGAAAAACTCAGGAGCACGCGCGACGTGTGGCCGCACGGCCGAGTGTAGACATGTGGTGTACTTACAGTAAAAGAAGTCGCTAACTACCCACCAATATTATCATGGTCTGTACCATATGTAGACATGTGGTGTACTTACAGTAAAAGACAGTCTCTAACTACCCACCATGATTATCATGGCCTGTACCATATGTAGACATGTGGTATACTTACAGTAAAAGCAGTCGCTAACTACCCACCATGAATATCATGACCTGAACTATATATTTTCAATTGTGATTTTTATTAAAAATATAAAGAATTTTCTTTCACAATGAATATATTTTCTATCTAAAATAGAGAAGCTTTCAAGAAAAAAATATCTCTTCTACAATGTTTATCTTAAAAAAGCATTGAATATTTTGTAACTACGACCTTCTGTACATTAGGAAATATATATTTAATTAATGTTTTATTAGAAAATTTATTTTATGATGCATTATCGCGCCATCTGTTATCAAAATTCGAAACTATTATAGACACGTAAGATTCTTTTGAAATAAACAATTTCTACTGCCCTTACTGCAATGGAAAAATTAATGGGAGGGCCTGGCTCATCAGTGGTAAACCCTCCCAGCGGTTAAACCAGTTTAATCTACCATAACGCTGTTATATTGCATTTTTAGATATTCCTTTTATAGTGATACTGATGCTAGACTCTTGGAATGGGTATTTTAGATAAACTATGGATATAAGCTTTGAAGACAGTAGAATTACATGAAATTATAAATATATAAAAATAAATGTTTATTTTTGTATAGATAGAGTTTGCCTGGCCGGTATTCATATTTATATGAAAAATAGACCCATCGGCCAGGTACAGTTTTTTATTTTCTCAAAGTTTCGACAAAAATCTATTGTCTTCGTCAGGAGAAATGAAAATAAAGCATTTAGCAAAGCGTTAAAAATTGTTCTGAGGTTGCAAAAGCGTTCCTACGTGATTTTTAGATTATACTAAATTCGAAAAATTACGTGAGAACTGCCCTTGAAACCTCAGAACAATTTTTTAACACCTTGCCAAATATATATAAAAAAATAAAAATAAAAATTATTGGTCGAAGTGTCTATTTTTCATACCAATGTTTATTTAATATATGTTTATATATTTTTGAAAATAGAGCAATCCATAGATAAATCTTTAATTAAAAATACATATATTGGATCAAAATATCATTTAATTTACCAATATTTCAGTTGGCTGAACGTCAACCTTTATCAAAGTATTATAACATATTTAATGTGTGTCAACAACAATTCTATTGACGTTATGTGGCGCTGAGTTTGTTGTTGACACATATTAATATGTTATAATACCTTGATAAAGGTTGGCGTTCAGCCAACTGAAATATTGGTAAAATAAATGATATTTTGATCCAATATGTCTTTTTAATTAAATATTTATATATGAAAAAAAATGTTTGTTTAATAATTTCTATTTGAATAAAAAAAAAGATATTCATTATCAAAAGACCTTTTAAATTCTAAACAAAAATATCAAAATTTTCTCCATTAAATACCTTCCTATAATTCCTTTACATTATAAAATCTTTCTAATCGATTCAACTTAACGTTTTTTCAGTGTTTTTATCTTTTGGTACAACGGCACTCTTATCTTGTCATTGTTTTATCAGGCTTTGTTAGATATGATGCTGTTTTTATATATCCTTAATTAAGTATATCTACTTAATGGCTCAGCGGGGCAATGGTATAAGCGGGCGATTGTTAAAAGAAACGTCCCTGGTTCGATTCCCGCTTTGGTCCCTTTTTTTATTCTGAATAAAATTCTGCAACAATGACTCTAAAATATCTAACCACAATAAATTAATTATTATATTTATTAAGAAAAAAGCATCTTCTTATCGTTTAATTGATATTTGCTGATGGCTTGCGCCATCTATCGGAATAAATATCAACTATACTCGTTGATTTTTAATTATTCCAGAATTGACCAAATACCCATTCTTGATTAATCAAGAGATAAATCAACGAGAATAGTTAATATTTATTCCGATAGATGGCGCAAGCCATTAGCAACTTTCAGTTACACAATAAGGAGATGCCTTTTTCTTAATTTATGCACCTTATCCCAGTACAATATCACATTTGTACTATTTTTTCACAGTATATATTTATAATGTAACTTAGAAAATTAGGAAATACAAACTTTAGAATGGAAAAGCGATTTATTTTAAGGCAAAAGTACCATTTAAAATTGAAAAAATATGAAGGAAGTTTCCGCAGAGTAAAATGTAAACATTAAAATTTATGATTTGTTAATAAATTAATAAATACTTTGTTACAATATTTATAGTTTATAAAATCGATTTTCCCTATATATTAAGAAAAAAGCACAATTTCACATTTGTACTAAAAATATTCTTGCAAAAGTCCAACCCCACCAGCGACTGCAAGTAACCAAACGGGGCTATGGCACATTTGTAAGTGCAAAGTCGAACTGCTTTTCACATGTGTAGACATGTGGTGCGCTTACAGTAAAAGCAATCGCTAACTACCCACCATGATTATTATGGCTTTGAGATAAGAAAGAAGAAGAAAGAAGAATACTAATTTTCACAACAAATATATATAATACAATATAATGCGGCTTGTGATTGTAAAACGACATTTTAAAATTATCCCGCATGTGTTTCTTTTGAATGAAAATACGAAATTTATTTTAAGAAGAAATAACGATCATTTCTAACCTTAGGGATGAAGTATGAAAGGATGAATTGTGAAGAGTAATGATAAACGGAAAATAAAAGTGTCCAGGGATGGGAATCGAATCCACAGTGTTCCGCTTACCGGGCAGATGCCATGTCCACTAGGCTACCCTGGAAATATTTCTCCGTTCGTAAATAATATATCAAGTAATTTATAATATAATATAATGCGACTTGTTTATATTTTTGCGTTTATCATTACCCTTCACAATTCACCCTTTCATTCCTCATCCAAAAGGTTATAAATAATCATTATTTCTCCTTGAAATAAATTTTGATTTTTCGTTCAAAAGAAACACATACGGGATAGTATTTCAAATGTCGTTTTACAAATATATATGGATATATTAATGGTAGTGCCTGGCTCACCACTGATGAGCCAGGCCCTCCCATTAATTTTTCCATTGCAGAAAGGGCAGTAGAAATTGTTTAATATCAAAAAGAAGCATACGCCTTTAAAATAGTTTCGAAATTTTATAACAGATGGCGCGCTGGTGCATCTTAAATAAATAAGATAAATATTTAGAGAAAAAATTGTCGGGAGGATACTGATCTATAAAATAAAGGTCACCTCTCCTGTCAAAATAGACATCAAAGCTAGACGCCATTTATTGACCGTCGCCGCAAACTAACGGACTCAGGTCGGTGACAAAGCAACAACACCAGCTTCATCTATATTTTGGTCATAGAATTGTAAAGAAACTTTACCAGCTGAACACCTTTTTGACAGAAACCGAAAGCTTTCATTTCATCCCCTGTGAATCTAATAAAAGCAAAGATCACTCTAGACTGACGAGGGCCATTAGCCAGAAACCATGGTCTCTAGGTGGATGCTTCTCAGTTTACCAAAGCTGGTGTTGTGGCTTTGTCACCGACCCGAGGCCGTTAGTTTGCAACGAGAATAAAGTCCGCCCTAGACTGACGAAGGCCATTAGCCAGAAACCATGGTCTCTAGATGGACACTTCTCAGTTTACCAAAGCTGGTGTTGTGGCTTTGTTACCGACCCGAGGCCGTTAGTTTGCAACGAGAAAAAAGTCCGCCCTAGACTGACGAGGGCCATTAGCCAGAAACCATGGTCTCTAGATGGACACTTCTCAGTTTACCAAAGCTGGTGTTGTGGCTTTGTCACCGACCCGAGGCCGTTAGTTTGCAACGAGAATAAAGTCCGCCCTAGACTGACGAAGGCCATTAGCCAGAAACCATGGTCTCTAGGTGGACACTTCTCAGTTTACCAAAGCTGGTGTTGTGGCTTTGTTACCGACCCGAGGCCGTTAGTTTGCAACGAGAAAAAAGTCCGCCCTAGACTGACGAGGGCCATTAGCCAGAAACCATGGTCTCTAGATGGACACTTCTCAGTTTACCAAAGCTGGTGTTGTGGCTTTGTCACCGACCCGAGGCCGTTAGTTTGCAACGAGAATAAAGTCCGCCCTAGACTGACGAAGGCCATTAGCCAGAAACCATGGTCTCTAGATGGACACTTCTCAGTTTACCAAAGCTGGTGTTGTGGCTTTGTTACCGACCTGAGGCCGTTAGTTTGTAACGGGAATAAAGTCCGCCCTAGACTGACGAGGGCCATTAGCCAGAAACCATGGTCTCTAGGTGGACGTTTCTCAGTTTACCAAAGCTGGTGTTGTGGCTTTGTCACCGACCTGAGGCCGTTAGTTTGCAACGGGAATAAAGTCCGCCCTAGACTGACGAGGGCCATTAGCCCGAAACCATGGTCTCTAGGTGGACGCTTCTCAGTTTGCCAAAGCTGGTGTTGTGGCTTTGTCACCGACCTGAGTCCGCTAGTTTGTAACGGGAATAAAGTCCGCCCTAGACTGACGAGGGCCATTAGCCAGAAACCATGGTCTCTAGGTGGACGCTTTTCAGTTTGCCAAAGCTGGTGTTGTGGCTTTGTCACCGACCTGAGTCCGTTAGTATGGTCAATAAGGTAATACCTATATCACGATATAGAAAGCCAACAACCCGAAACGCGTACATAATTGTCTTTTCTGAAAATATAAAAAAGGGATAATTAGCCACTCTATTACCTAATAAACTAAATTAACGATTATTATATATTTATTGCGATAGATGGTGCACACCATCAGTAAATTTTTATTTTTGTTCATATAGGCGAATTATAATTATTAATTTTAACAAACACCAGTCGGTAGACAAGTAGGTAACACCCAAGATTCCCGACAGCCATGAACCGGGATTGAATCTCGCGTTAACATTTTGTTTAATATGTGAATAACCTTCACATATTATTCACTGTTTCAATTATCATAAACTAGGTTGCTCTTGTTGAGCGTTACCTAATAAAGTGATTTTGAACCTAATTAATTTTAATACCTGGTAGTGAACATTTCTACTCTTTTGTTTTATTCTTGTTCCTAAAAAATATTTTTATAGAATCTTTTAGGTATACAAAAAGAATTATTTTTTATCTTAGTAGAAAGCTGGGCCTCCGGCTAGGCGAAAGAAATAGCCGACCTGCCTCTTCCAAGACTTTCTGTGCGGAAAAATAAAATTGTTCGATTTTGTTTTTTTACCAGTAGAACTTTATTCCTGTGGTTTACCAACGGATTTGTCTTTTACTGTATTGTTTTAACTATCTATTTCTATCAAATATATATTATAATATATCATATCGAGAAAAACTAAATGATTTTATTCATGAAACAGATAGTTTAAACAATATATTATAATACATTAGCGCGCCCTCTGTTATCAAAATTCGAAACTATTATAGACGCGTATGATTCTTTTTAAAATAAAACAATTTCTACTGCCCTTACTGTAATGGAAATTCAATGGGAGGGCCTGGCTCATCAGTGGTAAACCCTCCACTAGAGTTTAAACATTGTAAATAAATATTTAAGAAAGTGGAAAGTTTTTGATGTTGTCGGTTGTAATTTATCAGGGATCTAGTAATCAGAATTGATTCACCACTGTTGGTTAAAAGAAAACTTTTTTTTTTACATATGTAAATTATATTATTATAATACAATTTAATGCGGCTTTTAATTGTAGATAATGGAATAGGTATTTGGCCAATTCTGGAATAATTAAAAAAAATCAACGAGAATAGTTGATATTTATTCCGATAGATGGCGCAAGTCATTAGAAACTTTCAATTACACGATAAGGAAATGCCTTTTTTCATAATGTATGCACCTGTTGGAAAAGAAGACGTCCGAAGCAGCCAATGGGAGGCCGGCGGAGGCAGCTACGGGGATGCAGGGGCAAAAATGAGGAAACAATAGAGTAAGAACTTGTAAACAACTTTTTCGAACGCTAGAATTTGCCCTGATCTCCAATTCTTTTAGTGTAAATGTTTAAATAATACTTTACTTATTTTATTAAATTGTAATAAATATAATTTTCCCTCTGTTTTCGTCGTATATTTTAAAAGTGTTATAAACAACGACGCCTTAACTTTGAACCTTCAACCCCGCCGACCAAGAATAGAGGTGAGTGACTACCTCTATAGAATTTAGATCGTCGTCACAACACAGAGTGGCGGTGAAATCGCAATATTTTTCGCATCCCAGCCGGGACTGTTGAAGGTAAATTCTAGAAGAAAAAAAAAAAAAGAAGCATTTTGAGCTGACCATTTTGGAACTCGCTAGCTAACCCTACTTGCCGCTTTGTTTACAAGATGGCGGAAGAATTAATTCTACGTTTAAAAAAGAAGCGTGCTGTTAACAGATCATATTTAACGAAAACATGCAATAAGATTGAAAGTGGACTTGACACGCTAATGAGAATTGAACTTGAAGAATTATTAGAACAATTGAATGAATCATTTAACGAACTTAAATTAGTGGATCACGAAATAGAAACGCTTCTTGAAACTGACGATTTAGAGAAGGAATTACAGGGCGTAGAGGAATATCGAGAGAAATATATTACTTGGAGATTTAGGGCAAATAAAAAGATTCGCCAATCAGATTTTCATGGCGAAAATATACCGAATTCGAACTCACGAATAGATGAAAATGAAATGAGACATTATGTACCTTCCTGCACGACTGTGAAACTTCCGAAATTGATGATATCGAAATTTTATGGAAATTTTAGTGAATGGCTGACGTTCTGGAATTCTTTTGATGCAGCTATACATCAGAACAACTCACTGAACCCGATCGATAAATTTAACTATCTGAAGTCACATCTCGGCGGAACTGCACTAAACACAGTCGAAGGTTTCGCTTTATCTGCGGACAATTATGAGAAAGCTATAAAATTGCTTAAAGACAGATTTGGGCGAGAAGACATTTTGATTAGCCGACATATGAACAATTTGTTGTCAATGAGACCACTCAAAACATCAAGCGATGTAAGAACCTTCCGCGAACTTTTTGACAACCTTTCTGTTCATATAAGAAGTCTCGAGTCACTAAACGTGTCCATTGATGTTTACGGACAACTGTTGTGCCCGATAATAATAAAGCTTCTACCTGCAGACCTTAATTTGGAATTGAACAAAGAACTCCCGACAGGTTATGTAATTAATGACTTGATTACCTTTCTGGAAAGACAATTAACTGCACGGGAGAAGAGTTTTAGAAACGAAATCGGTACCGGGAATGAATCAACTTCTAAACCTAATTTGGTAAACAAACATCCAAAGACAAGATTCTACAATGAAAAACCAATTGCGACAGCTTCAGAACTTTTGAATTCAGTTCACAAATCGAATGAATGTGTATTTTGTGGTAAAGACAACCATGGAAGCCCTAAGTGTGACTTTGCAGCTAATATTAGTTTAAACGAAAAGAGATCACTCATGAAGAAAAAAGGTGTTTGTTATAAATGTCTTCGGCCTTCTCATTTAAGTAAATTTTGCAGAGATGTAGTCCGTTGTTCGATCTGCAACATGTCTTCCCACCTGGATGTCATGTGCACAAAACTGATTTTAGATAGAGGTGGATCTTCCAAGTCTCCAACGGTGCAAGATGAAACTCTCGCCAACTTATCAACCTCCCCAGACGTCTTGTTACCTACTTTGAGAGTGACCCTCAAAGGGAACAGAACGGAGAAGACGGCACGGGCTATAATAGACACCGGATCCCAAAGATCGTATATTTTACATAGTACAGCAATGGAAATGGAGTACGAACAATCTAGGAGAGAGTTCTTCCGGCATTCCTTGTTTGGAGGATCGAGTACCGACGTAGTTGAACATGAGGTCTATACCATTCATTTATCTGACATCAATAATTCCTATCGCTGTGAGTTTGAAGCACTAGGTCAACCCCTTATCTGTGGAAGCATACCTCCGGTGTGTCCCAGATCATTTTTAGAAGGGAGTGAAGAACTCGACGTGTCTGATTTGATGAGAGACCGTATAGAAGTCCTTATAGGCGCGGACATCGCCGGGAGATTGCTAACTGATGATCAGAGAAGGATCTCATCTGGACTGGTGGCAATCCGTACCAAACTAGGATGGACTGTGATGGGAAAGATTCCTCCAACGGAGGTGAGAGATGACATCAGCTCCCTTTGCGTGACCACACTTCTATCTTTGGATCTAGAAAACTTGTGGAAATTAGATGCAATTGGAGTCTCTGACGCGGAGGTTGAGAAGAAGACTCAGTCCTTACAAGCTGAAATGGAGGAACATTTCGCCCACACCACGACGCGAGATATCGAGGGGCGCTATGAGGTAGCTCTACCCTGGGTGCAAGACAAGGAAAGGATTCCTTCGAATAAAGACCTAGCCGAAAACCAACTAAGTTCTGTAAGAAGAAAACTTGAAGAAGTTGGAGACATGAATGAGTATGGACAAATCTTTGAAGAATGGATGAAACAGGGGATAATCGAGTATGCCAGAGAGGATAAACTAGATGGTGTACACTACCTGCCACATCGACCAGTGTATAAAAGGAACAGTCACACTTCTAGAATACGGCCAGTATTCAATGCGTCGGCCCGGAAGAGAGGTAAACTTTCCCTGAATGACTGTCTGGATAAGGGACCCAATTTGATAGAAATTATACCAAGACTTTTAAATAAATTCCGGAAATATGAAGTTGGTGTCTCTTCCGATATTGAGAAAGCATTTTTACAAATTGGAATAAAAGAAGAAGACCGAGATTATTTACGATTCCTGTGGCACACAGAAGACGGAAGATTAATCACGTATCGACATAAAAGGGTTGTTTTTGGAATTACCACTAGTCCGTATCTTTTAAAGGCTACCTTATCTCTCCACTTAGATAAGGCTCCTGAACATTTAAAAATCACAGCTGAACAGTTGAAATCATCCTTTTAGGTTGACAATTGTTTATCCAGTTTTCAGAATGTTGAAGAAACGGAGAAATTCGTGAAAGAATCTACTGAACTGCTCTCTACAGCTTGTTTCAATCTCCGAGATTGGGTGAGTAACGTTACAGACTTTTCTCTTATGAACCAACTGAATAAGGAAGTGAACATTTTAGGAATAATATGGAATACTGATAGAGACACACTGACAATTGGTTTGGAAGATTTTGAATTAATTGGACCAACCACCAAGAGAAAAGTACTTTCAATAGCGAGCAAGATATTTGATCCATTAGGAGTTGCTTGTCCTGTGACTTTAATTCCCAAGCTGATATTACAGGAAACTTGGATACAGAAGTTGACATGGGACGAAGTCCTACCTGGATGTTTAGTACAAAGATTTTGGAAGTGGTTTAGCAAACTGAAACACTTGCCTAACATAGAAATTCCTAGATGGCTTTGTTTTAAGGACTCCTATGTAGAGAAAACCACTCTCCACATCTTTTGCGACGCCAGTCAGTTTGCCTATGCAACCTGTATTTTCCTCCGCATTGAAAAGGAAGATAGAGTGGACATCCAATTGATACAGGCTCGAACACGAGTAGCTCCACTGAAGAAACTCACCATCCCAAGATTGGAGCTTTTGGCTTGTCTGATTGGAGCTCGTTTGGCAGCTAACGTCATACAAGATCTGGAATTTGAGGAAATTCCAAGATTTTATTGGACCGATTCGACCAATGCTCTCTGTTGGATCCAAAGGGAAGACAACTGGGCAGCCTTTGTGATGAACCGTGTTAAGGAAATTCATAATCTTAGCTCCCCCGAATCTTGGCGCCACATACCAGGCCGATTAAACCCGGCAGACCTCCCATCTCGGGGATGTTCAGCAGAATCACTTAAGGAGACAAGATGGTGGGAGGGACCTGCATGGTTAAAGGTATCCCAAGAAGAGTGGCCCAAATCAACCATTATCCCTGATTTGGAGATTGTTTATTCTGAAAGGCGCAAGACCATCCTGAACACCTTGTGTACGACAAGAGAAAATGAAAATTTATTTGGACGTTATTCCCATTTTTTGAGAATAGTACGAATCACCGCCTGGATATACAGATTCTTCAACAACGCCAAGATTGATAGAAGAAAGATAATTTCAGAAGATCTCAGTACAGAGGAAATCACTAAGTCAGAAATAATACTGATAAGACTTATCCAGAGAGAATCGTTTTCAGGGCATGAAGATAAGAAACTACAAGGCTTTAAGTTGCTAGTAGACTCTTCAGGGATTTTGAGAATAAAAACTAAAATTTGCAGAAGAGAAGATTTTGCTAATTTTAGAATGCCCATTTTATTGCCCTCAGATCACTTTTTGGTTTCTTTGCTCATCAGGTGGAACCATGAAACCCACGGGCACGCCGGTCTACAAACTCTCCTCGGTATTCTGAGAGAAAACTATTTGATACTAAGATCCAGGAAAACCGTCAAGAAGATCATCAATCAATGCATTCGCTGTAAACGATTCACCGCGACACCAGCTACCGTCGAGTCAACATCATTACCAGAAGACAGAGTACGAGATGCTGCAGTTTTCGAAATAGTAGGAGTTGATCTAACTGGACATCTTATCTTAAAGAATAAGAAGAAAGCATGGATTGTCATCTTCACATGTGCAGTGTATAGAGGAGTTCATCTGGAACTTGTGACATCTTTGTCTATAGAAGCCTTCCTCCAAGCTTTCCGCCGATTTATTGCTCGAAGAGGCCGACCATTGATTGTGTATTCGGATAATGGGACTAATTTCAAAGGTATAGCTAATGCTTTAAAGAAGATTGATTTTTCGAGATTAAAATGTGATCCCACATTGAAAAACATCACCTGGAAATTCATACCGCCTGGTGCTCCTTGGTGGGGTGGATGGTGGGAGCGTTTGATTGGAATGATGAAACAATTGCTCTTTAGGATTCTCGGTCAAACCTCCTTGGGATATGAAGAACTTTCCACGGTAATGTGTGACGTCGAAAGCTTGATGAACACACGCCCACTGACCTACCTAACTGAAGAAAGTGAGGATCTCGCTCCATTGACACCTTCGTTGTTCTTACATGAGGTCAGAGAGGTTGGCGTTCCAGACCTGGACTTGATTGATAACCAGACCCTCTCCCGCAAATATCAATATATCAAACGTGTACGAGAAGATCTTAGAGAACGATTTCGTATCGAATATTTTGGATTCCTGAGACAAGAAACGAGACGCCTGAAGACTACCATACCACTCAAGGTGGGAGACATGGTACTCATTGGACAAGAGAGTTTAAAGAGACTACACTGGCCGTTAGCCAGAATAATCCAACTCTATCCAGGAAAAGACGGACTTGTGAGGGTTGCGAAAGTGAAAACTTCATCAGGTGATAAAATACGACCTATTCAAAAACTCTACAATTTAGAGATAACGCCCGAGATAAGATGTCGAGACCCTCTAACGGAGCGATCTCCCACACAAGAAGTTCGATTGACAACTGAAGAGGACCCTTTGACTTCACAACAAGAGCAACATCACATTGATACCCCGAATGTTGTGTCAAGTTACGGACGGCCCATCAAGAGACCCAACCGATTGGATCTACTGAACTTTTCCTTCCCATGTTTGAGTCGTCGAGACGCCAACTCAAAGGTGGGAGAAATGTTGGAAAAGAAGACGTCCGAAGCAGCCAATGGGAGGCCGGCGGAGGCAGCTACGGGGATGCAGGGGCAAAAATGAGGAAACAATAGAGTAAGAACTTGTAAACAACTTTTTCGAACGCTAGAATTTGCCCTGATCTCCAATTCTTTTAGTGTAAATGTTTAAATAATACTTTACTTATTTTATTAAATTGTAATAAATATAATTTTCCCTCTGTTTTCGTCGTATATTTTAAAAGTGTTATAAACAACGACGCCTTAACTTTGAACCTTCAACCCCGCCGACCAAGAATAGAGGTGAGTGACTACCTCTATAGAATTTAGATCGTCGTCACAACACAGAGTGGCGGTGAAATCGCAATAGCACCTTATCCCAGTACAATATCACATTTGTACTATTTTTTAACGATACAGAAAGGTTAGCTGAAAGGAAATCCAAAACAACACCCAATCATGTTTCTACAATCACTCAGCGAGAGGTATAGGTAAAACAAATCCAATATGGATGGAGAAGAAGTTGAACCATTAATTCTTCCTCAGGTATTCCCAAGACAACCAAAGCCATCTGGAAAATTGCCAACAGAAAGAATAAATCCTGGAGAAAAACAACAAATAACAAAGAGTTTGATTTGTGCTGAAGCCAACAACATCCAACCGGCAAATTAGAGAAGGGTTGATTCACCAATTTAACTTTAAATCCTTTGGGACACTTTGGATCGATTGTTGTTACCTTGTTTTAAATGTTTCTCCATTCTACATTGCTCCAATCTGCAATGGTGATTAATGTTACAGTAGCTCTTTGTCTATATATATGATATAGAGTGTATTTATACTATTGGACCGTATCGGAATAAATAAATAGTGTGTGACGTTTCAGTAACAGTGTTGTTACCATCTTCAGACAAAAGTACTGAATGATAAGGTACAATTTGGATTATAGATTATAAACACAAGGTAATAAGGCACCAAATAAATAAATAGTGTGTGATGTTTCAGTAACAGTGTTGTTACCATCTTCAGACAAAAGTACTGAATGATAAGGTACAATTTGGATTATAGATTATAAACACAAGGTAATAAGACACCAAATAAATAAATAGTGTGTGATGTTTCAGTAACAGTGTTGTTACCATCTTCAGACAAAAGTACTGAATGATAAGGTACCTTTTGGATTATAGATTATAAACACAAGGTAATAAGACACCAAATCCAAATAAATAAATAGTGTGTGATGTTTCAGTAACAGTGTTGTTACCATCTTCAGATAAAAGTACTGAATGATAAGGTACAATTTGTGTATGGTAGATTATAAACACAAGGTAATAAGACACCAAATCCAAATAAATAGTGTGTGATGTTTCAGTAACAGTGTTGTTACCATCTTCAGACAAAAGTACTGAATGATAAGGTACAATTTGTGAATTGTAGATTATAAACACAAGGTAATAAGACACCAAATCCTAATAAATAAATAGTGTGTGATGTTTCAGTAACAGCGTTGTTACCATCATCAAACAAATGTATTGAATGATAAGGCACACAATTTGGATTATAGATTATAAACACAAGGTAATAAGAACAAATTCTTATAAATAAATAGTGTGTGACGTTTCGGTAGCAACGTTGTTACCATCTTGTTACCATTTATTTATTTGGATTTGGTCTTATTACCTTGTGTTTATAATCTATAATCCAAATTGTACCTTATCATTCAATACTTTTGTCTGATGATGGTAACAACACTGTTACTGAAACATCACACACTATTTAATTATTTGGATTTCGTGTCTTATTACCTTGTGTTTATAATCTACTAGTCGAATGACCCGGGCAACGCCCGTGTTTTACCCGATTGAATGTTTTGATTCAAATACTATTTGTTACAATTATAAATTGACGCCTTAAATTAATGCATATATTAGTTAATAACTATAGCCTGTGTGCTTTATCTTTCTTTGTACTGTTGGCTTCCGTAGGCGTCTCTTACTGGGAAAAAGAAAGAGAGGATTCCATTTAGTTATTAACTAATATATGCATTTATTTAAGGAGCGACCCGCTCCAACACAATAGTTACAAAAACCAAAAAGCAAGTGGGGGGGGGGGCAAAGTCAAAAACAAAGTGTCACGCGTAGTGGCGGCGCCATCGTAGCCAACCAATAGGAGAGCGCCATTCCAAAAAAAAGCAAACGGTGACAGAGATGATGACGCTCGTAACTGTATATAGAATAATCCATATTTTACCTTATCATTCAGTACCTTTGTCTGAAGATGGTAACAACACTGTTCCTGAAACATCACACACTATTTATTTATTTGGATTTGGTGTCTTATTACCTTGTGTTTATAATCTATAATCCACAAATTGTACCTTATCATTCAGTACATTTGTCTGAAGATGGTAACAACGCTGTTACTGAAACATCACACACTATTTAATTATTTGGATTTGGTGTCTTATTACCTTGTTTTTATAATCTATAATCCAAATTGTACCTTATCATTTAGTAATTTTGTCTGAAGATGGTAACAACTCTGTTACTGAAACATCACACACTATTTATTTATTTGGATTTGGTGTCTTAATACCTTGTGTTTATAATCTATAATCCAACCCGCTGTTCGATCTTTCTTTTATAGTGATACTGTTGCTAGACTCTTGCAATGGTAGATTAAACTGGCGAAACCGCTGGGAGGGTTCACCACTGATGAGCCAAGCCCTTCCATTATTTTTTTCATATTGCAGTAAGTGCAGTAGAAATTGTTTAATTTCTAAAAGAATCTTACGCGTCTATAATAGTTTCTAATTTTCATTTCAGAATAGTGATATGATATTAACAATGAGAAAGAGAGAAAAAACGAGAAAAAAAAAGAACTGTGTACGAAAGAAAAAAAGTTTTTCTTGATTATTGATACTCGAATAACAACAAAAAAAGTCCACCCAAGATAGTGGACATTGCTGCTGCTGTGATAGAGATGTATGGAGATATCTGAAGATCTTCATTGGACACGACAACAACAGAAAATTGACCCAGAACAGCATCTTTACACACCCAAGAACATTACGACTGCTGTGATAGAAATGTATGAAGACATCTGAGGCTCTTCATTGGACACGACAACAACAGAAAATTACCCAGAACAGCCGCTTTACACACCCAAGAACATTACGACTGCTGTGATAGAGATGTACGGAGACATCTGAGGCTCTTCATTGGACACGACAACAACAACGAAAAATTGACCCAGAACAGCAGCTTTACACACCCAAGAACATTGCGACTGCTTTGATAGAGATGTATGGAGACATCTGAAGATCTTCATTGGACACGACAACAACAGAAAATTGACCCAGAACAGCAGCTTTACACACCCAAGAACATTGCGACTGCTGTGATAGAGATGCATGGAGATATCTGAAGATCTTCATTGGACACAACAACAACAGAAATTTGACTCAGAACAGCAGCTTTACACACCCAAGAATATTACGACTGCTGTAATAGAGATGTATGAAGACATCTGAAGCTCTTCATTGGACACAACTACAACAACAAAAAATTGACCCAGAACAGCAGCTTTACATACCCAAGAACATTACAACTGCTGTGATAGAGATGTATGGAGACATCTGAAGCTCTTCATTGGACACGACAACAACAGAAAATTGACCCAGGACAGCAGCTTTACACACCCAAGAACATTACGACTGCTGTGATAGAGATGTATGGAGACATTTGCGACTCTTCATTGGACACAACAACAACAGTGAAATACCTTTTGAAAAAAAATATTCTTCCAATGTGAAAAGTCTTTTACAATATTTAACGATATCGGTACGAAGCTCAAGTTTACGTGGAGTTAATTGAATTCGTGTTTATATCTCAACATATCGAGCTGAAATGATTTCTCATATATTAGACATAAGCCAAAATCATATTCGTTCAAGGATATATGCATCATATAACTTAATCTACGATATTCTAAATTAAAAAAAAAAGCATATCCTGACCAGGAGCACATGTTCTTTTCAGAAGGCAGAACGCCATCTGGTGGAACATAATAAATATCCATTTCTTGGTTTCTCAAGAAGCCACTGGGCCCAATAATTTTTGGTCAAAGTGGTACAGCCTACTCCACGCTGACGAGCGCCAACATCACGAAACGCGTTCATGGATGACTTTTCTTGATTTATCAAGAAATTGGGTTGGCCAAATATTAGGGAACATGTTAAATCAATGTTTAGTTGATTTCTGTTCCACTAGATGGCGCTCTGCCTTCTGAAAGGCACATGTGCTCCTGGTCAGGATATGCCTTCTTTGTTTTTAATATTAACACCTGAAATTTTTATTTTTATTACTATTGTGTTTTTTTCAACTATTATAAATATAATAAATTCTTATAATAATATCGAATTTCCAAGATAGTCTTTGATGAGTTTGATATTTGTTTTTGACTCGTGCTTTAGATGTACTAAATTTGTTTTTATTAGTTCATAATCGGGAGTTAGGTAGAAATAAAGGGAAAGTTTTTTACTTGGGGATATACACTTCGAATAGAGCTGGGTTCAAAGTGATAAAAGTTTCTATTACGGGTTACCACACAAAAATACAATATACTAGGGCCTAAAGTAAATGTAACTTAATACACAGAAAAGCGTACACTCAAGAGTACAACACCAACAACAAAAAGGAAGTCAATAAAACTCATAATTGGTAAAATAAAAACAAAACAGTACTTATCTTTATTGTAGCGTTGGTAGGGATCGGACTCGGGTCACACCGGGATGCGAAGAGATCCCCAGACACGGAAAAAACACGTAGAAAACACTTTAAGTGTCTCCACACCAATTCTCCACGCTCTGGGCCCCGTAGCATTCCCTTAGTCCCCTCTTATATACAGACATGGTTCGTCCAATGACGTGAGAGATTGGTTCACTAACAAACGAAGACAACATTCTTCTTGCTAAAAACTGATCAGGAAAAAAACTGACAATGTTTGTCAATATAATTTGACAAAAGAATTAAAGAAAAAAAAACAATAAAAAAGACACTCAGAGCAATATAGAAGAACTAGAAGAAAATAACGTTACATTATTCCAATTTTAAAACCAACACCAATTAAATATACACTCAGGAATTAGGTATACATAAAGGAAAAGTTGTCCAATGGGAACATGCACTTCGTATAGAACTAGGTTTAAAGTGTTAAAGAAAGACACCAATAAAAAGACACAAAGTAATATCTATATAGATAATACCGTAACAGAGTTTTCCATTGTAAAGTCCTGAGCTATCTCCTCCGAAGATTCTGAACTACACATAACAATCTATATACCAAAATTTTCGTTATTTTTTTCTTCGTGTCATAGGCCTGTTTTTATTTTCCTAATGTTAACAGTTATTTTTATTTTTTAATTTAATCTATTTTACAATCGTAGATTTTTTGCATTTATCATCATCAATTCTTTTGTTTACAATTGCGTAACTTTTATAGAGAGAAATAAAGAAATACATAATTGATTAGATACAAAAGTGTGAACCAGAAAGTCGATTTTTAAAAATGTTATTATTTAATATAAACTTATTTTAATTTAATTTTGAAATGAAAAGGTAGTGTAAAAGTGTATATGAGGTTAGATTCAAATAGGTTTAATTATGTTAGTTTAATCGCTAAATAAGGTTAGTTTTAGATAAGTTGAATTAGGTTAGTTTCAGATAATTAAAAAAAAATAATGTTCGTTTTTAGAAAAATAATTCGCAATAGTAAGTATATATATTAATATAAAAGATCGAAATGTAAAAATCACTATGTCCAAAATCTTCGCTTTAACTCGTGTAAAACGGCTCGAAGGTACGGCGGTGTCAACGTACAGCGCCGCCTACCAAAGTTACCCTTTTCTGGGAACTCACCAGGTTATATTATTTTTCGAATTGTAGATTGAATTATTACTTTTATTCTATCTTTTATAAGTGTTTGTTATAGTTTTTCATTTGAATTTAGCACAATTTTTGTATCTGGTTATCTTTTTTGGCATCTTTTTTTTCTCATTAATAAGACCTAATCCAAATAATTTAATAGTGTGTGACATTTTTTTTAATTAAATTATTTGGATTAGGTCTTATTTTCTTTTATTAATTTGTTATAGTTTTTCATTTGAATTTAGCTCCATTTTTGTGTCTGTCTTATTTTTTCTTCTCATAAATAGGCTGATGCTGTATTTGTGTACTCAATTGTTGCTTTTTTTTTTATTAAATTATTTGGATTAGGTCTTATTTTCTTTTATTAATTTGTTATAGTTTTTCATTTGAATTTAGCTCCATTTTTGTGTCTGTCTTTTTTTTTCATCTCATAAATAGGCTGATGCTGTATTTGTGTACTCAATTGTTGCTTTTTGTGTCTGGCTTCTTTTTTGCAGTATTTTTTTTTGAATCCTTTTTTTTTTCATCAATTGTTTCCTCACATGCTTGGAATTTTCTTTTTATGCCTGTCCTGGCTTTCAGTTTTATAGATTTCCTCTGCTTGGTTCTTATTTTACCTTTTTTTTTTGAGCGTCTTCTGTCATGCCTCGGAAAGGCCGTGGAAGACTCACTCCCCTGACCGCTAGGCTATTTCTCTTGTTTACTTTTTTACCAATGCCTATAATTTTTCACCTGAAAGATTTTTTTTTATTTGTTATTCAATAAACTATTATCACTTATTTTTGGTCTTCTTTTTATTTACTTATTTTACTGGGGGTTGGTGGAAGGATGGTCTAAGCCGTTGGTTCGGCTCGAAGGTACGGCGGTGTCAACGTACAGCGCCGCCTACCAAAGTTAACCTTTTCTGGGAACTCACCAGGTTATATTATTTTTCGAATTGTAGATTGAATTATTACTTTTATTCTATCTTTTATAAGTGTTTGTTATAGTTTTTCATTTGAATTTAGCACAATTTTTGTATCTTTTTTGGCATGTTTTTTTTCTCATTAATAAGACCTAATCCAAATAATTTAATAGTGTGTGACTTTTTTTTAAATTAAATTATTTGGATTAGGTCTTATTTTCTTTTATTAATTTGTTATAGTTTTTCATTTGAATTTAGCTCCATTTTTGTGTCTGTCTTTTTTTTTCTTCTCATAAATAGGCTGATGCTGTATTTGTGTACTCAATTGTTGCTTTTTTTTTTATTAAATTATTTGGATTAGGTCTTATTTTCTTTTATTAATTAGTTATAGTTTTTCATTTGAATTTAGCTCCATTTTTGTGTCTGTCTTTTTTTTTCATCTCATAAATAGGCTGATGCTGTATTTGTGTACTCAATTGTTGCTTTTTGTGTCTGGTTTCTTTTTTGCAGTATTTTTTTTGAATCCTTTTTTTTTTTCATCAATTGTTTCCTCACATGCTTGGAATTTTCTTTTTATGCCTGTCCTGGCTTTCAGTTTTATAGATTTCCTCTGCTTGGTTCTTATTTTACCTTTTTTTTTTTGAGCGTCTTCTGTCATGCCTCGGAAAGGCCGTGGAAGACTCACTCCCCTGACCGCTAGGCTATTTCTCTTGTTTACTTTTTTACCAATGCCTATAATTTTTCACCTGAAAGATTTTTTTTTATTTGTTATTCAATAAACTATTATCACTTATTTTTGGTCTTATTTTTATTTACTTATTTTACTGGGGGTTGGTGGAAGGATGGTCTAAGCCGTTGGTTCGGCTCGAAGGTACGGCGGTGTCAACGTACAGCGCCGCCTACCAAAGTTAACCTTTTCTGGGAACTCACCAGGTTATATTATTTTTCGAATTGTAGATTGAATTATTACTTTTATTCTATCTTTTATAAGTGTTTGTTATAGTTTTTCATTTGAATTTAGCACAATTTTTGTATCTTTTTTGGCATCTTTTTTTTCTCATTAATAAGACCTAATCCAAATAATTTAATAGTGTGTGACTTTTTTTTAAATTAAATTATTTGGATTAGGTCTTATTTTCTTTTATTAATTTGTTATAGTTTTTCATTTGAATTTAGCTCCATTTTTGTGTCTGTCTTTTTTTTTCTTCTCATAAATAGGCTGATGCTGTATTTGTGTACTCAATTGTTGCTTTTTTTTTTATTAAATTATTTGGATTAGGTCTTATTTTCTTTTATTAATTTGTTATAGTTTTTCATTTGAATTTAGCTCCATTTTTGTGTCTGTCTTTTTTTTTCATCTCATAAATAGGCTGATGCTGTATTTGTGTACTCAATTGTTGCTTTTTGTGTCTGGCTTCTTTTTTGCAGTATTTTTTTTTGAATCCTTTTTTTTTTCATCAATTGTTTCCTCACATGCTTGGAATTTTCTTTTTATGCCTGTCCTGGCTTTCAGTTTTATAGATTTCCTCTGCTTGGTTCTTATTTTACCTTTTTTTTTTGAGCGTCTTCTGTCATGCCTCGGAAAGGCCGTGGAAGACTCACTCCCCTGACCGCTAGGCTATTTCTCTTGTTTACTTTTTTACCAATGCCTATAATTTTTCACCTGAAAGATTTTTTTTTATTTGTTATTCAATAAACTATTATCACTTATTTTTGGTCTTCTTTTTATTTACTTATTTTACTGGGGGTTGGTGGAAGGATGGTCTAAGCCGTTGGTTCGGCTCGAAGGTACGGCGGTGTCAACGTACAGCGCCGCCTACCAAAGTTAACCTTTTCTGGGAACTCACCAGGTTATATTATTTTTCGAATTGTAGATTGAATTATTACTTTTATTCTATCTTTTATAAGTGTTTGTTATAGTTTTTCATTTGAATTTAGCACAATTTTTGTATCTTTTTTGGCATGTTTTTTTTCTCATTAATAAGACCTAATCCAAATAATTTAATAGTGTGTGACTTTTTTTTAAATTAAATTATTTGGATTAGGTCTTATTTTCTTTTATTAATTTGTTATAGTTTTTCATTTGAATTTAGCTCCATTTTTGTGTCTGTCTTTTTTTTTCTTCTCATAAATAGGCTGATGCTGTATTTGTGTACTCAATTGTTGCTTTTTTTTTTATTAAATTATTTGGATTAGGTCTTATTTTCTTTTATTAATTAGTTATAGTTTTTCATTTGAATTTAGCTCCATTTTTGTGTCTGTCTTTTTTTTTCATCTCATAAATAGGCTGATGCTGTATTTGTGTACTCAATTGTTGCTTTTTGTGTCTGGTTTCTTTTTTGCAGTATTTTTTTTGAATCCTTTTTTTTTTTCATCAATTGTTTCCTCACATGCTTGGAATTTTCTTTTTATGCCTGTCCTGGCTTTCAGTTTTATAGATTTCCTCTGCTTGGTTCTTATTTTACCTTTTTTTTTTTGAGCGTCTTCTGTCATGCCTCGGAAAGGCCGTGGAAGACTCACTCCCCTGACCGCTAGGCTATTTCTCTTGTTTACTTTTTTACCAATGCCTATAATTTTTCACCTGAAAGATTTTTTTTTATTTGTTATTCAATAAACTATTATCACTTATTTTTGGTCTTATTTTTATTTACTTATTTTACTGGGGGTTGGTGGAAGGATGGTCTAAGCCGTTGGTTCGGCTCGAAGGTACGGCGGTGTCAACGTACAGCGCCGCCTACCAAAGTTAACCTTTTCTGGGAACTCACCAGGTTATATTATTTTTCGAATTGTAGATTGAATTATTACTTTTATTCTATCTTTTATAAGTGTTTGTTATAGTTTTTCATTTGAATTTAGCACAATTTTTGTATCTTTTTTGGCATCTTTTTTTTCTCATTAATAAGACCTAATCCAAATAATTTAATAGTGTGTGACTTTTTTTTAAATTAAATTATTTGGATTAGGTCTTATTTTCTTTTATTAATTTGTTATAGTTTTTCATTTGAATTTAGCTCCATTTTTGTGTCTGTCTTTTTTTTTCTTCTCATAAATAGGCTGATGCTGTATTTGTGTACTCAATTGTTGCTTTTTTTTTTATTAAATTATTTGGATTAGGTCTTATTTTCTTTTATTAATTTGTTATAGTTTTTCATTTGAATTTAGCTCCATTTTTGTGTCTGTCTTTTTTTTTCATCTCATAAATAGGCTGATGCTGTATTTGTGTACTCAATTGTTGCTTTTTGTGTCTGGTTTCTTTTTTGCAGTATTTTTTTTTAATCCTTTTTTTTTTTCATCAATTGTTTCCTCACATGCTTGGAATTTTCTTTTTATGCCTGTCCTGGCTTTCAGTTTTATAGATTTCCTCTGCTTGGTTCTTATTTTACCTTTTTTTTTTTGAGCGTCTTCTGTCATGCCTCGGAAAGGCCGTGGAAGACTCACTCCCCTGACCGCTAGGCTATTTCTCTTGTTTACTTTTTTACCAATGCCTATAATTTTTCACCTGAAAGATTTTTTTTTATTTGTTATTCAATAAACTATTATCACTTATTTTTGGTCTTATTTTTATTTACTTATTTTACTGGGGGTTGGTGGAAGGATGGTCTAAGCCGTTGGTTCGGCTCGAAGGTACGGCGGTGTCAACGTACAGCGCCGCCTACCAAAGTTAACCTTTTCTGGGAACTCACCAGGTTATATTATTTTTCGAATTGTAGATTGAATTATTACTTTTATTCTATCTTTTATAAGTGTTTGTTATAGTTTTTCATTTGAATTTAGCACAATTTTTGTATCTTTTTTGGCATCTTTTTTTTCTCATTAATAAGACCTAATCCAAATAATTTAATAGTGTGTGACTTTTTTTTAAATTAAATTATTTGGATTAGGTCTTATTTTCTTTTATTAATTTGTTATAGTTTTTCATTTGAATTTAGCTCCATTTTTGTGTCTGTCTTTTTTTTTCTTCTCATAAATAGGCTGATGCTGTATTTGTGTACTCAATTGTTGCTTTTTTTTTTATTAAATTATTTGGATTAGGTCTTATTTTCTTTTATTAATTTGTTATAGTTTTTCATTTGAATTTAGCTCCATTTTTGTGTCTGTCTTTTTTTTTCATCTCATAAATAGGCTGATGCTGTATTTGTGTACTCAATTGTTGCTTTTTGTGTCTGGTTTCTTTTTTGCAGTATTTTTTTTTAATCCTTTTTTTTTTTCATCAATTGTTTCCTCACATGCTTGGAATTTTCTTTTTATGCCTGTCCTGGCTTTCAGTTTTATAGATTTCCTCTGCTTGGTTCTTATTTTACCTTTTTTTTTTGAGCGTCTTCTGTCATGCCTCGGAAAGGCCGTGGAAGACTCACTCCCCTGACCGCTAGGCTATTTCTCTTGTTTACTTTTTTACCAATGCCTATAATTTTTCACCTGAAAGATTTTTTTTTATTTGTTATTCAATAAACTATTATCACTTATTTTTGGTCTTCTTTTTATTTACTTATTTTACTGGGGGTTGGTGGAAGGATGGTCTAAGCCGTTGGTTCGGCTCGAAGGTACGTCGGTGTCAACGTACAGCGCTGCCTACCAAAGTTAACCTTTTCTGGGAACTCACCAGGTTATATTATTTTTCGAATTGTAGATTGAATTATTACTTTTATTCTATCTTTTATAAGTGTTTGTTATAGTTTTTCATTTGAATTTAGCACAATTTTTGTATCTGGTTATCTTTTTTGGCATCTTTTTTTTCTCATTAATAAGACCTAATCCAAATAATTTAATAGTGTGTGACTTTTTTTTAAATTAAATTATTTGGATTAGGTCTTATTTTCTTTTATTAATTTGTTATAGTTTTTCATTTGAATTTAGCTCCATTTTTGTGTCTGTCTTTTTTTTTCTTCTCATAAATAGGCTGATGCTGTATTTGTGTACTCAATTGTTGCTTTTTTTTTATTAAATTATTTGGATTAGGTCTTATTTTCTTTTATTAATTTGTTATAGTTTTTCATTTGAATTTAGCTCCATTTTTGTGTCTGTCTTTTTTTTTCATCTCATAAATAGGCTGATGCTGTATTTGTGTACTCAATTGTTGCTTTTTGTGTCTGGTTTCTTTTTTGCAGTATTTTTTTTTTAATCCTTTTTTTTTTCATCAATTGTTTCCTCACATGCTTGGAATTTTCTTTTTATGCCTGTCCTGGCTTTCAGTTTTATAGATTTCCTCTGCTTGGTTCTTATTTTACCTTTTTTTTTTGAGCGTCTTCTGTCATGCCTCGGAAAGGCCGTGGAAGACTCACTCCCCTGACCGCTAGGCTATTTCTCTTGTTTACTTTTTTACCAATGCCTATAATTTTTCACCTGAAAGATTTTTTTTTATTTGTTATTCAATAAACTATTATCACTTATTTTTGGTCTTCTTTTTATTTACTTATTTTACTGGGGGTTGGTGGAAGGATGGTCTAAGCCGTTGGTTTTCGACCGCTACGACCCGGGTTCGATTCCCGCATTGGGCACTTTTTTCTGAAAAAATAAAAAAAAAAGCTCCAATGGCTTCTGATTCTTGCAAAAGTCCAACCCCACCAGCAAGCGCAAGTAATCAAACGGGGCTCTGGCACACTTGTACATGCAAAGTCGAACTGCTTTTCATACGTGTACCATTTTCAAAGACCCTGCTTAGGATTAAAACTTCTCAGAAGCATAACAATAGTACCAACCTAGAGGTTAACTGGTGTGGATGCATTCCTCTGGGAGTAAGACTATTGAGAAATTCAGTAGGGAGTTATTTTGCTTCTCCGCATTCTAACACTCCAACTGTTAACACTGTGGAAACACTGACTCATGTTTGGTAAGCAATTTCAGGGAAGAAACTATAGACATTGGATTAAATAAATTATTAATTAAATTGCATTAAATAAAAATTATTAGATTTAAATAAATATTATTCGAGTGAAAAAAAAAAGAAAAAATTAACAAATTAGAAAATAAAATTTCGAAAAATACAACTATATTGCAGATAAGATAAGAGGACCTTATTAAAAAATAAATAAACAAACTGTAATTCGACACTATCGATAATTCGACACTTTCGATAATTCAACACTTTCGATAATTCGACCATTTTAAAAATCAAATTTACAAGGTTGATTGTTGTTTAAATACAACTTTGATTTTGCATGCATAAACACAGGCTCTTGTAGCAAGAACCCAACTTTAGTGAAAACTGATGCCTCTTCAGAATGAATGGAAGACTGAAATCTGAAGGAGCAGAAGATATGGGTCATCTTTACATGTATGCTATCCAATGTTCGCACACTTGAAAAAGCTACATATAAAGTTGTCCGTGCGTAAACACAGGCTCTTGTAGCCAAGGTTTGGCCTTGAGCCTTATTTATAGTCATAGCAAAAGCCAACCTTAGTGAAAACTAACGCCTCTCTAGAATGAAGCGAAGGTTGGTATCCGAAGGGGCCAAAGATATTTCAGACACTATACAGTGTGTTCAACTTTGGGCACTGTCAGTATATGTGCTTCAAGGACATGAGAGCACATGCGCTGAAACACCATACGCGTTCCATCGCAAAGATCCTAAAGGCATTGGTGAAAGTATAAATGACCCATATATTCTGCTCCTTCAGATTTCAGTCTTCCATTCATTCTGAAGAGGCATCAGTTTTCACTAAAGTTTGCTTTTGCTATGACTATAAATAATATTTGGGTTCTTGCTACAAGAGCCTGTGTTTATGCATGCAAAAGCAAAGTTGTATTTAAACAACAATCAACCTTGTAAATTTGATTTTTAAAATGGTCGAATTATCGAAAGTGTCGAATTATCGAAAGTGTCGAATTATCGAAAGTGTCGAATTATCGAGTGTCGAATTACAGTTTGTTTATGTATTTTTAATAAGGTCCTCTTATCTTATCTGCAATATAGTTGTATTTTTCGAAATTTTATTTTCTAATTTGTTAATTTCTTTCTTTTTTTTTTCACTCTAATAATATTTATTTAAATCTAATAATTTTTATTTAATGCAATTTAATTAATAATTTATTTAATCCAATGTCTATAGTTTCTTCCCTGAAATTGCTTACCAAACATGAGTCAGTGTTTCCACAGTGTTAACAGTTGGAGTGTTAGAATGCGGAGAAGCAAAATAACTCCCTACTGAATTTCTCAATAGTCTCACTCCCAGAGGAATGCATCCACACCAGTTAACCTCTAGGTTGGTACTATTGTTATGCTTCTGAGAAGTTTTAATCCTAAGCAGGGTCTTTGAAAATGGTATACGTATGGTGATACAGTGCATGTGCTCTCATGTCCTTAAAGTAGTGTAGTTCTGTTGTTTGCAATTTCATTTTCTGATTTGTTAAAATTTTTCTTCTATAGTTTCTCACCTGCGGGTCCTTCGGGTAAACCCGGGGCGTTGCCCGGGTCACTCGGCTAGTAAAATAAATATCATATTTTGCACAAATTCCAATTTTAGAATCAACACCAATGAAATATACAATCAGTAGTTAGGTAGAAATAAAGGAAAAGTTGTTCTCTTGGGGACATTCACTTCGCATAGAGCTGTGTTCAAAGTGCAGAAGAAAAACACCAATAAAATATTTTTATACTCCTGGCGAAGACAGAAGTCTCTGTTGAGACGTTGGGAAAATAAAACTCCAACTGGCCGTGGTGTCTATTTTTTACAGAAATAAAAGAGAAACACAAATTAATATAAAATAAATAGAAAAATATGCAATAATTCCAATTTTGGAATCAACACCAATGAAATAAATACTCAGTAGTTAGGTAGTAATATAGAAAAAGTTGTACACTTGGGGACATATACTTCGAATAAAGCTGTGTTTAAAGTGTTAAAGAAAGACACCAATAAATAAGACACAAATTAATATAAAAGAAACAGAAAATTGTGTATAAATTCCAATTTTAGAACCAACACCACAATGAAATTTATACTCAGTAGTTATCAAAAATACGAAACTATTATAGACACGTAAGATTCTTTTTAAAAATAAAACAAATTCTACTACCCTTACTGCAATTGAAAAATTAATGGGAAGGCCTGGCTCATCAGTGGTGAACCCTCCCAGCGGTTTCGCCAGTTTAATCTACCATACAGTTGTAAAAATTTGCATTTTTGGAACTTCCTTTTATAATGATACTGATGATAGATTCTTGGAATGGGTATTTTAGATGAGGTATGGATATAAGCTTTGAGGACAGTAGAATTACATATAAATATAGTAGTTAGGTATACATAAAGGAAAGGTTATCCAGTGGGCAAATACACTTCGAATAGAGCTGGGTTTAAAGTGTTGAAGAAAGACACCAATAAAAAGACACACACAGAGTAAAATAACAGTAATATATGAAAGATGAGCTCCCTTTTCAATAAGAATGAAGAAAAATTGTTAGCAGAAGATATAAGTCAACGTTACCGGATGGAAAAGTTAACTACACAGGAAATATTTCAGCTTTATTAATGGTCACAGAACTTAACTTTGATTATTTGATTTGATTCAATAACTTTCACACTTTTATTTCTTGTCAAAGTTCCATCACGGATAGAATTATTGTCACCATTTTTAGAAGCGGCTATTTCTTTTCTTTCTTTTTTTATTAGAAAGACAGTTAAATTGATGACTGAATTTAAACTTTTATCTTGTGTACAATTCTATATATATTAAAAAATCCGTTAGAAAAGAAAATTTTGAATCTAACAAAAATATTTGAGTAAAAAAACGGCATTTTCTGATCATGTTACTAAAAATTACTGATGGCTTGCGCCATATATCGGAATAATTTTGATTTTTAATTATTCCATAATTGGTCAAATACCGTTTTTAGATTAATCAAGTAAAGCAAACCACATACGCGTTTCGAGCATTTAGCAAATTCTGGAATAATTAAAAAAATCGATGAATAATTGATGTTTATTCTGATAGAGGGCGCAAGCCATCAGCAACTTTTAGAAGCACAATCAGGAGTTTCTCGTAATACATTTATAATTAAATACTGTAGTAAAGTATTTATTATTATTTATATGTGTACGGATTATTAATTTTTAAAGGGGGTCAGTGGAGTAGTAGTCTAAACCGTTGGCTTCCGACTGCAACGACCCGGGTTCGATTCCCGCATTGGACACTTTTTTTCTGATTAAAAAAAAAATGCTTCAATGACCCCCGATTCTTGCAAATGTACAACCCCACCAGTGAGTGTAAGTAATCTTCTTTCTTTTCTCCACACTGGGTGAAGTAGAATGCTTCTGCCTTTGTCATTAAGACTGGGAGCACTACTCAGTAGCAGGCCACTGACTTAGCTCCAATATGAGGAACAGACACCATGTACAGCCAACATGGAGTACATCCTGTATTCCCTTTGTCATTAAGACTGGGAGCACTACTCAGTAGCAGGCCACTGACTTAGCTCCAATATGTAATGGTGACATGAGGAACAGACACCATGTACAGTCAACATGGAGTACATACTGTATCCCCTTTGTCATTAAGACTGGGAGCACTACTCAATGGTAGGCCACTGACTTAGCTTCAAAAGAAATGGCCACCTCTGACATGAGGAACAGACACTCATGTACAGCCAACATGGAGTACAAACGCTGCTCATCTTGTATCCCTGGAGCCCTTACAGGGTACTATCAACATGGCCAGCTGAGCCCAGGTTGTTTAGTGAGCTTGTTACTGCTCCCCTTCCTTTTTCTTCCGGGCTTGAGACCGGCAAAGGCGGACTTTATATTTGTGAGTCCAAAAGTCAAACTGCTTTTCACATGTGTAGACATGTGGTGTACTTACAGTAAAAGCAGTCGCCTTCTTCTACCCACCATGATTATCATGGCCTGTACCACGTGTAGACATGTGGTGTACTTACAGTAAAAGCAGTCGCCTACTTCTACCCAACATGATTATCATGGCCTGTATCACGTGTACTGGGGATATATAAGGAAAAAATATATATTTTTATATTTATTTTATTTATATTTAGCTAATCTGGAAACTTCACTCATTGCTTATCTTGTATCTTTTAAATGTTGATTTGTGCCTTAAATAAATTGCTGTGTCATTCTGAAGTTTGTCTTTCTTAATTTTCTACGTTACAGTATAAAGGTCACCTCTCCGGTCAAAATAGACGTCAAAACTAAACGCCATTAATTGAATGATTAGAATATGCCTTTCCTTTAATTTAGCTACCTGATCTTAGTACAATTTTGACCATTTCCACTATTTTTTAAAATTCTACAAGGCAGCAGTTCGGAGTAGATTATTAGAATCGCCGAATGTCGTGGTCCATTTGATGACTAGAAAGTGGCTGATTCCACACTCGTCTTTTCTATGATACGTTAACCTTGATAAGGTGTGGACACTGGACATGTGTCGGACCTGGAGGTTGTTGTTGGGTTCTGTGCTGTCTGGAGTATAGGAGCTCCATCTATGCTTACATCCTGTGGTAAATCTGTATAAGACCGGTGGTCTTAATAAAGCTGCATGTGTGTATTCTGTTATAACGTCGGACCTGGAGGCTGTTGTTGGGTTCTGTGCTGCCTGGAGTATAGGAGCTCCATCTATGCTTACATCCTGTGGTGAATCTGTATAACACCGGTGGTCTTAATAAAGCTGCATGTGTGTATTCTGTTATAACGTCGGACCTGGAGGCTGTTGTTGGGTTCTGTGCTGCCTGGAGTATAGGAGCTCTATCTATGCTTTCTTCCTGTGGTGAATCTGTATAAGACCGGTGGTCTTAATAAAGCTGTAGGTGTGTATTTTGTTATAACGTCGGACCTAGAGGTTGTTTTTGGGTTCTGCGCTG
>CP092870.1:62020311-62111265 GCA_030710605.1 Cordylochernes scorpioides | reverse complement strand
ACTGGAGTATAGGAGCTCTATCTATGCTTCCTTCATGTGGTGAATCTGTTTAAGACCGTTGGTCTTAATAAAGCTGTGTGTGTTCTGTTATAACGTCGGACCTGGAGGCTGTTGTTGGGTTCTGTGCTACCTGGAGTATAGTAGCTCCATCTATGCTTCCTTCCTGTAGTTAAACTGTATAAGACTGGTGGTCTTAATAAAGCTGTATGTATTTTTTAAACATTAAATGTGTTTTGTAAAATTGAAAGCCAAAGTTTACTTGAAATTCAAACCAAAACCAATCTTTACACAGAATACAAATTCGAATCATTATAATCAACTCTAAAAGTTCAGAAACTAAACACTTTTCAACTTTCTTACCTTCAACAAACTTTCCTTTTCTTTTTTATTCCTAAAAAATCGATTTTCTTCAAAAGAAATCTTCAAAGATAAAAAAAGGGAGCAAAAAATAAAAGAAGGAATCTTCATTTTTATTTCTCGGCGTCCAATAAATTTTGCATTATGCAAATCAAAGACTAAACTATTTGCAAATATATTTACATATATTAGTTATAACGGTGTGGTTAATAGTTAGTGGCAGTTATGGTATGCATAATTAAGTAGTTAGGTAATAAAATAAATCTTCCTTTTATGGTGCTGGAGTATTGGTTGAATATACAATTAAAAAGATTGAGTATTTTGATGGACGCATTTATTTATAGAGTTTGATATTTGGAAATATTTACTTTATACAGTAGAACCTCTCTTTAACGGACATCTCTCTACTTAGGACAGTTTCCATCACCAATACAGTAGAACAACCTCCATGAGAGGACACTCCTGCTAGAGGACACCTCTCTACACAGGACAGTTTTCATTTCTATAATTACCATTTTTACTATTTAATAACTCTCCAGTAAGAGGACACCTCTCTCTAAAGGACACGTTGGCTCTGTAACTAGGTGTTGTCCTTTACAAAGAGGTAGTTCTACTGTATTTAGCAACTCTCCAGTAAGAGGACACCTCTCTCTAAAGGACACTTTGGCTCTATAACTAGGTGTTGTCCTTTACAGAGAGGTAGTTCTACTGTATTTAGCAACTCTCCAGTAAGAGGACACCTCTCTCTAAAGGACACTTTGGCTCTGTAACTAGGTGTTGTCCTTTACAGAGAGGTAGTTCTACTGTATTTAGCAACTCTAGTAAAAGGACATCTCTCCCTAAAGGACACTTTGGCTCTGTAACTAGGTGTTGTCCTTTACAGAGAAGTAGTTCTACTGTATTTAGCAACTCTTCAGTAAGAGGACATCTCTCCCTAAAGGACACTTTGGCTCTATAACTAGGTGTTGTCCTTTACAGAGAGGTAGTTATACTGTATTTAGTAACTCTCCAGTAAGAGGACAACTCTCTCTAAAGAACAATTTGGCTCTATACCTAGGTGTTGTCCTTTACAGAGAGGTAGTTCTACTGTATTTAGTAACTCTCCAGTAAGAGGACAACTCTCTCTAAAGAACAATTTGGCTCTGTAACTAGGTGTTGTCCTTTACAGAGAGGTAGTTCTACCTTATTTAGTAACGCTCCAGTAAGAGGACAACTCCCTCTAAAGAACAATTTGGCTCTATAACTAGGTGTTGTCCTTTACAGAGAGGTAGTTCTACTGTATTTAGTAACTCTCAAGTAAGAGGACAACTCTCTCTAAAGAACAATTTGGTTCTATAACTAGGTGTTGTCCTTTACAGAGAGGTAGTTCTACTGTATTTAGCAACTCTCCAGTAAGAGGACAACTCTCTCTAAAGAACAATTTGGCTCTATAACTAGGTGATGTCCTTTACAGAGAGGTAGTTCTACTGTATTTAGCAACTCTCCAGTAAGAGGACAACTCTCTCTAAAGAACAATTTGGCTCTATAACTAGGTGATGTCCTTTACAGAGAGGTAGTTCTGCTGTATTTAGCAACTCTCCAGTAAAAGGACACCTCTCCCTATAGGACACTCTGTAACTAGGTGTTGTCCTTTACAGAGAGGTAGTTCTGCTGTATTTAGTAACTCTCCAGTAAGAGGACAACTCTCTCTAAAGAACAATTTGGCTCTGTAACTAGGTGTTGTCCTTTACAGAGAGGTAGTACTACTGTATTTAGCAACTCTCCAGTAAAAGGATACCTCTCCCTATAGGACACTCTGTAACTAGGTGTTGTCCTTTACAGAGAGGTAGTTCTACTGTATATCTTTTGTTGTTCTTAATATCAAACACCAAACTTTTAATTTCTATTTTTCAGTTTTTTTTCTCATGAACAGCGTGTTTACGCAAATTTCACCTTAAATCCCATTTCTTTATTTCTCGTGAAGCCTTTAGAACCAAAATTTTGGTCGATGAGGTACAGTCTGCACTACGCTGACGAGGGCCAACAGCCCGAAACGCGATCGTGGTTGACTTTTCTTTTGATTTATCAAGAAAAATGGTTTGGAATAATATTTTCGGTACAAAGTAAATCAACCTTTAATTGATTATTGTTCCAATAGATGGCGCTCTGCCATCAAAAGTGCTCGTATTGGCGGACAGTATATATTTTTGGTTTTTAATATTAAATATATATAAGATTAGTATAAAAATCTTATATTGTGTCTTTAAAAAAGATTATTCAACTACCTTTTCTGCAATGCTAAATTAATGGAAAGGCGATATTAGAATATGAAACTTCCTTAAATTTTGTCCATAAGTCTAAAGATTGAATTGCCTTCTACATGTGTCGACATGTGACAATTAAAAACAGACTTTATTGACGATCTAGTCAATAATTACACTCAATCAAGAGTTAGGGAAAATTTACAGATTGGGGGGGGGGGGGGGGGGAGCATTTCGCTGAGTATGCGTAGGCCCTCACGCACAAAGGGATCTGAGTTTCGAGCGCACTCAGATGCAGCGCTGATGATCTCGTCAAGAGTGGTTCTTTTCTGAGTGGAGAGGTGCCTGAATAGAGGTTCTCTATCCTCGGGGAAAATAATCGCCTCCACGATGTCACCCTCTGTGACTCCTATGTTGGACAAGGGCTCCGAGAACACTCACGGCTCAACGCATAAATAATATCGTTTGCCTGGTCGTAGCAGGCATCTATGAATTGGGTAGACAGAGGAGGAGGAGGTGTCGCGATGTCCGGCGACGTCCTTTCCCCGTGGAGAGCGGGTGATGTTGTCTCAGCAGGCCGAGGCGGTGAAGGTGTAGGAACTGCGGCTGGTGTTGTCCTCAGCTCAGCTTTTACCTGTCCGAGGACTTTGTAAAGATTGCTGGCTGCTCCGGGCCTCAGATCCAAGATTTGCCCGATTAGGCCGGCGAGGGCGTCGCACTGCGGAGGCGACAGGAGGGGTCCTTTCCTCTACGCCTTGGTCCTCGAGGAGAGGAGGTCTAAGACCTCCTCCCGCCCAAGACCAAGGGCGTCCGTCCCAGCGAAGGATACGCTGGGGTGCCTCTCGATGAACGCATCGAGGTCGACTCTCGTTGCGTTCTTTGCTAATGACGTGGAGGACGCAGAGGTCTCCTCCACGATGGACATATCCACGTCCGGTGTTGGGGCCGCAGGTCCGAGGATCTTCTGGGCGGGCAGAGGGTCACGCGGGGCAACGAAGTCCGGCCGAGCGGGAGGCGGCTCTGGATGTTGTGAATTGGCCGAGCGTGGGCCCACGGAACCCTCAGGCGCCTGCAGGGACGGAGCAGGGATCACAGGTGGAGGGGCAGAAGGCGTCTCCTCCATAGGTAAGGCTGGTGCCGCTGGTGGAGATGGCCGAGGTGCGGATGGATGGAGCACAGCTCGGGCCATGGGAGGAGCGCTGCAAACCTCCATGGCTAGATTGGAGGGAGCTGGCGCAGGAGGCTGGGCTGCTGACCGCTGAGGCGGTGCAGAGGTGGTCGGTGGTGGGACGCCAGCAGGAGTGGTTGGTGGGGCCATTCTGGTGTTGTTGACCAGCCCTGCAAGCAGGGGGCAGATGGCCCTCCGATGCCCTTGTCCGTGGCACCTGGAACACCTGATGCCCGAGGATAGGTACGCCGGCCAGGCTTGGCCTTTGATGTTGATGTCGAGGCGGGTTGGAAGCCTCTCGATGGTGATCCCCTCATGTAGGGTGATGAAGACGTCACGCCGGCCATCGACGTAGACGTAGGGGCCTGCCTTCATCTGCTTAGGGGCGATGGACGTAACCCGCCCATATGGAGAGAGGGCGTTGATGACAGCGGAGTCTCCTACAAAGAAGTGGAGGTTACCCACTGTAATCCTTTCCGCTCTTTTGCGGAAAGGGAATGCCCTGAGGAGTGTTCCCTCAACCTCGAAGCCCTCACTTATGAGGCGCTCGGCCAGGCCTCTGTTGGTCAGTCCCAGGAGCTGGTGGCCGTTCACCTTGGTGATCTGGATGACTCCGGCAGTTCCTCCGAGCATCCTATCCAGTGCCCTAAGGTAGTGGAAGGGCTCCAGTTCGGGGCTGTGTTCGATGTACTCACAGTGTTCCTCGGAGGAGGACGCCTGCCGCGCCCTGGCTTCCGCGATGTGTGCTCTGGTGACCCTGATTTCTTGGGCCCGCGGCACCGAACCCGCCGATGGTTGAGGTCGGCGAATGGTCCTGGAGCCTCCGGCATTGGAGGATGGTGCAGCCGCCGTAGGCGAATTTGCCGAGCCACGGCGCCTCTTCCTACTCTGGACGAGGGTAAATCCGTCCTCAGCTCCAGGATTCACCTCTTCTGTGATGTCAGCCCAGTTTCTCCGGACTTGAGCAGCGGCGTTAGAAGTTGGAATAGCCGCAAGAGGTCGACCGGCGCG
Source organism: Cordylochernes scorpioides (assembly GCA_030710605.1). Taxonomy (NCBI): domain Eukaryota; kingdom Metazoa; phylum Arthropoda; class Arachnida; order Pseudoscorpiones; family Chernetidae; genus Cordylochernes; species Cordylochernes scorpioides. The sequence goes on along the minus strand of CP092870.1, from coordinate 62,106,489 downwards.
GCAGAAATTGCATCCTGGCTGCCGGCGGGCGGATTTACATAGTTTTAATTTTTCTCAAAACAATTTGAATTTCGTTCTGCAAATCTTGATTTGCGGATAATTCTGCACATGGTTGTGCTAGTGAGCCGTGCCTTAGAGGCTTTTGCTCGGCTTTTGACGGGCTTTCAGCCCATACCAAATTTGTCGCTTGCCGCGACATCTTTCCGCTCGCCAGAGGCGAGAATTACGGAGCTCGCGCGACGCGTGGCCGCACGGTCAACGTATGTGTAGACATGTGACAATTTGACAATTAAAACATACTTTATTGACACTCGTCAATAGTTACATTCAATCAAGAATTAATGGGATTTACAGATTGGGGGGGGGGGGGAGCATTTCGCTGAGTATGCGCAGGCCCTCACGCACAAAGGGATCCGAGCTCCGAGCGCGCTCAGATGCAGCGCTGACGATCCCGGCAAGAGTGGTTCTCTTCTGAGTGGAGAGGCGCCTGAGGAGAGGTTCCCTATCGTCGGGGAAAATAATTGCCTCTACGATGTCACCCTCTGTGACTCCTATATCGGATAAAGGCTCCGAGTAGCGCTCATCGCTTAATTCATATATTATGTCATTTGCCTGGTCGTAGCAGGCATCAATGAATTCGGTAGACAGTGGAGGTGGAGGTGTCGCGATGTCCGGCGACGTCTTTTCCCCGTGGAGAGCGGGTGGTGTTGGCTTAGAAGGCCAAGGCGCAGGCAGTGTGGGTGTTGGAGGCACTGCTGGTGTTGTCCTGAGCTCGGCCTTGACTTGTCCGAGGACTTTGTACAGGTTGCTGGCTGCTCCGGGTCTCAGGTCCAGGATTTGCCCGATCAGGCCGACGAGGGCGTCGCACTGCGGAGGCGACAGGAGGGGTCCCTTCCTCTGCGCCTTGGTCCTCGAGGAGAGGAGGTCCAGGACCTCCTCCCGCCCAAGACCAAGGGCGTCCGTCTTAGCGAAGGACACGCTGGGGTGCCCCTCGATGAACGCATCGAGGTCGACTCTCGTTGCGTTTTTTGCCGATGACGTGAAGGACGCAAGGGTCTCCTCCACGATGGACATGTCCACGTCCGGTGTTGGGGCCGCAGGCTCGCGACTCCCAGGTGTTTGCAGGGACGGAGCAGGGGTCACTGGTGGAGGGGCAGGAGGCGTCTCCTCCATAGGAAAGGCTGGGGCCGCTGGTGGAGATGGCCGAGGTGCGGATGAGTGGAGCGCAGCTCGGGCCACGGGAGGAGCGCTGCAAACCTCCATGGCTGGATTGGAGGGTGTCGGCGCAGGAGGCTGGGCTGCTGACCGCTGAGGCGGTGCAGGGGTGGTCGGTGGTGGGACGCCAGCAGGAGTGGTCGGTGGGGCCGTTCTGGTGTTGTTGGCCAGCCCTGCAAGCAGGGGGCAGTTGGCCCTGCGGTGCCCCTGACCGTGGCATCTGGAACACTTGATGCCGGTAGAGAGATAAGCGGGCCAGGCCTCGCCTTTGATGGTGATGTCGAGGCGGGTGGGGAGCCTCTCGGTTGTCATTCCTTCGTGAAGGACGATGAACGCCTCGCGGCGACCGTCGGTTTAGGTGTACGGGCCGGCCTTCATCATTTTGGGCGCGATGGATGTGATGCGCCCAAAGGGCCTAAGGGCGTTGATGATGGCTGAGTCCTCCACGAAGAAGGGGAGGTTGCTCACCGTTATCCTTTCCGCTCTTTTACGGAAAGGAAACGCCCTGAGGAGAGTGCCCTCAACCTCAAGGCCGTTGTTTATGAGGCGCTCGGCGAGGCCCCTGTTGGCCAGTCCCAGGAGTTGGTGGCCGTTTACCTTGGAGATCTGGATAATTCCGGCGGTTCCTCCAAGCAGCCTGTCCAGCGCCCTCAGGTAGTGGAAGGGCTGTAGCTCGGGGCCGTGTTCCAGGTAGACGCAGTGCTCCTCGGAGGAGGACGCCTGCCTCGCCCGGGCCTCTGTGATATGGGTCCTGGTTGTCGGGATCTTCTGTGCCCGGGGTACCGATCGAGCCGATGAATGCAATCGGCGACTGCTCCTGGCGCCACCGCTGTTGGAGGATGGTGCAGCGGCTGTAGGCGAATTTGATGATTCGCGGCGCCTCTTCTTGGTTTTCACGACGGTAAAGTCGTCTTCCGCTCCGGGGCTCAAATCCTCAATGCAGTCCGCCCAGCTTCCCAAGACACGGGCAGCGCCATTGGATGACATACCGGCCGGCAAGTTGAGCGTGACGTCACGCGCGGCGGCCAGATTTACATCTTTAACGCCTGCCGGCGGATTTGCATAAACTCGATTTTCTGAGTTTTCTTTTAAGATTTTCTGATTTCCGTTTTCGCTTGAAATCCTCCCACCAGTAGGAGCTGGGATGCTGGGCCTTCCAGGCTCTTGTCCAGCAGATCCCGAGCTCCCTGGCGATGCCGAACTCGACATGCCTAAATGCATTTTACCGCCCGCCAAAGGCGAAAAACACGGAGCTCGCGCGACGCGTGGCCGCACGGCCGAGTGTAGACATGTGGTGTACTTACAGTAAAGGCAGTCGTTAATTACCCACCATGATTATCATGGCCTGTACCATATGTAGACATGTGGTGTACTTACAGTAAAAACAGTCGCTAACTATCCACCATGATTATAATGGCCTGTACCATGTGTATACATGTGGTGTACTTACAGTAAAAGTAGTCGCTAATTACCCATCATGATTAGCATGGCCTGTACCATGTGTAGACATGTGATGTACTTACAGTAAAAGACAGTCGCTAACTACCCACAATGATTATCATCGTCTGTACCATGTGTAGACATGTGGTGTACTTACAGTAAAAGTAGTCGCTAATTACCCATCATGATTAGCATGGCCTGTACCATGTGTAGACATGTGATGTACTTACAGTAAAAGACAGTCGCTAACTACCCACAATGATTATCATCGTCTGTACCATGTGTAGACATGTGACAATTTTTTTTTGACAATTAAAATACCTTTATTGACTTCTTGGTCAATTAGTATACTCCGAAGAGTTGAGCAACGTTAATATTTACAAATGATATTTCACATTAGGCAGTTCCTCACTGAGGGTCGTCTGGACTCTGTCAGGGGGGTAACATCCTTCTGAGCTCGTGTAAACACTCACGTCCAAAGGGATGTATGTCCCGAGCGCGCTCAATGGCAGCGCTGATGATTTCGGCGAGGATATTTTTCCTCCGAGTGGAAAGTCTGAGGAGAGGCTCCCTGTCCTCGGGGCATATGATAGCATCCGTGATGTCACCCTCTGAGAGTCTCAATTCGGATAAGTGCTCCGAGTAAGGTTCACGGGTGGCTGCTCCGGGCCTCAGTTCCAAGATTTGCCCGATCAGGCCAGCGAGGGCGTCGCCCTGCGGAGGCGAGAGGAGGGGGTCCGTCCCAGCAAAGGACACGCTGGGGTGCCTCTCGATGAACGCATCGAGGTCGACTCTCGTTGCGTTCTTTGCCGATGACGTGGAGGACGCAAAGGTCTCCTCCACGATGGACATCTCCACGTCCGGTGTTGGGGCCGCAGGCCCGAGGGTCTTCTGGGCGGGCAGAGGGTTACGCGGGGCAACGAGGTCCGGCCGAGCGGGAGGCGGCTCAGGATGTTGTGAACCGGCCGGGCGAGGGCCCACGGGACCCTCAGGCGCCTGCAGGGGCGGAGCAGGGGTCACAGGTGGAGGGGCAGAAGGCGTCTCCTCCATAGGCAAGGCCGGGGCCGCTGGTGTTGGACGGCTCTGCTGCCGGGACACGGTGGACGATGCACCAGGTGGAAGGGGTGCCGGTTGTGGCTGGCCGTTGTTGGAGGCTCTCCCAGGATTGATAGGGCAGTTGGCCCTACGGTGACCCTGCCGGCCGCATCTGGAGCACTTGACTCCATATGAGATGAAAGCCGAGAGGACGTTACCTTTGTTTCTGATGACGACGCGGGTCGGGATCTTTTCCAAGGCAATGCCCTCCTTTAGGAGGATGAATGCCTCGCGTCGGCCATCCGTGAAGGTGTACCTTCCGGCTCTCAGCCGGATGGGGACGATGGAGGTCACGTCACCGTAGGGCTTGAGGGCCTCGATGACGGCGGCGTCGTCCACGAAGAACGGCAAGTTTCCGACGGTGATTCTTTCCACCCTTTTCTTAAAGGGGAAGGCCCTGAGGTGGGTGTGCCCAATATCAAGACCGTACTTTATGAGTCGCTCCGCCAGGGCCTTGGTGGACAGGCCTACCAGCATATGGCCGTCCATTTTCATTACCTGGAGGACATTCCCGGCTCCTCCAACTAGCTCTTCCACCGCCTGCAGGCAGTGCTCCACGAAGACGCAGTTGTCTTCTGTTGAAGAGCGCTGGCGTGCTCTGGCGTCGGCGATGTCGGCTCGGGTAGCCCTGATCACCTGGACCTCCGTAGCCCTACCCGCAGGTGGTCGACTTCGCGGGGTTGCGCCGGTCCTTCCGGAAGTTGCGATGCCGTTTGAGCGCTGCTCGACAGGGCGGCCTGGCGAATCCCTTCGTCTTCGCTTGTGTTTGACCTCGGTGTAGCCATCTCCACCTGATTCTGAAGCCTCTATTTGCTCGGCCCAGTTCGTCGCAGCGGTCAAGGCGCCGCTTGTTGATGGCGTGACGTCAGCGACGCAAGCCGCGGCGAAATTTGCATGCTTTCTGTCAATGGCCAGATCAGCATAGTTGCCGCTTGCAATAGCTATTCTCGAATTTTCATCCTGAATTTGGTTTTCCGCGCTTATCTCCGCAACGGTTTGACTGTCAGAGCCGAGCCTTCCAGGCTCATGCTCAGCTCGATGAGGGCTTCCAGCCCATACCAAATTTGTCGCTTCCAGCGACATTTTTCCGCTCGCCAGAGGCGAGAATTACGAATCTCGCGCGACGCGTGGCCGCACGGTCAACGTAGACATGTGGTGTACTTACAGTAAAAGCAGTCGCTAACTCCCCACCATGATTATCATGGCCTGTACCATGTGTTGACATATTGTGTACTTACAGTAAAAGCAGTCGCTAACTATCAATCATGATTATCATGGTCTGTACCATGTGTAGACATGTGTTGTACTTACAGTAAAGGCAGTCGCTAACTACCCACCAGGATTATCATGGTCTGTACCATGTGTAGACGTGTGGTGTACTTGAAATAAAAGCAATCGCTAACAACTTACCATGAGTATCATAGCATATTTGGAATAAATACCAACATTTTCTAACCAACCAACAAATATCTTTAATCACGTAGAGAAGTATTTAAGATACATGGAATATATTTCTTCCCATTTGACCCTGAGCCAAGTTTTCAGACGACTATTGATTTTCAATCAGAAATCCCAATTTCCATTTTGAATATTTGTTGTCATCATTAGGAGAGGGTGGTTGTCATGGTAACAGCTTAGTTCTCAGTTTTCAATTAGGGTTAAGAAGACCTGAAAAATATATATTAGATATATATTTTTTTAAAAAATAGAGCAATCCATAAATAAATCTTCAATTAAAAAGGACCTATAATACAATAAAATGCAGCTTGTGATTGTAAAACGACATTTGAAAATTATCCCGCGAATGTTTCTTTTGAGCGAAAAATGAAAATTGATTTCAAGGAGAAATAACGACTATTTCTAACCTTAAGGATGAAGTATGAAAGGATGAATTGTGAAGAATAATGATAAATGGAAATTCCCATCCCTGGACACTTTTATTTTTTCGTTTATCATTACCTTTCACAATTCATCCTTTCATACTTCATCTCTAAGGGTTAGAAATAGTCGTTATTTCTCCTTGAAATAAATTTTCATTTTTTGCTCAAAAGAAACACTTGCGGGATATTTTTCAAATGTCGTTTAAAAAAAGACATATATTGGATCAAAATATCATTTATTTTACCAATATTTCAGTTGGCTGAACGCCAACCTTTATCAAGGTATTATAAATTGTCAACAACAAACTCGGGGCGTCAAATAACGTCAATAGAATTAAGTTTATTGACGTTATTTAATTCTGTTAACGTTATGTGGCGCTGAGTTTGTTGTTGACACACATTAATATGTTATAATACCTTGATAAAGGTTTGCGTTCTACCAACTGAAATATTGGTAAATTAAAAGATATTTTGATCCCTAATATATGTCTTTTTAATTGAAGATATATGTAAAAAATAATACAAATGTCATATTGTACTGTGATAAGATGGATAAATTATAAAAATTACATCTCCTTATCGTTTGACTGAAAGTTGCTGATGGCTCACGCCATCTATCGGAATAAATATAAACTATTTATTGATTTTATAATATATTCCAGAATTTTTGCCAAATACCCATTCTTGATTAATTAAGAAAAGTCGTTGAGGTACAGCTTGCACCACGCTGATGAGGGCCAACAGCCCGAAACGCGTACGTGGTTAGTTTTTCTTGATTAATCAAGAATGGGTATTTGGCCAATTCTGGAATAATTGAAAAATTTAACATATAATTGATTTAAAATGAAAGGATTCAAAAGCACGAATGTTTTTTTATATATAAAACAAACTTCTACTGCCCTTACAGGATGAAAAATATATTGGGAGGGCTTGGCTCATCAGTGGTGAACTCTCCCAGCGGTTTCGCCAATTTAATCTACCAGACCTCTTCTCAGAGCTCTAATAGAAGTTTGTATTATGTATAAAAGAAACATTCGTGCTTTTAAATCCTTTCATTTTATATGTATAGATGGCGCGTTATTGCTTTGGATATATTTGATGTTTATTCCGATAGATGGCGTAAGCCATCAGCAACTTTTAGTTACACGATAAGGGGGTGTCTTTTTCTTTCTTTTTATATATATTTTTTATTTATAAAAGATCCACAAAAAGTCCTTTATTTCGAATTTTAAAAATTATATCAATTTGTTAGTATGGGGAATGGATACATCAAAATCTTTGGTAACGTATGATTTGTAAATGTCGTACTTTGCTTTGCTCAGAGGACCTCGTAATTAAGATTTGTAACGTTTCAAAATGAAGTTTTCTGGGCATTGTTTTATTCCTTTACAGATTCAGGTATGTTCTTTTTTATATAAATTTATTTGATGGTTCGTCTTTTGACTTAAAATGTTCTTATGTTAATTCTAAATTATTATAGACGCCAATAAATCTATTGAAATTTGAACAATTTTATACTGCCTTTATTGTAATGAAAAACCAATAGGGATGGCTAATCAGTAGTGAACCCTCCCAGCAGTTTCACCAATTTAATCTACCAGACCGGCTTCTTTAGAGCTCTAATACTGTATTGGATCATTCTGTTTATATATGTTACACTGAAGGGTGGAATCTTAGAAATGGTATTTAAGTAAACTATGGACAAAAGCTTTTAGGACAGTAGAATTACAAACCCTCCCAGCGGTTTCGCCAATTTTTAATCTACCAGACCGCTTCTTTAGAGCTCTAATACTGTATTGGATCATTCTGTTTATATATGTTACACTGAAGGATTGAATCTTAGAAATGGTATTTAAGCAAACTATGGATATAAGCTTCAAAATCAGTAGAATTACACAAACAATACTTATGTATTTGTGGGATGGTTGTGTGGCTTGTGGAAAGGCCGCTGATAAAATTATAATTATTTAAAAAAAAAATTCATTCAAACCCAGAAATATAAAGAGAAAAGAAGTAACAGTCGTTGGAAGCAAGCCTTGTTGTTTATGACACGAGTGGCCAGCAAAAGTCACGGATGACGCCCGCGCATGCGTAGTGAGGTATTCTCCCAGCTCGCGCTTGCCGAGGCGTAGTGAGGTCGCCACACTACTGCCTGTATGTGTAGTGAAGCTTTGTACGAAGCAAAGTGTAGTCGCCTTATATTCAATAGAAAAAAAACCTTGTTTCAATATTGAGTAGAAACAACAGGCCTCCAGGGAAAAGTCATCTTTTCAAAAAACCTTTTTAATCTTCAGCTTTCGGACACAAACATCCTTCCACAGTATAAAACATCATTAAACCATATAATACTGTTACGCGTGATCCCTCCCGATCTCTTGGTACGATCCGCTCCTTCGGTCGCGGAGTAGCTCCTCCCTGCAGGCACCCTGACGACGTCCCGAGTTCCACCTCTCAAGTGGACACTCCCTTCCTCTGGCAGTATCTCTCGGCCTTACCACTGGTGGGGGGACACGAGAGACTTACCAGAAGAGTTGTAGCAGCAGCAGCGGCCCGACGAAGATGGCAATGGCTTGAGGAATGACAGGAGGCGGCACGGAGAACCAGAAGCACTTCTTTTATTGTCATATATCACTAAACATTACATATAACTTGAACAATAAACAACGGGTATTTACATTACGCCACCTCCCGGGGCCAATATAAAAAGGTATTTACAGTCAGGAGAGGTGGCCTCCGCAGGAAACGGGATCACAGCAGTCGGCGACTCCCGTATCAGTTGCAGATGCAAAACAGGCGAACGCGCCATCTACTGGCGGAGGTTGCAAGTGTTCTTCTCGTAACAATACAATGTAATTCGGCTATAGAACGACGTTTAACAAGTTTTACAGCAAATGTTTCTTTTTACATAACGTAAAATTGTAATTTATTTTAAGGAGAAATAACGACAATTTCTAACCTTAGAGATGAAGTATGAAAGAATGAATTTTGAAGAGTAATGATAAACGGAAAAATAAAAGTGTCCAGGGATGGGAATTTTCCGCATATCATTACTCTTCACAATTCATCCTTTCATACTTCATCCCTAAGGTTAGAAATTTGTTATTTCTCCTTAAAAGTGCTCCGCTTACCGGGCAGATGCCACGTCCACTAGGCTACCCTGGACATATTTTTTAGTTCGTAAATATTATATAAAGTAATTTATAATACAATATAATGTGGTTTATGATTGTAGAATGACATTTAAAAATTATCCCGCATGTGTTTCTTTTGAACGAAAAATCGAAATTTATTTTAAGGAGAAATAACGATTATTTCTAACCTTAGGGATGAAGTATGAAAGGATGAATTGTGAAGTGTAATGATAAACGGAAAATAAAAGTGTCCAGGGATGGGAATCAAACCCACTTCATTATACCATGTTTTCTACTGTAGATACCGTTTGTACCTGAAATCTAGAGTTTAAAAAAGTTTGTAAAATGGTTCTTTGCCTTGAGGCCTGATTTCTTTACTCAATACTACTTATTTTTTACACATAGTACAAATAATTATAAATATAAAATAGGCGTTATTGTTAATTTTCTAAATATTCACACCCATATTTTACAAAAATATATGATAAAAATGGCAAATACTGACCAGTAGCACAAATGCTTTACAGAAGGCAGAGCGCCATCTGGTGGAACAGTAATCAACTAAACATTGATTCAGCATGTTCCCTTATGTTTGGCCAACCCAATTTCTTGATAAATCAAGAGAAGCCATCCACGAACGCGTTTCGCGCTTTTGACGCTCGTCAGCGTGGAGTAGGCTGTACCACTGCGACCAAAAATATTTTTTTGGTCCCAATGGCTTCTTGAAAAACCAAGAAATGGGTATTAAAGGCCAAACTTGCATAAATACGCTTAACACATAAAAAAAACGAAATTAAAAAAAAAAAAAAGATAAAAAGGTCAGGGTTTGAAATCAATAATAAAAATGGCATATCCTGACCAGGAGCACATGTGCCTTACAGAAGGCAAAGCGCCATCTGTTATCAAAAATTTATTTTGCCCATAATATAAATATATTTAGCACTTTTTTTTATCTCCATTGAATATAACAAAATATTTTAAAAACTTAATTCTGTTGACGTTATGTGGCGCTGAGTTTGTTGTTGACACATATTAATATGTTATAATACCTTGATAAAGGTTGGCGTTCAGCCAACTGAAATATTGGTAAAATAAATATATTATGTGGGAAAAACAGTACAAATGTGATATTGTACTGGGATTAGGTTCATAAATTATGTAAAAAAGGCATCTCCTTATCGTTTAACTGAAAGTCTCTGATGGCTAGCGCCATCTATCGGAATAAATATCAACTATGCATTGATTTTTTAAAATAAATTCTAGAATTTGTCAAATACCCATTTTTGATTAATTAAGAAAAATCATTGAGGTACAGTTTGTACCACGCTGATGAGGGCCAACAATCCGAAACGCGTACATTGGTTAGTTTATCTTGATTAATCAAGAATGGGTATTTGGCCAATTCTGGAATAAATAAAAATAAACGAATAGTTGATATTTATTCCGATGGATGGTGTAAGCCATTAGTAACTTACAGTTTTTCAAAGGTTTACAATTAAATACTACTTATATATATTTTTAACATCTCTCTCTTCTTATATGTCAAGTATGGCTGATCATTGACATGTGGAATGTGTCTAGGTGTGGAAGGATGGAGATTGTCTTCAAAGAGATTCTTAACATCTTGGAATGGTGAGTTCTCAACATAGACAACTGATCGACAAAACTTTAAGGAAGTGTAACTACTACCAATCATGATTATCATCGTTTGTACTACGTATTGGGATAAGTAAAAATGAACTTAACGATATTTAAACATATCTTCTTGTGTGTGTGTGTGTGTGTGTGTGTGTGTGTGTGTGTGTGTGACAGCATAAAAGTCAATGGGAGCGTATAGATAGAATAAATACAGTAGAACAACCTCTCTGACAACACCTAGTTACAGATCCAAAGTATCCTTTAGGGAGAGGTGTCCTCTTACTGGAGAGTTGCTAAATACAGTAGAACTATCTCTCTGTAAAGAACAACACCTAGTTACAGAGTCAAAGTGTCCTTTAGGGAGAGATGTCCACTTACTGGAGAGTTGCTAAATACAGTAGAACTAGCTCTCTGTAAAGGACAACACCTAGTTACAGAGTCAAAGTGTCCTTTAGGGAGAGATGTCCTCTTACTGGAGAGTTGCTAAATACAGTAGAACTATCTCTCTGTAAAGGACAACACCTAGTTACAGAGTCAAAGTGTCCTTTAGGGAGAGATGTCCACTTACTGGAGAGTTGCTAAATACAGTAGAACTAGCTCTCTGTAAAGGACAACACCTAGTTACAGAGTCAAAGTGTCCTTTAGGGAGAGATGTCCACTTACTGGAGAGTTGCTAAATACAGTAGAACTACCTCTCTGTAAAGGACAACACCTAGTTACAGAGTCAAAGTGTATTTTAGGGAGAGATGTCCACTTACTGGAGAGTTGCTAAATACAGTAGAACTACCTCTCTGTAAAGGACAACACCTAGTTACAGAGTCAAAGTGTATTTTAGGGAGAGATGTCCACTTACTGGAGAGTTGCTAAATACAGTAGAACTAGCTCTCTGTAAAGAACAACACCTAGTTACAGAGTCTAAGTGTCCTTTAGGGAGAGATGTCCTCTTACTGGAGAGTTGCTAAATACAGTAGAACTACCTCTCTGTAAAGGACAACACCTAGTTACAGAGCCAAAGTGCACTTTAGGGAGAGATGTCCACTTACTGGAGAGTTGATAAACACAGTAGAACTACCTCTCTGTAAAGGACAACACCTAGTTACAGAGTCAAAGTGTCCTTTAGGGAGAGATGTCCTCTATAGTCACTAAACAGGAAAAGAATGGATATTTTGGTCAATTCTGGAATTATTAAAATCAACAAATGTTTCTATCTATCTCTTTCTCCTTGTTAATATCATATAACTATACGGCCTAAAATTATTGTAAATATGTATATATACAAATGTAAAGGCATTCATGTATGACAACGCAAGTGTCTGTAAAGAGATAGATAACTTCAAATTAAAATAAATAAACAAATAATTGATATTTATTCCGATAGATGGCGCAAGCCATCAGTAAATATTAATTGCACGAACATTTATCAAAATACGAAACTATTACAGACGCGTATGATTATTTTTAAAAATAAAACACTTCCTACTGTCTTTACTGCAATTAAAAAAATAATGGGAAGGCCTGGCTCATCAGTGGTGAACTCTCCCAGCGCATTCACCAGTTTAATTTACCACTTTATTGCTCTTAATGCAATGAAAAAAATAATGGGAGGGGCTTGGTTCACCACTGATGAGCCAGGCCCTACCATTAATTTTCGCACAGCAGTAAGAGCAGTAGAAATTGTTTATTTTTAAAAAGAATCATACGTGTCTATAATAGTTTCGAATTTTGATAACAGATGGCGCGCTAATGTATCATAATATCATTACAGTTATGGCGTTTAGAACACCGCATTAAAATATCTGCAGAAGAACAAAATAATGCTGTAGGCAGACAACCAAGTAACCAATGAAAAGCAGCCACCTAAACGAACAAACGACAGCGGAAGTTTGAGCCAATTAGATACCAGCTTCCTTTGGGGTAGAGATAATTGGATAAAACAACTTTACAATAGAAGCTATCCCTAGTGGCATTGTGGACTTCTTTTTTGGGTTTTAGATGAATGGTTAGCATTTTCAGTGAATATTTTATTAAACACACGGCAAAATAACTCTCTTTTTATAAAACTGAAATGAAATTAATATAATCATGGTTTTTTTATTTAATAAATAAATCAAAAGTCTAGAAATCTCTTGTGATAAAGAATAATCTCTATGTGAGTGTTTTTATTACCATTGTCATCTGGTGTTTAACAAATGTTGAGTACGCTTATTGTAACAACAATACTGAAGACATTTTAATAAACTCTTATATACATTCATGGACAAAACTTAAGGAATTGGAAAATATTTGATGTCTCCGGTCGTCCACTTCTTTTAAGGAGACAGGCAATTTTGTTCATATTTGGTTATCTCGTATGTCTTCAATAAAAGTCACTGTAATATCTTTCAGAGATATTTTCTGAATCCCGATATACCTGCTAAAAGGTATAATTTCCTTAAGTTTTGTCAATGAGTGTATACACACTTGGTTATCTCGTGTGTCTTCAATAAAGGTCACTGTAATATCTTTCAGAGTTATTGTCTCAATCCCGATATACATGCTAAAAGGTACAACTTCCTTAAGTTCTGTCCATGAGTGAATACAAACCTGTATTATATAGTTAAACAGGATTATCCAATTAAAACACAAAGTATCTGTAAATAGCTTCCGAACTTCTCCCAAGTTCTGTCTCGTGATAAGGCCATATCGAAATTTTCTGTCGGTGACTCGGAAGGGCCAAAATTAATGGGAAATCGATGGAAAACGGATTTGTTGTAAATTCTTTTTTTCCAAATTTCTAGTTTGGTTTGAATATGTGATTTAAAAAATGGATGAATTGTGTAGGAATAAAGTTTGAATGTTTGGTATATATGGAAATATATTTCTATCCTATGTTACATATATATAAACTCGAGCTATGTGTGATTGGACTGTAAATAGAACCTCCATCTTCTATTGTAGGGATTATCAAAAAGTGAAAGTTATATAAACTTATGATTTATGCTTTGTTTTAAAAATAAATATATGTTAGTTCCATATGTTTGAATTGAATATTACACCTTAGTTCTATATATTTTATTGCTTTAAAATGGAACACAACAAAAAAGAAACTACAATTGCAGATGATTTGATAACTAACTGAAAAAAAAAAACAAAAATAATAAATAAAATAAAATGATGATAAAAATTGCATATGTCTGCTAGATAAAATGCATCTATGAATTAAAAAATAAGAATAATTAAAAACTTAACATATAAATTTCAAATATAGGGAATATGTGAATTTCTTATTTTCCAATCCTTCTTTTTTACATATGAGTGATCTCAAATAACTCATGGACAAAACTTACAGACATAGAATTCTGTGGAATGGTAACATTAGTATTCTGGTCTGTATCTTCAGACAAACATTGATTAGAACTTAGATTAAGCGTTTGCTACATAATTCACAGTACGTCTGGAATCTCTCATGAGCTTTAGAAATACAGAAATATTCTGGTCTGTATCTTCAGACAAACATTGATTAGAACTTAGATTAAGCGTTTGCTACATAATTCACAGTACGTCTGGAATCTCTCATGAGCTTTAGAAATACAGAAATATTCTGAAAAAAACAAGATAATATTATTAAGTGTCAAACAATATTTTTATTATTATAATATAACCTCCATGAGAGGACACTCTTACTAGAGGACACCTCTCTACAAAGGACAGTTTCCATCACCAATACAGTAGAACAACCTCCATGAGAGGACACTCTTACTAGAGGACACCTCTCTACTAAGGACAGTTTTCATCACCAATACAGTAGAACAACCTCCATGAGAGGACACCTCTCTACAAAGGACAGTTTCCATCACCAATACAGTAGAACAACCTCCATGAGAGGACACTCCCGCTAGAGGACACCTCTCTACAAAGGACAGTTTCCATCACCAATACAGTAGAACAACCTCCATGAGAGGACACTCCCGCTAGAGGACACCTCTCTACAAAGGACAATTTACATCGCCAATACAGTAGAACAACCTCCATGAGAGGACACTCGCGCTAGAGGACATCTATCTACAAAGGACAGTTTCCATCATTAATACAGTAGAACAACCTCCATGAGAGGACACTCGCGCTAGAGAACACCTCTCTACAAAGGTCAATTTCCATCACCAATACAGTAGAACTACCTCCATGAGAGGACACTCGCGCTAGAGGACATCTCTCTACAAAGGACAGTTTCCATCATTAATACAGTAGAACAACCTCCATGAGAGGACACTTCCGCTAGAGGACACCTCTCTACAAAGGACAGTTTCCATCACCAATACAGAAGAACAACCTCCATGAGAGGACACTCGCGCTAGAGGACACCGCTCTCTAAAGGACAGTTTCCATCACCAATACAGTAGAACAACCTCCATGAGAGGATACTCCCGCTAAAGGACACCTCTCTACAAAGGACAGTTTCCATCACCAATACAGTAGAACAACCTCCATGAGAGGACACTCCCGCTAGAGAACACCTCTCTACAAAGGACAGTTTCCATCATCAATACAGTAGAACAACCTCCATGAGAGGACACTCGCGCTAGAGTACATCTCTCTACAAAGGACAGTTTCCATCACCAATACAGTAGAACAACCTCTATGAGAGGACACTCCCGCTAGAGAACACCGCTCTCTAAAGAACAGTTTGGCTCAGCAATTAGGTTTTGTCCTTTACAGAGAGGTAGTTCTACTGTATCCTCCATAGCACACGCAATACAGACTATGATAATCATAGTAAATAGTAATTGAAGATATTTGCTTTTTTGGGAATAATATTATTAATATAAAAATAAAACTGCCATGCCATTCTTCGATATGGTGAAATTTACATTGATTTTGTCGATATTTTAAATCTATATTTTATATTTATACTCATGGACAGAACTTAAGGAAGTTGTACCTTTTAGCATGTATATCGGGATTGAGACAATAACTCTGAAAGATATTACAGTGACCTTTATTGAAGACAAACGAGATAACCAAGTGTGTATACACTCAGGACAAAACTTGAGGAAGTTGTACCTTTTAGCCTGTATATCGGGATTGTGACAATAGGTCTGAAAGATATTACAGTGAACCTTTATTGAAGACACACGAGATAACCAAGTGTGTAGGCACTCATGGACAAAACTTAAGGAAGTTGTACCTTTTAGTATCTTTATCGGGATTGAGACAATAACTCTGAAAGATATTACAGTAACCTTTATTGAAGACACACAAGATAACCAAGTGTGTATACACCCATGGACAAAACTTAAGTAAGTTGTACCTTTTAGTATCTTTATCGGGATTGAGACAATAACTCTGAAAGATATTACAGTGACCTTTATTGAAGACACACGACTTAACCAAGTTTGTATACACTCATGGACAGAACTTAAGGAAGTTGTACCTTTTAGCATGTATATCGGGATTGAGACAATAACTTTGAAAGATATTAAAATGACTTTTATTGAAGACACACGAGATAACTAAGTGTGTGTACACTCATTGACAAAACTTAAGGAAGTTGTACCTTTTAGCATGTATATCGGGATTGAGACAATAACTCTGAAAGATATTACAGTGACCTTTATTGAAGACACACGAGATAACCAAGTGTGAATAAAAAAGACGACATGTGACAACAAAGTGTATTCACTTCCGTAAGTTTTGTCCATAAGTGTAAATGCCCCAACACTGTAAATCTTCATTCAAAGTCATCCAACGATCAGAGAAGACAAAGGATGTAGTGGAGTGAAAGAATTAAAAGAAAGTGTTAAGACATAAAGCCAATTTGGTAAAATGACTAAAACACTCAGGTAATTGTCTCCAAGGGACTCTGACGGATGACTTAAGTAATGGGAAATCTCTTAGAAGGAAAAGAGTTATCCATCAAAGAATTACCAACAAACTTAAGTTTTAATATTCCATAACCTCCGTGTTAACAGAATCTACCTTCCTTTCATGGAAACTTTACTCCTATTTCTTCTTCTTTTCGATTAGGTACAGGCCATGATAATCATGGTGGTTAGAAGGCGACTACTTTTACTGTAAGTGTACCACATGTCTACACATGTGAAAAGCAGTTCGACTTAGCACATACAAATGTGCCAGAACCCCGTTTGGTTACTTGCACTCACTGGTGGAGTTGGAGTTTTGCAAGAATCGGGGGCCATTTGAGCATTTTTTTTTTAATCAGAAAAAAGTTCCCAATGCGGGAATCGAACACGGGTCGTAGTGGTCGAAAACCAACGGTTTAGACCATCCTTCTACCGACCCCCTTCTGATATCTGTTAATGGTGACACATACATATAGATTTTTGAAAAAGGCATCTCCTTATCGTGCAACTGAAAGTTACTAATGGCTTACGCCATCTATCGGAATAAATATTGTCGCGGCTGGACCCTACCGGTTCTTTGCGACAACGCCGCTTCCTCCTTCGTGGATCACCTACTCAGGCTCCCGTTGCTCTTCCCCGCAGGCCACCCAAAGACGTCCTGAGATCCACCTCTCCAGTGGAACTCCCTTCCTCTGGCAGTATCTCTCGGCCTTACCACTGGTGGGGGGACACGAGAGACTTACCAGAAGAGTAGCAGCAGCCTGGCGATGAAGGCAATGGCGAGAGTAACGACAGAAGGCAGCACGGAGACTTTAAGCACTGACCTTTATTGTCATCCACTACTAAACATTACATTTAAATGTGATAAATAACAATGGGTATTTACATTATATTACATCCTGGGGCCAACATAAAAGTGTATATACAATTAACCTCCCCAGGAAACAGGACCACAGCAGTCGGCGACTCCCAAATCTGTTAGAGAAGGGAAACAGGCGAAAGCGCCATCCATTGGCGGAGGTTGTAATCATTTGGAGGCCTTACACGCAACAATAGCAACTATTCTCATTGATTTTTAATTATTCTGTTGATATTTATTCCGATAGATGGTGCAAGCCAACAGCAACTTTCAGTTGTACGATAAGGAGATGCCTTTTTCTTAATTTATGCACCTTATTCCAATATAATATCACATTTGTACTATTTTTTTCAAAACACATAGAGTTGAGAGATTAAGGGAGAAACTATAAAAACTGAATTTATACTTTGAAAATGCAAATAGATTTTTTTATCTATAGATTTGGCATAGACACTTTACCAGCTAAACACCACTTTGACAGATTGTGAAGGTTACAATAGATTCCTTGTGGATCTCATGGAATAAAGTCCGCCCTAGACTGACGAGGGCCATTAGCCAGAAACCATGGTCTCTAGGTGGACACTTCTCAGTTTACCAAAGCTGGTGTTGTGGCTTTGTCACCGACCTGAGGCCGTTAGTTTGTAGCGACGGTCAATAGATGGCGTCTGGTTTTGCGTACGTGTTGGTGTGGCTTGTGGAAAGGACGTTAATAAAATTATAATTATTTTTATAAAATAATTTATCTGAAACCCAGAAATATATAGAGAGGAAAGAAATAACGGCCGCTGTAAGAAAGCCTTGTTGTTCGAACAGCGCGCGTGCTAAGAGTCTCGTATGCCGCCCGCGCATGCGTAGTGAGGTGTTCTCTCAGCTCGCGCTTGCCGAAGTGTAGTGAGGTCGCCACATATCTATTTGAAGGGAGATGTGACGTTTATTTTTATATTAAAATTACAATTCCAATTATTTCATTTCCAAAGCGCTATATCCCGCAAGGGATAATTGCGTCAAACAAGGAGAAAAGTTTATTTACATAAGTTATTTACATTATTCAACGCATGAAAACATTAGAAATCCAGATTTTGTAGAAAGTTTAGAATGTATTTACAAAATGAATTGAACTTTAAATATGATTTTTTATCGGAAATCAAATCGTTAAGTTCACAAACAACTAGTTCATTCTTCATTCTATGAAAATACAATTATATTGTTACATATTATTGCAACTTTGTAGGGTCATCCACCATGATTCCTTCCTTCTTTGTGTCGTACACCGAGCGGGTTTCTATAACCTACGTAAATAAATTACCTTTTAAAGTTACTTTGTTTATTTGTTGACTTCCTCATAGTTGGTGATCTTTAGTCTTTGCATCCATGGTTCCTCTCTCTACAATAAACAATCAAGATATATACAATACCAATGTAATAAAAAGAATAATATTATAAAAAGGAATTCAGAGAAAAAAACACAGCTATATGAACCAATTGTTTAACTCCTGACATTTCAGTAAATTCCTGTCATTCTCTTCATGAGAATTTGGATTAGGTTTTATTTTCTTGTATTATATATAATACATATATAATACAAGAAAATAAAACCTAATCCAAATTCTCCTGGAAACTCAATAAAAATTTGTTATTTATTTATTTTGTCCTACAGGGAGAATCCTGTATGGCACGTGTGCCCAATAAAGGCTATATTGCTATTGTATTATATATGGACATCTTTGTTGACATAAGAATGACTATCATTAATCCTTTTTTCCACTTGATTTTATTAATATGTAAGATTCTAT
Source organism: Cordylochernes scorpioides (assembly GCA_030710605.1). Lineage (NCBI taxonomy): Eukaryota > Metazoa > Arthropoda > Arachnida > Pseudoscorpiones > Chernetidae > Cordylochernes > Cordylochernes scorpioides. The sequence continues at coordinate 62,087,598 of CP092870.1, read as the reverse complement.
CTAAAAATATAATCAAAGTAGTGCCATTAATAAGGTTCAAAGCCTCTTCAATGTTGTTATTATAATTTATCTTTAGAATTCTTGGTTTTCTCGTGGGAGCGAAGTAGGTGAGTATTTTGTACATCATCCAGATCACAGCTATGATTATCATCAGTATGATGTTTATCATTATTGGAATGATATAGGATTTCATTATTCTTCAACATGTTTCAGTTTCTGCTTTGCTTATTTCTGAAATAATGTAGATAAAGTGGTCTTAAGATCGGTTGGTCCCTGACTGATATTGAAGACCTTCAATATGAGATATCTGTTTGAAGTTATTATGCTAATTTTAAAATTATTTTTATTTCGGTTTCTGTATTTATGAGGTTGACTTACCATATCAGACTTCTATCCGGCTCAAGGTACCAATGTATGAAAAAGTGAAAGTTATATAAGCTTATGATTTTTGCTATGTTTTAAAAAAGGAATCGATGTTGGTTCCATATTCTTAAATTGATATATAACACCTTAGTTCTACATATATTTTATTATGATGCACTAGCGCGCCATCTGTTATCAAAATTCGAAACTTTTTTAAAAGGGTAAAGTTCTTTTTTAAATTAAACAATTTCTACTGCCCTGACTGCAATCGAAAAATTTTCCATTATTTAAAATGGAATACAATAAAACAAAAAGAAACTACATTTACAAAATGATGTGAATACTAAGAAAAAAAAAGGAATAATTACAAGATTAACATATAAACTTCAAACAATGTCAGTGACATGACCAGTAGTGCTGAGACGGCAAAGAATTACTGGAGATACAAGCTAGACTGGATTCCAGAGCAGAAGCTGGATGAAGCTATGCAAGGCTAGATGAACTGCCAATTTTGCATCATAGTGCGATAAGCAACAACTATTCTTCATAGAGATTATGAATAATATTGAAAATTCCGTGTTTGCTTTGAAGAAGGATTTTGAACTCTAGATAGACATTTATTGAAGGGGACAGAGGTTTTTCACACTTGGTTATCTTGTCTTCAATAAAGGTTACTGTGATAGCTTTCAGAGTTATTGTCTCAATCCCGATATACATGCTAAAAGGTACAACTTCCTTAAGTGTTGTCCATGAGTGTATACACACTTGGTTATCTCGTGTGTTTTCAATAAAGGTCACTGTAATATCTTTCAGAGTTATTGTCTCAATCCCGATATACATGTTAAAAGGTACAACTTCCTTAAGTGTTGTCCATGAGTGTATACACACTTGGTTATCTCGTGTGTCTTCAATAAAGGTTCACTGTAATATCTTTCAGAGTTATTGTCTCAATCCGATATACATGCTAAAAGGTACAAATTCTTTAAGATTTGTCCATGAGTGTATACACACTTGGTTATCTCGTGTGACTTCAATAAAGGTTCACTGTAATATCTTTCAGAGTTATTGTCTCAATCCGATATACATGCTAAATGGTACAACTTCCTTAAGATTTGTCCATGAGTGTATATACACTTGGTTATCTCGTGTGTCTTCAATAAAGGTCACTGTAATATCTTTCAGAGTTATTGTCTCAAACCCGATATACATACTAAAAGGTACAACTTCCTTAAGTTATGTTCATGAGTGTATATACCCTTGGTTATCTCGTGTGTCTTCAATAAAGGTCACTGTAAAATCTTTCAGAGTTACTGTCTCAATCCCGATATACATGCTAAAAGGTACAACTTCCTTAAGTTATGTCCATGAGTGTATACACACTTGGTTATCTTGTGTGTCTTCAATAAAAGTCACTGTAATATCTTTCAGAGTTACTGTCTCAATCCCGATATACATGCTAAAAGGTACAACTTCCTTAAGTTATTTTCATGAGTGTATACACACTTGGTTATCTCTTGTGTCTTCAATAAAGGTCACTGTAATATCTTTCAGAGTTATTGTCTCAATCCCGATATACATGCTAAAAGGTACAACTTTCTTAAGTTTTGTCCATGAATGTATACACACTTGTTTAACTCGTGTGTTTTCAATAAAGGTCACTGTAATATCTTTCAGAGTTATTGTCTCAATCGCGATATACATGCTAAAAGGTACAATTTCCTTGAGTTATGTCCATGAGTGTATACACACTAGGTTATCTCGTGTGTCTTCAATAAAGGTCACTGTAATATCTTTCAGAGTTATTGTCTCAATCCCGATATACATGCTAAAAGGTACAACTTTCTTAAGTTTTGTCCATGAATGTATACACACTTGTGTAACTCGTGTGTTTTCAATAAAGGTCACTGTAATATCTTTCAGAATTATTGTCTCATCCCGATATAAATGCTAAAAGGTACAATTTCCTTGAGTTTTGTCCATGAGTGTATATGTAAATTAAGAAGTATATGCAGCTATAACTCTCTAAAACCTATTTGAAGAGCCATAAATTGCTCCTTATAATAGTATTCACCATAAATTCACTTTATATGCTTGAAGTCAGGTGAGGAGTTGTAAAAATTGTCAACATCAGATAACCATTACCCGGGATCTAATTCTGTATTGACAACTCTTTTATTAATTAAAAATATGCTTAATTAGTGCCCGATTCTCTGCAAAATTCACCTAACCTGTGAGTGAAACTAAACAAATGGTACACTATCACATTTTTGAATGCAAATTTTGAACTGTTTTCTACATATTTAGACATATTGTGTACTTACAGTAAAAGCAGTCGCTAACTACCCACCATGATTATCATGGCCTGTACCATATGTAGACATGTGACAATTTTTTTGACAATTAAAACAGACTTTATTGACGATCTAGTCAATAATTACACTCAATCAAGAGTTAGGAAAAATTTAGAGATTAGGGGGGGGGGGAGCATTTCGCTGAGTATGCGTAGGCCCTCACGCACAAAGGGATCTGAGTTTCGAGCGCGCTCAGATGCAGCGCTGATGATCTCGACAAGAGTGGTTCTTTTCTGAGTGGAGAGGTGCCTGAAGAGAGGTTCTCTATCCTCGGGGAAAATAATCGCCTCCACGATGTCACCCTCTGTGACTCCTATGTTGGACAAGGGCTCCGAGAAGCGCTCACGGCTCAACGCATAAATAATATCGTTTGCCTGGTCGTAGCAGGCATCTATGAATTGTGTAGACAGAGGAGGTGGAGGTGTCGCGATTTCCGGCGACGTCCTTTCCCCGTGGAGAGCGGGTGATGTTGTCTCAGCAGGCCGAGGCGCAGGCGGTGGAGGTGTAGGCACTGCGGCTGGTGTTGGCCTCAGCTCAGCTTTAACTTGTCTGAGGACTTTGTAAAGGTTGCTGGCTGCTCCGGGCCTCAGATCCAAGATTTGCCCGATTAGGCCGGCGAGGGCGTCGCACTGCGGAGGCGACAGGAGGGGTCCTTTCCTCTGCGCCTTGGTCCTCGAGGAGAGGAGGTCTAAGACCTCTTCCCGCCCAAGACCAAGGGCGTCCGTCCCAGCGAAGGACACGCTGGGGTGCCTCTCGATGAACGCATCGAGGTCGACTCTCGTTGCGTTCTTTGCTAATGACGTGGAGGACGCAGAGGTCTCGTCCACAATGGACATCTCAACGTCCGGTGTTGGGGCCGCAGGTCCGAGGGTCTTCTGGGCGGGCAGAGGGTCACGCGGGGCAACGAAGTCCGGCCGAGCGGGAGGCGGCTCTGGATGTTGTGAATTGGCCGAGCGAGGGCCCACGGAACCCTCAGGCGCCTGCAGGGACGGAGCAGGGATCACAGGTGGAGGAGCAGAAGGCGTCTCCTCCATAGGTAAGGCTGGGGCCGCTGGTGGAGATGGCCGAGGTGCGGATGGATGGAGCACAGCTCGGGCCACGGGAGGAGCGCGCTGAGGCGGTGCAGAGGTGGTCGGTGGTGGGACGCCAGCAGGAGTGGTTGGTGGGGCCATTCTGGTGTTGTTGGCCAGCCCTGCAAGCAGGGGGCAGATGGCCCTCCGATGCCCTTGTCCGTGGCACCTGGAACACCTGATGCCCGAGGATAGGTACGCAGGCCAGGCTTGGCCTTTGATGTTGATGTCGAGGCGGGTTGGAAGACTCTCGATGGTGATCCCCTCATGTAGGGTGATGAAGACGTCACGCCGGCCATCGACGTAGACGTAGGGGCCCGCCTTCATCTGCTTAGGGGCGATGGACGTAACCCGCCCAAATGGAGAGAGGGCGGTGATGACAGCAGAGTCCGCTACAAAGAAGGGGAGGTTACCCACTGTAATCCTTTCCGCTCTTTTGCGGAAAGGGAATGCCCTGAGGAGTGTTCCCTCAACCTCGAGGCCCTCACTTATGAGGCGCTCGGCCAGGCCTCTGTTGGTTAGTCCCAGTAGCTGGTGGTCGTTCACCTTGGTGATCTGGATAACTCCGGCGGTTCCTCCGAGTTTCCTATCCAAAGCCCTAAGGTAGTGGAAGGGCTCAAGTTCGGGGCTGTGTTCGATGTACACACAGTGTTCCTCGGAAGAGGACGCCTGCCGCGCCCTGGCATCTGCGATGTGAGCCCTGGTGGCCCTGATTTCTTGGGCTCGGGGCACTGATCCCGCCGATGATTGAGGTCGGCGAATGGTCCTGGAAGCTTCGGCATTGAAGGAGGGTGCAGCCGTCGTAGGTGAATTCCCAGAGCCACGGCGCCTCTTCATACCCTGGACGAGGTTAAATCCTTCCTCAGCTCCAGGATTCACCTCTTCTGTGATGTCAGCCCAGTTTCTCCGGACTTGAGCAGCGGCGTTAGAAGTTGGAATAGCCGCAAGGTCGACCGGCGCGGCAGAATTTGCATCCTGGCTGCCGGCGGAGGGATTTACATAGTTTTGATTTTTTCTCAAATCAATTGGAATTCCGCCTTGCAAATCTTAATTTGCGGATAATTCTGCACATGGTTGTGCTAGTGTGCCGTGCCTTACTGGCTTTTGCTCGGTTTTTGACGGGCTTTCAGCCCGTATAAAATTTGTCGCCATCCGCGACCCTTTTCGCCCGCCTGAGGCGAAAAACTCAGGAGCTCGCGCGACGCGTGGCCGCACGGCCGAGTGACAATTAAAAACACATTTATTGACAACTCAGTCAATTGTTACACTCAAGTCAGTGGGGGGGGGGGAAATTACAATTATTTACAATAGTTTCATCAGCGGCACAACATTGACCTAAAGTCCGACAATTGGTCGAGGGCAGATTGATCATCGCCTCGAGCACGCTCGATGACAGAGCCCAAGAAGTTCGCAAGGATGCTCCTTTGGTTTGGATGTGCGCCGAGAATATCATTCCGTTCTTCTCCGGAATGCAGAGCCGCACGAATGATTTGTTCCGGTCTGGTCCAACCAAGTAAGGGTATCAGGAAGGTCCTATAGTTCAATTCCTTGAACAGGTCGAGGAGCCACCTCTCACGGGCCTCGTCTGTCATCTTGACTGGCAGTGGAGGCGGATAGCCCACTTCAGCTGGTGCTGACTCCTCCCCTTGAGGAGCGGGCGGCGCCGTCTCAGCAGGCCGAGGCGCAGGCAGTGGGGGTGTTGGAGGCACTGCTGGTGTTGTCCTGAGCTCAGCCCTGACTTGTCCGAGGACCTTGTAAAGGTTGCTGGCTGCTCCGGGCCTTAGATCTAAGATTTGCCCGATCAGGCCGGCGAGGGCGTCGCACTGCGGAGGCGACAGGAGGGGTCCTTTCCTCTGTGCCTTGGTCCTCAAGGAGAGGAGGTCCAGGACCTCCTCCCGCCCAAGACCAAGGGCGTCCGTCTTAGCGAAGGATACGCTGGGGTGCCCCTCGATGAACGCATCGAGGTCGACTCTCGTTGCGTTTTTTGCCGATGACGTGGAGGACGCAAAGGTCTCCACGATGGACATCTCCACGTCCGGTGTTGGGGCCGCAGGCTCGCGACTCCCAGGTGTTTGCAGGGACGGAGCAGGGGTCACTGGTGGAGGGGCAGGAGGCGTCTCCTCCATAGGAAAGGCTGGGGCCGCTGGTGGAGATGGCCGAGGTGCGGATGAGAGGAGCGCTGCAAACCTCCATGGCTGGATTGGAGGGTGTCGGCGCAGGAGGCTGGGCTGCTGACCGCTGAGGAGGTGCAGGGGTGGTCGGTGGTGGGACGCCAGCAGGAGTGGTCGGTGGGGCCATTCTGGTGTTGTTGGCCAGCCCTGCAAGCAGGGGGCAGATGGCCCTCCGATGCCCTTGTCCGTGGCACCTGGAACACCTGATGCCCGAGGACAGGTACGCAGGCCAGGCCTCGCCTTTGATGTTGATGTCGAGGCGGGTTGGAATCCTCTCGATGGTGATCCCCTCATGTAGGGTGATGAAGACGTCTCGCCGGCCATCGACGTAGACGTAGGGGCCCGCCTTCATCTGCTTAGGGGCGATGGACGTGACCCGCCCATATGGAGAGAGGGCGTTGATGACCGCGGAGTCTCCTATAAAGAAGGGGAGGTTACCCACTGTAATCCTTTCCGCTCTTTTGCGGAAAGGGAATGCCCTGAGGAGTGTTCCCTCAACCTCGAGGCCCTCACTTATGAGGCGCTCGGCCAGGCCTCTGTTGGTCAGTCCCAGGAGCTGGTGGCCGTTCACCTTGGTGATCTGGATGACTCCGGCAGTTCCTCCGAGCATCCTATCCAGTGCCCTAAGGTAGTGGAAGGGCTCCAGTTCGGGGCTGTGTTCGATGTAAACACAGTGTTCCTCGGAGGAGGACGCCTGCCGCGCCCTGGCTTCCGCGATGTGTGCTCTGGTGACCCTGATTTCTTGGGCCCGCGGCACCGAACCCGCCGATGGTTGAGGTCGGCGAATGGTCCTGGAACCTCCGGCATTGGAGGATGGTGCAGCTGCCGTAGGCGAATTTGCCGAGCCACGGCGCCTCTTCCTACCCTGGACGAGGGTAAATCTTTCCTCAGCTCCAGGATTCACCTCTTCTGTGATGTCAGCCCAGTTTCTCCGGACTTGAGCAGCGGCGTTAGAAGTTGGAATAGCCGCAAGAGGTCGACCGGCGCGGCAGAATTTGCATCCTGCCTGCCGGCGGGCGGATTTACATAGTTATGATTTTCTTTTGAATTCATCGAGGAATTGGTCTGCAAAACGTTTTTTGCTGTTATTTCCGCACTGGGCTGTGCTTTAGAGCCGAGCCTTACAGGCTTTTCTTCGGCTTTTGACGGGCTTTCAGCCCATACCATATTTGTCGCCATCCGCGACACTTTTCGCCCGCCAGAGGCGAAAAACTCAGGAGCTCGCGCGACGCGTGGCCGCACGGCCGAGTGTAGACATGTGGTGTACTTACAGTAAAAGCAGTCGCTAACTACCCACCATGATTATAATGGCCTGTACCATGTGTAGACATGTGGTGTACTTACAGTAAAAGCAGTCGCTAACTACCCACCATGATTATAATGGTCTGTACCATGTGTAGACATGTGGCGTACTTACAGAAAAATCAGTCTCTAACCACCCACCATGATTATAATGGTCTGTACCATGTGTAGACATGTGGTGCACTTACAGTAAAAGCAGTCGCTAACTACCCACCATGATTATAATGGTCTGTACCATGTGTAGACATGTGGTGTACTTACAGTAAAAGCAGTCGCTAACTACCCACCATGATTATCATGACATGTACCATGTGTAGACATGTGACAATTTGACAATTAAACAATATTTATTGTCATCTTAGACAATCGGTAAACTCCTAAGAGTTAAGTAGGAAGAGTTACAATTTACAGTTCAAAGGCGGTGTCCTCACCAAGGGTCGTCTGGACTCAAGCAGGCAATAACTTCCTGAGTTCGGACATACTCTCAAGCATAGAGGGATCAGAGTCCCGAGCGCGCCAGATGTACCCGAGGATGTACCTATCCCGAGTGGGTAGGCGCTTGATGAAGGGCTCCCTATCCCCGGGATACAGGACTGCTCTCACGATGTCATCCACGTCGACTTGCGATTGGAACGTGTGCTCCAAGTCGATTTCACTACTCAATTCGTGAATTAAGTCTCCTGCCACCTTCCAGCGCCTGTCCATCAGAACTCTTTCCATTTGGGCAGACAGTGGAGGCGAAGGTGTCGTCATGGCCGGTGTCGTCGTGTCCCCATGGGGGACGGGTGGTATTGGCCCAGTGAGCCGAGGCGCAGGCGGTGGGGGTGCACAGCGCTCCTCCTCCGTTATTGGAACGCCCTCCTCCATCTCCGTCGGGGCGGGCAGCGGGAGTGTTCTGAAAGCGGGTGACAGTTGTTTCCCATGGGAAGTGAGCGGCGCCGGCTCAGATGGTCGAGGCGCAGACAGTGGAGGTGTAGGCACTGCGGCTGGTGTTGTCCTCAGCTCAGCCTTGACCTGTCCGAGGACTTTGTATAAGTTGCTGCCTGCTCCGGGCCTCAGATCCAATATTTGTTTGATCATGCCGGCGAGAGCGTCGCCCTGCGGAGGTGACAGGAGGGGTCCATTCCTCTGGGCCTTGGTCCTGGAGGAGAGGAGGCCAGGACCTCCTCCCGCCCAAGACCAAGGGCGTCCGTCCCAGCAAAGGAAACGCTGGGGTGCCTCTCGATGAACTCATCGAGGTCGATTCTCGTTGCGTTCTTTGCTGCTGACGTGGAGGACGCAGAAGTCTCCTCCACGATGGACATCTCCACGTCCGGTGTTGGGTCCGCAGACCCGAGGGTCTTCTGGGCGGGCAGAGGGTCACGCGGGGCAACGAATTCCGGCCGAGCGGGAGGGGGCTCTGGATGTTGTGAACCGGCCGGGCGAGGGCCCTCGGGACCCTCAGGCGCCTGTAGGGACGGAGCAGGGGTCACAGGTTGAGGGGCAGGAGGCGCGTCCTCCACAGGTAAGGCCGAAGGCGCTGGTGGTGATGGCCGGAGTGCAGCAGGTGGAAGGGGTGCAGCTCGGCTCGCGGGAGGCACGTCGGAGACCTCCATGGTTGGACTGGGGGACGCCGGAGGTGGAGGCTAGGCAGATGGCTGCTGAGGCAGCCTGGGCGCAGTCGCTGGTGGGAGAGGTGGGTGTGACCGGTCCAGGTTCGGTGGTTTGCCCTGCGAGCAGGGGGCAGTTGGCCCTGCGATGCCCTTGGCCACGGCACCTGGAACACCTAATCCCGGAGGACAGGTATGCGGGCCAGGCCTCGCCCTTGATTGAGATGTCGAGGCGGGTGGGCAGCTTCTCGATAGTCAATCCTTCGCGTAGGATGATGTACGCCTCTCGGCGGCCGTCGTTGTAGATGTATGGGCCAGCTTTAATCAGTTTGGGGGCGATCGATGTAACTCGCCCAAGAGGTGTAAGGGCGCTGATGACGGCTGCATCCCCCACGAAGAAGGGGAGGTTGCCCACCGTTATTCGCTCCGCTCTTTTGCGGAACGGGATGCCCCTGTGGAGTGTTCCCTCCACCTCGAGGCCCTCGTTGACGAGGCGCTCGGCCATGCCTCTGTTTGCCAGTCCCATCAGGAAGTGGCCGTTCATCTTGGTCACTTGGAAGACCTCCCTGGTGCTCCCAAACATTCGATCCATGGCCCTCATGTAATGGTAGGGCTCCAGTTCAGGGCTGCGCTCTACATAGGCGCAGTGGTCTTCTGTTGAGGACGCCTGCCGCGCCCTGGCCTCCGCGATATGCGCCCTAGTGGTCCTGACCTCCTCCGCCCGCGGTGCCCATCCCGTGGATGATCGCGGCCGGCGAATGGCTCCTGCGCCTCTGATGTTAGAGGAAAGTGCAGCCGCCGCAGGTGATTCCGCCGAGCCACGGCGTCTTCTCTTTCTTTGGACAGTGATGAAAGGGTCCTCAGATTCGTGATTGTTGTCCTCCGCTAAGTCTGCCCAGCTTCTATTGGCTTGGGCAGCGGCCTCGGAAAACGAGGCAGTAACGAAGTCGGTCGGCGTGGCCGGATTTGCATGATGTCCGCCGGCGGGCGGATTTGCATAGTTTTGATTTTTGTTGAAGTGATTTGAAGTTTTCTTCTGAAAATCTTCTTTCTTAGATAGTTCAGCACATGGTTGTGCTTTTGCGCCGTGCCTTACAGGCTTTTGCTCGGCGTTTGAAGGGCTTTCAGCCCGTATAAGATCCGCCACACATTTCGCCCGCCAGAGGCCTAAACTCAGGAGCTCGCGCGACGCGTGGCCGCACGGCCGAGTGTAGACATGTGGTGTACCTACAGTAAAAGCAGTCATCAACTACTTGCCTATCATGTTTATCATTGTCTCTAATAAATATACTAGGAATAATAAGAAAACCTTTTTATAGTTTTGAACTGATATGGGTTTAAAATCTATATAGATAATACCGTAACAGAGTTTTCCATTGCAAAGTCCTGAGCTATCTCCTCCGAAGATTCTGAACTACACATAACGATCTATATACCAAAATTTTCGTTATTTTTTTCTTCGTATGATAGGCCTGTTTTTATTTTCCTAATGTTAACAGTTATTTTTATTTTTTAATTTAATCTATTTTACAATCGTAGATTTTTTGCATTTATCATCATCAATTCCTTTGTTTTGAATTGCGTACTTTTATAGAGAGAAATAAAGAAATACATAATTGATTAGATACAAAAGTGTGAACCAGAAAGTCGATTTTTAAAAATGTTATTATTTAATATAAACTTATTTTAATTTAATTTTGAAATGAAAAGGTAGTGTAAAAGTGTATATGAGGTTAGATTCAAATAGGTTAAATTATGTTAGTTTAATCGCTAAATAAGGTTAGTTTTAGATAAGTTGAATTAGGTTAGTTTCAGATAATTAAAAAAAAATAATGTTCGTTTTTAGAAAAATAATTCGAAATAGTAAGTATATATATATTAATATAAAAGATCGAAATGTAAAAATCACTACGTCCAAAATCTTCGCTTTAACTCGTGTAAAACGGCTCGAAGGTACGGCGGTGTCAACGTACAGCGCCGCCTACCAAAGTTAACCTTTTCTGGGAACTCACCAGGTTATATTATTTTTCGAATTGTAGATTGAATTATTACTTTTATTCTATCTTTTATAAGTGTTTGTTATAGTTTTTCATTTGAATTTAGCACAATTTTTGTATCTGGTTATCTTTTTTGGCATCTTTTCATCTCTCTTTGGCATCTTTTTTTTTCTCATTAATAAGACCTAATCCAAATAATTTAATAGTGTGTGACTTTTTTTTATTAAATTAATTGGATTAGGTCTTATTTTCTTTTATTAATTTGTTTTAGTTTTTCATTTGAATTTAGCTCCATTTTTGTGTCTGTCTTTTTTTCTTCTTCTCATAAATAGGCTGATGCTGTATTTGTGTACTCAATTGTTGCTTTTTGTGTCTGGTTTCTTTTTTGCAGTATTTTTTTGGAATCCTTTTTTTTTTCATCAATTGTTTCCTCACATGCTTGGAATTTTCTTTTTATGCCTGTCCTGGCTTTCAGTTTTATAGTTTTCCTCTGCTTGGTTCTTATTTTACCTTTTTTTTTTGAGCGTCTTCTGTCATGCCTCGGAAAGGCCGTGGAAGACTCACTCCCCTGACCGCTAGGCGTGCTAATATGACTCGCCGCAGGCACAAAACCCCAATTGCTATTTCTCTTGTTTACCTTTTTACCAATGCCTATAATTTTTCACCTGAAAGATTTTTTATTTTATTTGTTATTCAATAAACTATTATCACTTATTTTTGGTCTTCTTTTTATTTACTTATTTTACTGGGGGTTGGTGGAAGGATGGTCTAAGCCGTTGGTTTTCGACCGCTACGACCCGGGTTCGATTCCCGCATTGGGCACTTTTTTCTGAAAAAATAAAAAAAAAAGCTCCAATGGCTTCTGATTCTTGCAAAAGTCCAACCCCACCAGCAAGCGCAAGTAATCAAACGGGGCTCTGGCACACTTGTACATGCAAAGTCGAACTGCTTTTCACATGTTTAGACATGTGGTGTACTTACAGTAAAAACAGTCGCCTACTCTACCCACCATGATTATCAAGGCCTGTACCACGTGTACTAGGGATAAGCAAAAAAAAAAATATTTTACTCATTGATCTATACATACAATTATTTGCATACAATTATATACATACAGTTTTCTACATTTTTGCGCTCTGCAGTCTAATATGTTGTTAATAATAGGGGTTTTAGACTAATATCAACTGTTGAAATTTGAATTTCCAAAATAGTTGAATTATCGAAAGTGTCGAATTAGTTTGTCATATGATAGGCCGTAGGTCGAGACATCAAAAATGGTCGAATTATCGTGTGTTGAATTAATTAGATTATATTGTATATATAAAAAAATAGAATTGTTGTTTTTAATGAGGTCTTTTAAATGAATTTATTCCTTTAATATGTTGTCATATCTGCAATTTTTTTTCATTTCCAAAATATTTATTTACACTTTCACCAATGCCTATAGGATCTTTGCGATGGAACAGGTATGGTGTTCTAGCGCATGTGCTCTCATGTCCTTGAAGCACATATACTGACAGTGCCCAAAGTTGAACACACTGTATAGTGTCTGAAATATCTTTGGCCCCTTCGGATACCAACCTTCGCTTCATTCTAGAGAGGCGTTAGTTTTCACTAAGGTTGGCTTTTGCTATGACTATAAATAAGGCTCAAGGCCAAACCTTGGCTACAAGAGCCTGTGTTTACGCACGGACAACTTTATGTGGCTTTTTCAAGTGTGCGAACATTGGATAGCATACATGTAAAGATGACCCATATCTTCTGCTCCTTCAGATTTCAGTCTTCCATTCATTCTGAAGAGGCATCAGTTTTCACTAAAGTTGGCTTTTGCTATGACTATAAATAATATTTGGGTTCTTGCTACAAGAGCCTGTGTTTATGCATGCAAAATCAAAGTTGTATTTAAACAACAATCAACCTTGTAAATTTGATTTTTAAAATGGTCGAATTATCGAAAGTGTCGAATTATCGATAGTGTCGAATTACAGTTTGTTTATTTATTTTTTAATAAGGTCCTCTTATCTTATCTGCAATATAGTTGTATTGTTCGAAATTTTATTTTCTAATTTGTTAATTTTTTTCTTTTTTTTTTCACTCTAATAATATTTATTTAAATCTAATAATTTTTATTTAATGCAATTTAATTAATAATTTATTTAATCCAATGTCTATAGTTTCTTCCCTGAAATTGCTTACCAAACATGAGTCAGTGTTTCCTCAGTGTTAACAGTTGGAGTGTTAGAATGCGGAGAAGCAAAATAACTCCCTACTGAATTTCTCAATAGTCTTACTCCCAGTGGAATGCATCCACACCAGTTAAACTCTAGGTTGGTACTATTGTTATGCTTCTGAGAAGTTTTAATCCTAAGCTTTAATTAATCCTATACTTTCACCAATGCCTTTAGGATCTTTGCGATGGAACACGTATGGTGTTTCAGCGCATGTGCTCTCATGTCCTTGAAGCACATATACTGACAGTGCCCAAAGTTGAACACACTGTATAGTGTCTGAAATATCTTTGGCCCCTTCGGATACCAACCTTCGCTTCATTCTAGAGAGGCGTTAGTTTTCACTAAGGTTGGCTTTTGCTATGACTATAAATAAGGCTCAAGGCCAAACCTTGGCTACAAGAGCCTGTGTTTACGCACGGACAACTTTATGTGGCTTTTTCAAGTGTGCGAACATTGGATAGCATACATGTAAAGATGACCCATATCTTCTGCTCCTTCAGATTTCAGTCTTCCATTCATTCTGATGAGGCATCAGTTTTCACTAAAGTTGGCTTTTGCTATGACTATAAATAATATTTGGGTCCTTGCTACAAGAGCCTGTGTTTATGCATGCAAAATCAAAGTTGTATTTAAACAACAATCAACCTTGTAAATTTGATTTTTAAAATGGTCGAATTATCGAAAGTGTCGAATTATCGATAGTGTCGAATTACAGTTTGTTTATTTATTTTTTAATAAGGTCCTCTTATCTTATCTGCAATATAGTTGTATTGTTCGATATTTTATTTTCTAATTTGTTAATTTTTTCTTTTTTTTTTCACTCTAATAATATTTATTTAAATCTAATAATTTTTATTTAATGCAATTTAATTAATAATTTATTTAATCCAATGTCTATAGTTTCTTCCCTGAAATTGCTTACCAAACATGAGTCAGTGTTTCCTCAGTGTTAACAGTTGGAGTGTTAGAATGCGGAGAAGCAAAATAACTCCCTACTGAATTTCTCAATAGTCTTACTCCCAGAGGAATGCATCCACACCAGTTAAACTCTAGGTTGGTACTATTGTTATACTTCTGAGTAGTTTTAATCCTAAGCAGGGTCTTTGAAAATGGTACACGTATGGTGATACAGTGCATGTGCTCTCATGTCCTTAAAGTAGTGTAGTTCTGTTGTTTGCAATTTCATTTTCTGATTTGTTAAAATTTTTCTTCTATAGTTTCTCACCTGCGGGTCCTTCGGGTAAACCCGGGGCGTTGCCCGGGTCACTCGGCTAGTTTTTTAATATAATTCATGTTTATTTTTTATTGTCGTCTGCTTTGTACATTGTAACTAAATAGGAATCAATTAATTTGGTAAATTACTTAAATTTTATCATAAAACAGTGTAAAAATGAGTTTATGAGGCATTGTCTTAAAAAGGATAATTTCGAATTTGTTATTAGCGTTTACACATTTAAAAATATATTTACAACAAGCGCCATCTATACTTGAATTTTGAAAATGTTTTTTTTTTTCGTGTGAGAGAGAGAGAGAGATTTTTAAAATTATATTTAATATATATATATATGAATTTTTCTCACGATAGCTCTTTGGCTCTGTAACTAGGTGTTGTCCTTTGCAGATAGGTAGGTTTTCTGTTTTTAGTAACTCTCCAGTAAGTGAACACCTCTCCCTAAAGGACACTTTGGCTCTGTAACTAGGTGTTGTCCTTTACAGAGAGGTAGTTCTACTGTATTTAGCAAATCTCCAGTAAGTGAACACCTCTCCCTAAAGGACACTTTGGCTCTGTAACTAGGTGTTGTCCTTTACAGAGAGGTAGTTCTACTGTATTTAGCAACTCTCCAGTAAGTGAACACCTCTCCCTAAAGGACACTTTGGCTCTGTAACTAGGTGTTGTCCTTTACAGAGAGGTAGTTCTACTGTATTTAGCAACTCTCCAGTAAGTGAACACCTCTCCCTAAAGGACACTTTGGCTCTGTAACTAGGTGTTGTCCTTTACAGAGAGGTAGTTCTACTGTATTTAGCAACTCTCCAGTAAGTGAACACCTCTCCCTAAAGGACACTTTGACTCTGTAACTAGGTGTTGTCTTTTACAGAGAGGAAGTTCTACTGTATTTAGCAACTCTTCAGTAAGAGGACACCTCTCCCTAAAGGACACTTTAACTCCGTAACTAGGTATTGTCCTTTACAGAGAGGAGGTTCTACTGTATTTAGCAAATCTCCAGTAAGAGGACACCTCTCCCTAAAGGACACTTTAACTCTGTAACTAGGGGTTGTCCTTTACAGAGAGGTAGTTCTACTGTATTTAGCAACTCTCCAGTAAGAGGACATCTCTCCCTAAAGGACGCTTTGGCTCTCTAACTAGGTGTTGTCCTTTACAGAGAGGTAGTTCTACTGTTTTTAGTAACTCTCCAGTAAGAGGGCATCTCTCCCTAAAGGACACTTTGGCTCGGTAACTAGGTGTTGTCCTTTACAGAGAGGTATTTCTACTGTATTTAGCAACTCTCCAGTAAGAGGACACCTCTCCTTAAAGGACACTTTGGCTCAGTAACTAGGTGTTGTCCTCTACAGAGAGGTAGTTCTACTGCATTTAGCAACTCTCCAGTAAGAGGACATCTCTCCCTAAAGGACGCTTTGGCTCTCTAACTAGGTGTTGTCCTTTACAGAGAGGTATTTCTACTGTATTTAGCAACTCTCCAGTAAGAGGACACCTCTCCTTAAAGGACATTTTGGCTCAGTAACTAGGTGTTGTCCTCTACAGAGAGGTAGTTCTACTGCATTTAGCAACTCTCCAGTAAGAGGACATCTCTCCCTAAAGGACGCTTTGGCTCTCTAACTAGGTGTTGTCCTTTACAGAGAGGTATTTCTACTGTATTTAGCAACTCTCCAGTAAGAGGACACCTCTCCTTAAAGGAAACTTTGGCTCAGTAACTAGGTCTTGTCCTCTACAGAGAGGTAGTTCTACTGCATTTAGCAACTCTCCTGTAAGAGGACAACCCTCCCTTAAGGACACTTTGGCTCTGTAACTAGGTGTTGTCCTTTACAGAGAGGTAGTTCTACTGCATTTAGTAACTCTCCAGTAAGAGGACATTTCTCCCTAAAGAATACTTTGGTTCTGTAACTAGGTGTTGTCCTTTATAGAGAGGTAGTTCTACTGTTTTTAGTAACTCTCCAGCAAGAGGACATCTCTCCCTAAAGAATACTTTTATTCTGTAACTAGGTGTTGTCCTTTACAGAGAGGTAGTTCTACTGTATTTAGTAACTCTCCAGTAAGAGGACATCTCTCCCTAAAGAATACTTTGGTTCTGTAACTATGTGTTGTCCTTTACAGAGAGGTAGTTCTACTGTATTTAGTAACTCTCCAGCAAGAGGAAATCTCTCCCTAAATGACACTTTGGCTCTCTAACTAGGTGTTGTTATTTACAGAGAGGTAGTTCTACTGTATTTAGTAACTCTCCAGAAAGAGGAAATCTCTCCCTAAAGAATACTTTGGTTTTGTAACTAGGTATTGTCCTTTACAGAGAGGTTGTTCTACTGTATTCAGTAACTCTCCAGTAAGAGGATATCTCTCCCTAAAGAATACTTTGGTTCTGTAACTAGGTGTTGTCCTTTACAGAGAGGTAGTTCTACTGTATTTAGTAACTCTCCAGTAAGAGGACATCTCTCCCTAAAGAATACTTTGGTTCTGTAACTAGGTGTTGTTCTTTACAGAGAGGTAGTTCTACTGTATTTAGTAACTCTCCAGTAAGAGGACATCTCTCCCTAAAAAATACTTTGGTTCTGTAACTAGGTATTGTCCTTTATAGAGAGGTAGTTCTACTTTATTTAGCAACTCTCTAGTAAGAGGACACCTTTCCCTAAAGGACACTTTGACTCGGTAACTAGGTGTTGTCCTTTACAGAGAGGTAGTTCTACTGTATTCAGTAACTCTCCAGTAAGAGGATATCTCTCCCTAAATAATACTTTGGTTCTGTAACTAGGTGTTGTCCTTTACAGAGAGGTATTTCTACTGTATTTAGTAACTCTCCAGTAAGAGGACATCTCTCCCTAAAGAATACTTTGGTTCTGTAACTAGGTGTTGTTCTTTACAGAGAGGTAGTTCTACTGTATTTAGTAACTCTCCAGTAAGAGGACATCTCTCCCTAAAGAATACTTTGGTTCTGCAACTAGGTGTTGTTCTTTACAGAGAGGTAGTTCTACTGTATTAAGAAACTCTCCAGTAAGAGGGAAGGCCTTGATCATCAGTGTTAAACCCTCAAAACGGTGTCACCATTTTAAAACCAACAGCTTTAATCACTTTTCCACGCTTTCTCTTTCACAGTTTTTAAATAAAAGAAAAAAATTATTTCCACCATCTTCGAAATAAAGAAAAAAAAGAATAAATAATGCTTGATTAATCAATGAAAAACACTTTCCGAATAAATATATAACATCTCAATAATATTTATTCATTTAATTTTAAAAAATCTTATATAATTTTTATTCTTAAAATATTCGTCTACTTCAATATATATTTTGCCAAAGTGAATTAGCCTGGAAAATTCTGTGATAATAAAATCAATGAAAAAGTTAAACAGAAGAGATTCACCAAGTAAATTTAAACTTTAGATTATCTTGTTCCAAAAAATTTCTACTTCCTTATTAAATTATATTTTTCAAGAGAAAAACTAATTTTCGTCACATTTTTTCAAATAAATTGAGTCAGAAATGTTGTCATAAATTACATCACTTAAGCTCCCTCTATAATAGGAGCATACCCAACGGGGCCACTTTGGTTTATTGCGTACCAAATTAGAATGTTGATGAGATATTATTATGTAAAATGAAAGTTTGAATTAAAATATATTTTTTTTAGAATAGTAGATATGAATAAATAAACGTTTTATATATATATTACGATGCACTAGCGCGCCATCTGTTATAAAAATACGAAACTATTTTAGACGCGTAATATTCTTTTTTTATATATTTATAATTATATGTAATTCTGCTGTCCTAAAAGCTCATGTCCATAGTTCATCTAAAATACCCATTCGATGAGTCAAGCATCAGTATCACTATAAAAGAAAGTAACAAAAATGCAATATAAAAGCGGTATGGTAGATTAAACTGGCGATACCGCTGGGAGGGTTCACCACTGATGAGCCAGGCCCCCCCTTTAATTTTTCCATTGTAGTAAGGGCAGTAGAAATTGTTTAATTTCAAAAAGAATCTTACGCGTCTATAATAGTTTCGTAATTTTTATATATATATATAATGAATATTAAAACATTATTTAAATATATTTACATATGGCGCTCTGCCATCTAAAAAACACGTGTTTTTTTTTTTTTTTTGCTCAGGATATTTCCATGATTTTTTAAAATATATTTATTAAAATATTTGATATAATTTAGAAATACAAGAGAAGGAATCGCCAAAAATCATATGGGAAAAAGGAATTAAAGTTTACAGTGACGTGTTTCTTCTTTTTGTGCTGTATAATATGCAAGCTTTCGGACTATGATCTCCTTCAACAGGCAACTGTACCTTGCAGAGCACCCAAGGACGTCCGAAAACCACCACTTAAGTGGATCTCCTTTCCTCTGGCAGTATCCCTCAGCCTTACCACAGGTTGGGGGACACGAGAGACTTACCAGAAGTGACTGTGGTGTTAGGGAGAGTAACATCAGCAAACGGCAACAAGACATCTAACATTCCTCCTTTATTGTCATTTCTACTACACATTACATATAACTAGAATAACGATTAACGGGTATTTATATAAATATACATTACGTTACCTCCTAGGACCAATATAAACGTCTATTTACAAACATTTATCTCAGGAAACAGGACCACAGCAGTCAGCGATATCCACACCAGTTCCAGAACGGAAACAGGCGAAAGCGCCATCTATTGGCGGAGGTTGTAGATGTTTTCAGGCTCATATACGCGACAATATATATATGTCATAATATATACTCTTCCAAGGATAATAAAGCAAACCTACAGTCGACCCAGAGAGAGACGGGAGGGTAAACTCCGGTCACTTTAAACATCAGCGACATTCCAAGGGGCGACTACTGGTGCCCGTTACTTGAAACCTCGGGACTATTAAGACAGTTGGGGATTGTGTGCGACACGAACGGACGCCCGGCCTTGCCGGGCCCGTCTCTCTCTATGGTTGTCTGGGATTCCTCTTCCAACTTGTGGTGTCCTTATTTCTCTTTCCCCACCTTATTATATTGCCATATGTATATGTAAATATTTACATAATTTCCAAGTTGTTCCTGAAGTGAGGGGAGATAACCTGCTGGTTATCTGGACTCTTTGGTGTCGGTGAATTCTCCTTGACTGTATAGTTTATCCTATGTTTGAAGTACCATATTAACATATTGTTACGATGTTTTCAGTCGTCGTTTATATACAAGGTTTCTGAATAACTTTGTAGATACAGCGACGTGTACTATCAGCAGTAGATGCTAGTAGAATTGTTGTTGTTGTGTCCAATGAAGAGCCTCGGATGTCTCCATACATCTCTATCACAGCAGTCTTAATGTTCTTGGCTGTGTAAAACTGCTGTTCTGGGTCAATTTTCTGTTGTTGTCGCGTCCAATGAAGAGCCTCAGATGTCTCCGTACATCTCTATCACAGCAGTCGTAATGTTCTTGGGTGTGTAAAGCTGCTGTTCTGGGTCAATTTTCTGTTGTTGTCGTGTCCAATGAAGAGCCTCAGATGTCTCCATACATCTCTATCACAGCAGTCGTAATGTTCTTGGGTGTGTAAAGCTGCTGTTCTGGGTCAATTTTCTGTTATTGTCGTGTCCATTGAAGAGCCTCAGATGTCTCCGTACATCTCTATCATAGCAGCAGCAATGCTCTTCATTGGAAAATGGGAGCCGTTGCCACGTTAGTCACCTTGGAAACGAACCAGAATTTGGTCAAATATTCCAAGGGTCCAGGGGGGACCACAGTGAGGTGTGGTCGGACTTCTCTCCCCCCCCCCCCCCCCCCGCTAGTAGAATTAAGGAGTAGATATCTCAAATGTACGCCACCAAAAGGATCTTTCACAGCCGTCCAGGTTGGACAACATTCTCTGACATCCTCTCCCGGGATCATCCACAAGGCGACACACCTGGAGATAACTTGACAGTACTTGATAAATTGTCTATCATACCGCAGATGTCGCCAGATTGTCTGTTCACCACTTCTGTCTCTTTGTCCACTGACTCTTTCTTCAATTCTACAGTACCCTTGGATCAGTAATTCTTCCTTGACTACCACCCACGTCGTTTTAGCTTTTTGCAAAGAGGGGAGTTAGTTGTCAAAATATATCTCTTTGTTTGTTCAGGAAATAGAGCAATTCATATTTGAAATTATTAGATAATAAAAATACATATAATATAATATAATACGGCATATGATTGTAAAACGACATTTGAAAAACTATCCCGCATGTGTTTCTTCTCAACGGAAAATCGAAATTTATTTTAAAGAGAAATAACGATTATTTCTAACCTTTTGGATGAGGTATGAAAGGGTGAATTGTGAAATGGGAATTCCCATCTATGGACACTTTTATTTTTCCGTTTATCATTACTATTCACAATTCACCTTTTCATACCTCATCCAAAAGGTTAGAAATAATCGTTATTTCTCCTTGAAATAAATTTTGATTTTTCGTTGAAAAGAAACACATGCGTGATAGTATTTCAAATGTCGTTTTACAAAAATACATATATTGGATTGAATAATTTATTTGCCAATATTTCGGTTGGCTAAATGCCAACCTTTATCAAGGCATTACAATATATATATATATATATATGTCATAATATTACTCTTCCAGGAATAATAAAGTAAACCTAGAGTCAGCGCAGAGAGAGACAGCAGCTAAAGTCCAGTCATTTGAGACACCAGCGACATTCCAGGGGGCGACCACAGGGGCGTTACTTGGAACCTCAGGACTAATTAAGACAGTTGAGGATTTCTTTTGTGTGTGTGCAATACGGAACGGCCGGCCGCTCAGCGGTGGTTGGCCCGTCTATCTCTCGCGGGTTGCCTGGGTTATTCCTCTTCCAAACTTGTGGTGTGTGATTATTTATCTTTCCTCACCTTATTATTATATTGTCACATATATATATATATATATTTTATAAACCTTTATATATTAAATCTGATACAAAAATGTAATGCATTGATAAAGAATCGAAATATTGGCAAATAAGTATTTTATTAAATCCAATATATTCCTTTTTATTATCTCTCTTTATGTACCAAAAGAGCCATTTTCCCTTTACATATTACAATCTATATATATATGATGCATTAGCCCGCCATCTGGTTTAAGAATTTTGAACTAATTTTGACGCGTTGGTTCTTTTAAAAGGATTATATTAAACTTGCAACACCACTGGGAGGGTTCACCGCTGATGAGCCAGGCCCTTCCATTATTTTGTCATTGCAGTAAGGACAGTAGTAGTTTGATTTATTTTTAAAAAGAATCCTACATATCAAAAATACAACCTACAACCTATATTAACTGATTTCTTTTTTTTTTGTTTAAGAATTCAATCTTTCCGCAAAACTTTGCCATAACTCTTTATTAAGAAAAAATACATCTCCTTATCGTGAAAATAAAAGTTGCTGATGGCTTTCGTCATCTATCGGAATAAATATCAACTATTCTCGTTGATTTTTAATTATTTCAGGATTAAACAAATACCCATTCTTGATTAGTTAACCACGTTGGTGTTACGGGCTGTTGACCCTCATCAGCGTGGTACAAGCTGTACCTCAAAGACAAAAAAACTGGTTATTCTGGCATCCTGAAAAATCATGAAACGGGTAGTTAAGGTCAGAAGTACGTGAGACTGCGACACAAACAATACGAAAACATATCAATTTATTATAAGGCGATAATAAGCCATTTTTGTAATTAAATGAAATCATTAAAGCCCGAATGATTCTTTTACAGATGAAAAAGCTTCTACAATTCTTACTGGGGGTCAGTAGAAGGATCGTCTAAACCGTTAGCGTTCGACCGCTACGACCCGGGTTCGATTCCCGTATTGGACACTTTTTTTTCTTTAAAAAAAATTCCCCAAAAGGCCCCTGAGTCTTTCAAAAGTCCAACCCCACAAGCAAGTGTAAGTAAACAAACGGGGCTCTGAAAAATTTGTAAGTGCAAAGTCGAACTGCTTTTCATATGTGTAGACATGTGATGCACTTATAGTAAAAGCAGTCGCCAACTTCTACCTACCATGATTATCATGGCCTGTACCACGTGTACTAGGGATACGCAAAAAAAAAAACTATCCTTTCTGAGATGAAAAAAAATATTGGGAGGGCTTGACTCAACAGTGGTGAAACCTCCCAGCAGTTTTACTAATTTAATCTACCAGACCACTTCTTTAGAGCTCTAATACTGTATTGGATCATTCTGTTTATATATGTTACACTGGAAGATGGAATCTCTAGAGTAAAATGACAGTAGAAGTTTGTTTTAAGTTTAAAATAAGCATTCGTGCTTCAATACTTCCATATTTGTATATCTTTAGGTTAAATATTTACCATTAACGGATATCAATAAAATTGAATTGTAGAACTACGTTTGACAAGTCTTACGCCAATGTTTCTTTTGGACGAAAAATCGTATTTTATTTTAAGGAGAAATAACGACTATTTCTATCCTTAGAGATAAAGTATGAAAGGATGAATTGTGAAGTGTAATGATAAACGAGAATTCCCATCCCTGGATACTCCTATTTTTCCGTTTGTTATGTACTCTTCTACCTAATATACAATAGGTAGTGTAGCTTCTATTAAAAGATATTGTATGCTACTGTTATATATTTGTATAATATTATTACAGAATTATCATAAGAACTAAAAACATCTCACGCTATATATTGATTACATCACACAACAATAAGTCCTTGGTCAAAACCATATAAACATACATATTACAACATATATCATTACTCTTAACAATTCATCTTTTCATACTTTATCACTAAGGATAGAAATGGTTGTTATTTCTCCTTAAAATAAATTACGATTTTTCGTTCAAAAGAAACATTTGCGGTAAAACTTGTCAAACGTGGTTCTACAATCATAAGCCGCATTGTATTGTATTATAAAAATTGAAGTCTATAAAATAGAGTCTGCTTAACCGTTTGCAATTAATACGGATTCAATGAAGTGAATTGAAGTCTATAAAATAGACTGTGCTAAACTGTCTACGGAGTGTGATCTCTCTCTCTATAAACTCATTTATTCATATTTATATTTTATTGTATTTAACCTTATATAATCTTATATGGACATTGTTCAGATTGATTGTTAATTCTACCTTTTTTTCGTAATTTTATTTGTAAAATCATTGCTATTCTGTTTTTATTTTTAATTTATATGACCACGTGCCAAAGTATGTATAAATATATAGTTTTGTTAAATAAAATCTGTGTGTTTATGAAATACGCCCGTGTGCGAGATTCCATCCTTTATAGAGTAGATCCCCCTTTTGGGAATCAACGAGTGATAGCCAGCAATCTTCCCTCAAATCAGCTACAGTCCTCAGAAAATGTCGGAGGGTTGGTACTTGGAAGTAGAATACATAATCCATCCAAGGTTAATCAGACATTGTAACAAAATAGTTTCAATCTCAATATATCTCTCTTTCTTAAGGTTAAAGATTTTATATTGATACGGATGTTAATAAAATTGAATTGAAGTCTATAAAATAGAGTCTGATAAAACCGGTGTGTGATGCAGGGAAGCCTAACCCGACGAAGATTGCTGCTTGTAGCAGTTCTGGGGGCCGGAATGTTGCTCTGGGCAGCTGGAAGATGCGGAGGGGGCCTTCGCGATGAGAGGGCCCCCTCCTGCCAACTAAAGGCCGAACTTTCATCTTCCCCTCCCCTTAACAACGAATATGAAGTTGTCCCCTATACCCATTTCACATTTACACGGGTCTTTCCTCCAGAGCTGAGCCTCGGCAAACGGGTAGTTGAGAGACCGCTTGGGGCTCGACGGAAAGAACTCCAGGAAGTCTTCACGCAAGCTCTTGCTGTACTCAATGCTCAAGGTGGATCAGATACTCCCTATGTACTTGAAGATTTCCTTGAAGGAATGTATCGTACACTGCCTGCCGAAGGAACACGTTATGAATTAGTATTTCGAACAAGAAATGCTTCGCATCGACGTCGTGTTGTATTAACACGGCCTTTTGGTCCATTAAGACCGTTATCAGTTGAAGCTGCACCACGTCGTGAAGTTATTAATGTCATTGTACCACTATCTGCCAGTCGTAGAGATGGTCTTCGTCCATTTTTATCAAGATTTATTGATGTTGCGGTAAGACAAGATGGTCGAGTATTCTTAACGTTGGTATATTGTGGTACGGATGGTCTACGTGATGTACAAGTTGCACTAACACGTGCTACACGACGTGCACGTTTCAAGAATGTCAAACTTCTATGGGTTAATGGTACCTTCTCACGTGGAAAGGCTTTGCAAGCTGGTGCAGAACATTGGAACGATTCGGATGATGTTCTTCTTCTTTTCTGTGATGTTGATGTTGTTTTAACGAAGAGATTTCTTGAACGATGTCGTTTACATACAACACCAGGTCTATCTGTCTATTATCCAATTGTATTTAGTCTATATAACCCTGCATTAAGTGGACGTACAGATCCAGTTGTATCTCGTGATACAGGAT
Organism: Cordylochernes scorpioides; assembly: GCA_030710605.1. Classification (NCBI taxonomy): domain Eukaryota; kingdom Metazoa; phylum Arthropoda; class Arachnida; order Pseudoscorpiones; family Chernetidae; genus Cordylochernes; species Cordylochernes scorpioides. The sequence goes on along the minus strand of CP092870.1, from coordinate 62,062,821 downwards.
TCTGGAGAGATTTCGGATTCGGTATGTCATGTCAGTATCGTAGTGATTTTTTATCGGCTGGAGGATTTCCATCAGCACCTGGTGAAGATGTACTTCTATATAGAAGACATGTAAGAGGACATTTACGTGTTGTAAGAGCGACTGATCCAGGTATCTTTCACTCCTGGCATCCACGACACTGTGACCGTGAAACAACACGACATGCTCGACTCGCATGTCTTCATGCCAAAGCTGTCACAGAGGGCTCCCATTCTCAATTAGGTCTTTTAGCCTTCAAAGAAGAACTTGATGGCAATATTTCCTTCCATTCCAAAAGCTAGCAATACCTATGTAAATAATAGTATATAACTATTTTGTATATTGTCTAAATATAGAGTTTTGTTACAAATGTCTCCCTTTTCCTTGATTCTATATATTGACACAGGAACAAAATATTAAGAGCATATATACATATACAGTACAACCTCCGTGAGAGGACACTCCTGCTAGAGGACACCTCTCTGCAAAGGACAGTTTCCATTACCAATACAATAGAACCTCCATGAGAGGACAATCGCGCTATATGACACCTCTCTACAATGGACAGTTTCCATCACCAATACAGTAGAACTACCTCCATGAGAGGACACTCACTCTAGTGGACATCTCTCTGAAAAGGACAGTTTCCATCACCAATACAGTAGAACAACCTCCATGAGAGGACACTCCAGCTAGAGGACATCTCTCTACAAAGGACAGTTTCTATCACCAATAGAGTAGAACAACCTCCATGAGAGGACACTCCCGCAAGAGGACACCTCTCTACAAAGGACAGTTTCCATCACCAATACAGTAGACCAACCTCAGTGAGAGGACACTCCCGCTAGAGGATACCACTCTACAAAGGACAGTTTTCATTTTCAAAATTACCATTTTTACTATTTAGCATCTCTCTGGTAAGAGGACACCTCTCTCTAAAGGACACTTTGACTTTGTAACTAGGTGTTGTCTTTTACAGAGAGGTAGTTCTACTGTATCTGGTAAATCACACACTTAATCTTAATTGCATAATGGAAACAATCACATGTATCCCACCTTATGCACAACTCTATAACATCTTTGTGGTTAATTCGACCTATTTCATAACCCCTTTCGTAGAATGTTATGAAATCAAAGCGACCCCTGTACTAATGAGGGCCATAGACTGAAACTACGGTATACAGGTTGTTGGCTGTATTTGTCTATACTGGTGTTGTGGCTTATTCTTTATCTTCACTAGTACATTTCTATTACTAGGATAATGCACAGTTTAATCCTTCTGATTCATGATCAAAGAGAGAGATGACTTCGTGGTTCCTTTGCGTATTTGCATAAAAGGAAATCCAATAAAGAGATTAAGGATTGAAGCTATAGGAGTAAAACTATTTTAATTTCATGAATTTAACCTTTTCAGCACAATTTTTCATATTAATTCTGTATATATGAAATTTACGTTTTCACTCTCATTTATTAGACGAAAAACATGGTGAAGGAACACGAGTTTCTTTTATTGATGCATAGGTGCAAGCTTTCGGGTAAAAACCCTTCAACAGGCGAGCAATGCTTGCACCTATGCATAATAAAAGAAACTCGTCTTCCTTCACCATGTTTTTCGTCTAATTTCAATTCAGGAAGAATTCTTCATCTATACTTTTATTTATATTTATAAATACTATATTTTTTTCTCATATGCAAAAATATCTTGTTCTATTAACTCATCTCATATTTCTTTATTTTTGTCATTGTAAAGCCTGTAGAAGGACGTCTGAAAGCTTAGGGATAAATTTCTTATAAGACATTCCTCTTCAATCGTCGTTATATTTTACTGTTTTTATTCGAAGATTTCAAGTTAGTCAAAGAGAAACTTGTAAGGTTAAATGAACAGTAGAAAGAGAAAGAAGCAATGACAATTAGGCCTAACCTTGAATAATCGTCAAAGAATGGACATTTCAGACTGCAGATTTAATATTTACTTTTCTCAAAAACGGTCTTCTGTTAATATTAACATATATAAATAGTTTAAAAACTTTCCTTATATATATATATTCCTTCCTACCATTTGTACCATAGTTCTTATAAGTCGCTCTTCATTGCTCGCCTGTTGAAGGTTTTTTACCCGAAAGCTTGCACCTATGCATCAATAAACGAAACTCGTCTTCCTTCACCATGTTTTTCGTCTAATTTCAATTCAGGAAGAATTCTTTATCTATATTTGTAAAGAACATTGTGTTCCCTAAATATCTAGGACAGATTTGGATAGCTTCCCGAAGAGTCTAATAAACCGAGGAGCTATAAAAATGCCAGGAATCAAAATAGGGGGCAGTAGTGTCCAAGATGGTGTTCACTCCAGTTGTGTGTCTACTCAAGGCATCCTGTAAGTTTGCGCTCTCTCTTCCTCTCTCAAAGATTTGCAAATTTTTCTTCTGAACTCTTTTCTATCCTGAGTGCCTATTTCTCTTACCTAAGGTGTTCCATCCGCCCAACAAACTGATGTTGTCGTATATATACAACTTAAAGTTGGGTAAGAATGATATTCATGTACAAAAAGAAGCATCTATCCCTTTAACTATGCATTAGAACCCAGAAATCTTCCTCTGCGTGGCGGGCAGAAGAAGCAGCACAAGTAAGGGACTGCCCTGTAGTACGGTGTCATGAGCCGCTACGGTAACCGTGAACAGGGAACTCTGAAATGTGGCTGACTAACGGGGCACTCCCCTTTCCATGGAGTGGACAAGACACCACCATCTAAATAAACCCACCCCAGAGGTCCTCCTCTACGTGGGGAGAAGCAGCACAAGTAAGGGACTGCCATGTAGTACGGTGTCGTGAGCCGCTACGGTAGCCGTGAACAGGGAACTCTGAAATTTGGCTGACTAACGGGGCAATGGTATATTTCCATGGAGTGGACAAGACACCACCATCTAAATAAACCCTGCCCAGAAGTCCTCCTCTACGTGGGGAGAAGCAGCACGAGTAAGGGACTGCCCTGTAGTACGGTGTCGTTGCCGCTACGGTAACCGTGAACAGGGAACTCTGAAATTTGGCTGACTAACGGGGCAATGGTATCTTTCCATGGAGTGGACAAGACACCACCATCTAAATAAACCCTGCCCAGAAGTCCTCCTCTACGTGGGGAGAAGCAGCACAAGTAAGGGACTGCCATGTAGTACGGTGTCGTGAGCCGCTACGGTAACTGTGAACAGGTAACTCTGAAATTTGGCTGACTAACGGGGCAATGGTATCTTTCCATGGAGTGGACAAGACACCACCATCTAAATAAACCCTGCCCAGAAGTCCTCCTCTACGTGGGGAGAAGCAGCACGAGTAAGGGACTGCCCTGTAGTACGGTGTCGTTGCCGCTACGGTAACCGTGAACTCTGAAATGTGGCTGACTAACGGGGCAATGGCACCCCCCATTCCATGGAGAAATCCATGGACAAGACACTACCACCATGCATAAGAACGATTCTTTTGTTCATTATCCTAGTAAAAAAAACGCTTTTACTGATGATAAAGAATAATCCACTACACCAGTTTTGAAAATTCAGACAATATATGAATTTATAATACAATGTAAAGCGGCTTATGATTATAAAATAACGTTTGACAAGTTTTACCGCAAATGTTTCTTTTGAATGAAAATTCGTAATTTATTTTTTAAGGAGAAATAACGACTATTTCTATCCTTAGAGATAAAGTATGAAAGAATAAATTGTGAAGAGTAATGATGACCGGAAAAATAAAGTGTCCAGGGATGGGAATTTTCCGTTCATCATTACACTTCACAATTCATCATTTCATACCTCATCTCTAAGGATAGAAATAGTCGTTATTTCTCCTTAAAATAAATTACGATTTTCGTTCAAAAGAAATATTAGCGATAAAACTTGTCAAACGTCGTTTTACAATAAATGAATTTGCCAAAATTGGTGTAATGGCTGATTATTTGTCATCTCTAGTAAAGTTTTTTACTAGGATAATGAACAAAAGCATTCTGATACATATTTGAAGGGAGAGGTACTCCGCCTAAGCCGGTCACAAACCCGGATAAAAAAGGAGGAGGAGGAGCAGTAACAAGCTCACTGAAAACCTTGGGCTCAGCTGGCCATGCTGATAGTACCCTGTAAGGACTCCAGGGATACAGGATAAGCAGCGTTTGTACTCTATGTTGGCTGTACATAGTGTCTGTTCCTCATGTCACCATTTCATATTGGAGCTAAGTCAGTGGCCTGCTACTGAGTAGTGCTCCCTGTCTTAATGACAAAGGGGATACAGGATGCACTCCATGTTGGCTGTACATGGTGTCTGTTCCTCATGTCATATTGGAGCTAAGTCAGTGGCCTGCTACTGAGTAGTGCTCCCAGTCTTAATGACAAAGACATTCTACTTCACTCAGTCATGATGGTTGTCAAACATACACCATTAAGGGTCACAACTTGATATCCTAATATGATTGAGTGGAGATGAGAAAGAAGATGAAGAAGGGAGAGGTATCTCTTTTGGTATATATATATGATGTACATTATATATAGACGGGAATTTTGCCGGAAAAAGAGCAATCACTTTCAATATAAAATTCGAAACTATTATAGAGGCTTATGATTCTTTTTAAAATTTAAATAAATATCTACTCTCCTTACTGCATGAAAAATTAATGGGAGGGCCTGGCTCATCCGTGTTGAACCCCCCCAGCGGTTTCGCTAGTGTAATTATAATAAGGATAGTAGAAATTGTTTATTTTCAAAAAGAGTCATACGTGTCTATAATAGTTTCGAATTATCATAACAGATGTCGCGCTGATGTAACAAAACATTAATACAAAGCAATAACACGCCATCTATATATAACAAATGAAGATATTAAGAAGTGAATGTTTCTTTTCACAAATAAAACAAACTTCTACTGTCCTTACTGCAATAAAAAAAATATTGGGAAGGCTTGGCTTATCAGTGGTGAACCCTTCCAGCGGTTTCACCAATTTTTAATCTACCAGACCGCTTCTTTAGATCTCTAATACTGTATTGGATCATTCTGTTTATATATGTTACACTGAAGGGTGGAATCTTAGAAATGGTATTTAAGTAAACTATGGACATAAGCTTTTAGGACAGTAGAATTACAAACCCTCCAAGCGGTTTCACAAATTTAATCTACCAGAACGCTTCTTTAGAGTTCTAATACTGTATTGGATCATTCTGTTTATATATGTTACACTGAAGGGTGGAATCTTAGAAATGGTATTTAAGTAAACTATGGACATAAGCTTTTAGGACAGTAGAATTACAAACCCTCCCAGCAGTTTCACCAATTTAATCTACCAGACCGCTTCTTTAGAGCTCTAATACTGTATTGGATCATTCTGTTTATATATGTTACACTGAAGGGTGGAATCTTAGAAATGGTATTTAAGTAAACTATGGACATAAGCTTTTAGGACAGTAGAATTACAAACCCTCCAAGCGGTTTCACAAATTTAATCTACCAGAACGCTTCTTTAGAGTTCTAATACTGTATTGGATCATTCTGTTTATTTATGTCACATTGAAGGGTGGAATCTTAGAAATGGTATTTAAGTAAACTATGGACATAAGCTTTTAGGACAGTAGAATTACAAACCCTCCTAGCAGTTTCACCAGTTTTTAATCTACCAGACCGCTTCTTTAGAGCTCTAATAATGTATTGGATCATTCTGTTTATATATGTTACACTGAAGAGTGGAATATTAGAAATGGTATTTAAGTAAACTATGGACATAAGCTTTTAGGACAGTAGATTTACATATAAATATTTGCATCGAGCAATACTCTTCCGCAAACAATAAGGACACGTTAGGTATAAATTAATACAAGTAAGTTTAGTAGAAGTTTGATTTTTTTGTGAAAAGTAACATTCGTGTCTCTGTGAAGTTTATATGTTTATTTTTTAATTATTCTTATTTTTTTAATTCATAGAAGCATTTTCTGGCAGACATATTCAATTTTTTTATCATCATCACCTTTGTTATGTTATTGTTTTTTTTTTTTCCTTTGTTAGTTATCAAATCATTTTTTCAATTGTAGTTTATTTTTTGATGTTGTTTTTATTTTAAGCAATAAAATATAAAGAAGTAAGGCGTAATATTCAATTCAAGCATATGGAACCAACATCGATTCATTTTTAAAAACAAAGCAAAAATCATAAGCTTATATAACTTTCACTTTTTCATACAGTGTCTCAATATCTTCATTCTTTGTATCAAATTAGGTTTATTAATATATATATAATGCATTATAAAATATTATAATATTATAATATATTAACCAGTTCTAAAAACAGATGTAAAACGACAACCCTTTCTAAGCTTCATTAAATTTTACATTAATTTAACCTAAAAATAGAGTACACCTATCCCCCGATTTGCACGGTACTTGTTTTACACGTTTTTCCAAATAAGTTTTTTTGTTGTTTTTATGCTACTGTGATTGAACACATGCGCTGTGTACACATCTCACGAGGAATCCCGAGCTTATGTGCTGACTACATATTTTAACCTGTCAATGCATTTTATTTTTATTTCTGTGTACACCTATTCCCCGATTTACACGTTTTTCTCAGGAACGTATCTACCGTGTAAATCGGGGGATAGGTGTATATGAAAGACTATATATTACAACAATAAAAACCTTTATTAAGACACTATTGTCTTACAAGGGGATGAAAGGTTATATATGTACATGAGTGAGGAGGAATTTAGAGGGGAGGGGGAGCAATCAGCCGTTGTCTGTGGAGTTGAGCACTTCTTCCCTCATTTAAAGACTATATATTTCACTAATGCATTTTCAATTTACCAAATATATATTAATAGGAAAGCTGATTATATCACAATATAATAGTTAAAATAATTATGTATTTTATCTATATCCCAATATATACAACAACAACAACAAAAGCCTTTATTTAGGGCATTCCGCCTCATATAGGATTCGCCGTATTTACACATCAACAAGAGGAGAGGGAAGAGGAAACATTTACAACAAAATAAAGTTTGTCTCACATTCAGTTACCTATTATATCCCAATATATATGTTAACATATGTCTTCTTTATTTCAAAACGCGATATCCCTGCTAGGGATAACTGCGTCGATTCACATTTTTCATTTAAAAAGAAACAGTTATAAACATACATATTATACAAGAAAAAGGTAATCAAAAATAAAAAGAGAAACAATAATATATATTAGGAACCTGAATCTTCCAGGTTAGAAAGATAATTATAAATATGATTTAAAAAATAGTTAAATCTGTGATAATTCTCTCTGCTATTTACAAATTGATATAGATCTACAACATATGTTATCTGATATAAATTCTCATTTCATATTTAAGTTATATAAAAACCATTTATATGTATGTTATATAAAAATATTATTTTATTTGAAATTATATTTCATAGATTCAATAATTCTTTTAAATCGACCGCCAGAGGTCGCGCTTCCCCTATAAAACTCATTGTTGTTTCCCGATGGCTGGCTCAAACCATATGTAATTATGTAAATAATATTTTGTTTTTCCTCTACTCGCCTTAAGACAGGCAGTAATTTAACCAAATTATGTTTTTTATATATATTCCTTAGCTCAAATGAAGAAATATCTGATTAAAACCATATTTATTATTATTCTTTCAATATTTTTGCCACAACTGCTCAACAAATATCTCTATTCTCAAAATAATCAGCATCAAGTATTAATTCTATATAGCTCTAATAAACAAAATACAGCAGAAATCTCATCAAATTATATAATATATATATGAATATGACTCGAATTTTTTCTACTTGTTTATTCGCGATGACAATGCAATTATTTGGAATTAATTATTTTAATGTTTCTCTTTTGAAAATTATAGAAACATAACTAATTTGGTTAAAATAGATAAATCTATTCGAATGAACAGGTCAAGGTCCAGGTTCTAACTGATTATTCTTACCTGAGTATATATATATTTATATATATGTTAAATAAAAATCGTTTTATTTTTAAATTATAATTTATATAGAAAAACTACTATGTTAAATCGACCGCCAGAAGTCGCGTTTCTCCCTATAAAAATTTGAATTTATAAATTCAATACACTATACATATATCATCAATACAAAAGTTTACGAATAATCCTGGTAAATCATTAATGAACAGAAGAAAATAATAAAAAAGGCTACAGTGCAAGAGGGAGATACTGTAAAATATCAAAACTTTCTTCTAAATTGCTTAAGATAGTTGTAGAAGTAAACAATACCGAATACATCATCGAGGAGAATCGAAAAATGTTTCAAACAATGGATTTCGATTAGCAAAAAGCTTAATCAATGTTCTGAATAAGGAAACTCAAATCTGGATAATAAATCTTTATCTTTGATTTTTGAAAATACTTAAAATTAAACATTGTTGATTTGAAAGTAGTCAAGAGAGAGTAAATTAATGGAAAAAAAATATAATGAGAACTACAAAAGTCTCTATTTCAGATAATCTCTAAAATTTATCAATTAATCACTATATATCGTAATTAAAAATTGTTTGACATATTTGCATATACCCTAATTCCAGTGCAACTTTGTTTTTGAAAGAAGAATAATCAGAGATGTATGCTAGAAGGAAATAAAGAGGAACAAAGTAAGTAAGAAATAAGCTAAGAAAGTAGGTCGTGGCTACCAAAGAAACCAAAAAGTAAAAAAAGGAAATAAAAAGACTGACGACACAGCTGCTTCCAACAAACAAAACTCGTCTGCTCTATAAAAAACCAAGCTTCCTTTGATATTAGGTCGGTGAGACAAATAAATTACTTTCCCTTCTAACACTTTCAATTTATGTGTCTACCATTTGGACTACCACTAGGCCCCTTATATAGGTAATATATATAAATTTAATGCAGTAAAACGTCATCTATTGTTGATAATATGAACTAATTAATGCGTACATGTTTATTTGTATAATAATTTGTATTCAAATAACTAAACACCCTATATATTACCTATATTTTATTACCTCTATAAAATTATTTACGAACTTTTATTAATAAGATAATTTTAATAGAGGTATTTGCTTAATAAAAGCGTCGCTGTAATATCTTTCAGTGTTATTGTCTCAATCCCTATATACATGGTAAAAAGTACAACTTCCTTATGTTATGTCCATGAGTGTTTACACACTTGGTTATCTCGTGTATCTTCAAATAAGGTCACTGTAATATCTTTCAGAGTTATTTCTCAATACCGATATACATAGTAAAAGGTACAACTTCCTTAAGTTTTGTCCATGTTTTGACCTATACTATATTAATAAAAATATATATTTCTACACATAAATTCAAATATATATCTAATTGAGAATAAAGATATAAATATAGTTTCTCTGTTCTACACAAATTTATTCTACACGTATTACTTAACATTAGTATAAATAAATTCTTTATTCAAAGAATTTTTTTCAAAAAGGAAGAACCTCTTCTGTGAATATTCCACTTTGATATTAAATGGTGAAAACTAAACCTAATACACTCTACAAAATAGAAAATGTCCAAAAGATCTTGGCAACATCAAATTAAACTTGGCTTTAAGAAAAGCAGAACAATTCCCATCCTAAAAATCCCCTTTTAAAATAGAATAGTAAAAGCTCTATGTAAAATGGAATAAAATTCTTTCCAAAACTCCATTTTTTTAAAAACTCTTTTAAATCAGAAAAATTAAAGGTTTATATATAGAAAACAGAAACATTTAAAAATAAAAAAAAAATATGTTTAATAGGTTAGTTTTCTTTTTATATTAAAAAATTCCAAAATTTTTGAATTTCTTAAAAAGTTTTCGTCTGTTTATCGATTTATCATTGAGTAAGGAAAATAAAGTATTTGACCTAGGACCAAAGTGATGGTGAAAAATTGAGCAAAATAAAGGGTTTGGGTTAAAAGTAAGTTTTTTTTCCAATTGATATAAAATTTCTTTTAAATCTGTTCTCACTGAAGTTTTTGGTCAAATTGATTACTTTGTGTCTTTGAAAAACTGCTTCAATATTGTTATATCATAAACCTAACCAGACGATGATTTTCTGTGTTATTAAATTTCCTTTTTTTATGATTTTAATGATTCCATATACTGATTAGTTTTTTTTTTTTTTTTGAGAATGAAAATTCAGTAAGTATGTAATAGTTCATTATTTCCATAGTTCATCTAAAATACCCATTCCAAGAGTCTAGCATCAGTATCACTATAAACGGAAAATCGAAAAATGCAATATAACAGCGGTATGATAGATTAAACTGGCGAAAAAGCTGGGAGGGTTCACCACTGATGAGCCGGACTCTCCATTTTTCCATTACAGTAAGGACAGTAGAAATTGTTTAAATTTTAAAAGAATCATACGTGTCTATAATAGTTTCGAATTTTCATTTAAATACGTGTTTGGCTTTTCTTGATTTATCAAGAAATTGGATTGGATGAATATTACGGAACAATTTAAATAAACTTTTAGTTTATTTTTGTTCCACTAGATGGCGTTATGCTATCTAAAGTGCTCATGTGAACGCGGTCAGGATATGTCTTTTTTGTCTCTAATATATTGTATGAGTGAAAAGAAAAATATGTAAATATGAACAGATAGAAATATGGTATATATATATAATTAAAGGAAGAGGTTCCTTTTTTAAAGCATACATATATCATAATTTAAACAATGTGATATGTAAGTAATAAAGTATGACGTCTTTTCTAGTCGTCTCAAAGTGACACCAGCCTGCCACTGGTCAACCGGGGGATCCAGAGAGGGACAAAAAAGGCGTTGGTCCGGATGTTGACAGTTAGTTAGGCTACAGTGGATATTTTCGGAGAGGCCCGCTCAGTGCTAGATCTCACGGCGGCCCTCGTGGTCGTCGTTTTGGCTCCTCTCTGCCTCCGCGGCTTCATGCAGGACGCCGAGCTTTCTTCAGTTAATTCTCAACTTTCCCCTGGTCCTGGTGCCACGTGAGACGTACTAGGAGAGCGTCTTTTGATCCCAAACTTTGTCCTTACTGTCTCGTGCGGACTTCCCACTCTGCACGCCTTGTCACTCAACACCGACTGCTTTCCAACTCACTTGTTGGCTTACCCGGGTTTACGACACATATATATATTAAAAATGAAGTAAGCATATCCTGACTAGGAGCACAAGTGCTTTATAGATGACAGAGCGCCATCTAGTGGAACAGAAATCAACTAAACATTGATTTAGCCTGTTCCCTGATATTTGGTCAACCCAATTTCTTGATAAACCAAGAAAACCCATCCACGAAATATATACATATATATTAGATAATAAAAAGGCATATATTGTAATATTACATAATGATTTAAGTATGGATTGCTCTATTTTGATTTCCAGACTCAAGTCTGGTCATCTACGGACAATGACAGAATGGTTGCAGGGTTTTCCCACTATGTACTAAGTGCAATTCTCAGCCTGAAACCCCAAGACATATTATTGACTGTATTGACGCATCTATTGATGAGTTCTACTCATCCCTAGCACACAGACACCATCAAAGATCCACAGATTTGACGACACCCTAATAAGATTGAATGAAGACATTCCAGAATGGTTGCAAGGTTTTCCCACTATGTACTAAGTGTCAACCTGCAACCCCAAGACATATTATTGACTGTATTGACTCATCCATTGATGAGCTCTACTCTTTCCCGGCAGACATCATCAACAAGCTCTACAAGCTTGATACCTTTGTGTGATTATGTGGAGATGAGAAAGAATAAGAAGAAGAACAAATATATGTTAAAAAATATTGAGATTGGAATTATTTACGGATTTCTTTTTAATACAAGAATATTTTTTAATGTTATGTAGACGTGAACCTTTTAGATGAAATAAAATCATTTTTAGATCACTATTTTTTCAATCAAGTTGTGTGTTAGTAATTTATATAAAACAAATTAATTCTCAATATAAGGATTCGAATAATTTTGACCGTAGATCAATTCGTTTTTTAAGACATGAAATAATTTAAGAAATCCCTGACTTGAAAGTGAAGAAGAGAGAAATAAAGGCTTTGATCACGTATTTACATATTTACAAAAGATTTTATGCCGACCAAAAGAAAACAATAATTTATTTACATAGTGTAAAGCCAAGATTGTGATGAAATATGTGAATAATTCATAGAATTTAAAAAAAAATGATGATTGTTTATGTTCGATATATAGAGACAGCTCGAGTTAAGCTGTAGAAATAAAGGCTTTGATGACGTATTTACATATTTACAAAAGGTTAAACTCCGCCTTTGCCGGTCCCAAGCCCGGATGAAAAAGGAGGAGGGGGAGCAGTAATAAGCTCACTAAAAAACCTGGGTTCAGCTGGCCATGCTGATAGTACCCTGTAAGGTCGCCAGGGATACAGGATGAGCAGTGTTTGTACTCCATGTTAGGAGCGGCTGCACATGGCGTCTGTTCCTCATGTCAGAGGCGACCATTTCTTTTGGAGCTAAGTCAGTGGCCTGCTACCTAGTAGTGCACCTAGTCTTAATGACAAAGGCAGACGAATTTTACTTCACCTAATCTTGATGGTTGTCCTTTACAAGCCTGATACCTTAATATGATTGAGTGGAGATAAGAAAGAAGAAGAAGACAAAAGGTTTTATGCCGACCAAAAGAAAACAACAATATATTTACATGGTGTAAAGCCACGATATCTAGCAGTCGATTTCACAGTATGTTTGTTCTATAAATTATAAATAAAAATATATTTTCATGAATATAATATAAAGACCTACACATAAATAAGAGATAAATTATAAATTCAATTCTATTGGAATATTTCTATAAATTCATAAATGTATTTATTTGATATATATGTTTTTAACTTTTAATTAGGCATTTTTTAATTTTAATTTAGACATTTTCAATTTTAATTTAGACACATGGGACTTTTTCAAAATTAAAATCAAAAATGTCTAAATTGAAATGAAAAAATGTATTAATTAAAATTGTCTAATTAAAAGTTAAAAACCAGACTTAAATAAATGATAAATTATAAATTCAAATATTTTTATATATCTATATAACTGTAACTTTCTATTTCTGTAACTTTAGAAATATATTTAATTGATTTATAGGTTTTTAACTTTTAATTAGACCATTTTAATTTATATTTAGACATTTTTCATTTTTAATTTAGACACTTTCATTTTTATTTAGGCATTTTCAATTTTAATTTAGACATTTTTCATTTTAATTTAGACACATGGACTCTTTCTATAAGAAGTCCATGTGTCTAAATTAAAATGATAAATGTCTAAATAAAAATGAAAGTGTCGAAATTAAATTTGTCTAATTAAAAGTTAAAAACCTATATATAATATATAACAATATAAATAAATAAATAAATAAGAGATAAATTATAAATTCAATTATTTTGAAATATTTCTGTGAATTTAGAAATATATTTTATATATATTGTAAAGATATTAAATAGTTGAAACGTGTTCTGTGAAATCCCTTATAGGCTTTTAAATCAATTTGACTCAGGACCATCGGTTTTCGATAACGTTTCAATCCGAATCGGTTTCAATTGGAGATGGTTGAAAGGTGTTGACATGTTGGCTATTGATTGGTTAGTAGGTTCTGTAGTTCTATTGATTGATATAGACCCAGTCGTATATCTCTATAGTTGAGTATTCATACTAACTTCATACATTATAGCATTAGGGTAGGTGGTGTAGTGGTATAAACAGGCGAATTTTGACAGACACGACCTAGGTTCGAATCCCGTATTTGAAACTTTTTTTCTGAAAAATATTTTAATGGCTTGCCAATTTTTGTAAGATACAAGTAACTAAACGGGATTCTGTCACATTTGTAAGGGTAAAATTCGAATTTCTTTCTAAATGTATAGAGATGCGTTGTTCTTAGAGTAAAAGCAGTCATTAATTACCTACCATGATTATCATGTCTTGTACCATGTGGTGTCCTTACAGTAGATGTAGTCGCTAACTACCCACCAGGATTATCAAGGCCTGTACCATGTGTCCTCTTATTTCTTATCGTCACTCAACAATAATATCAGGATATAAAGTCAATAGAGAATTGAGAGACTTTTGATATTATCTGCTGGGGATGATGAGTAGAGCACATCAGAGGAGATTTGACAACCATCATGACTGGGTGACGTCGAATGTCATAAAGACTGGGAGCACTACTCAGTAGCAGGCCACTGACTTAGCTCCAATATGTAATGGTGACATGAGGAACAGACACCATTTACAGCCAACATGGAGTACATCCTGTATCCCCTTTGTCATCAAGACTGGGAGCACTACTCAGTAGCAGGCCACTGACTTAGCTCCAATATGTAATGGTGACATGAGGAACAGACACCATGTACAGCCAACATGGAGTACATCCTGTATCCCCTTTGTCATCAAGACTGGGAGCACTACTCAGTTGCAGGCCACTGACTTAGCTCCAATATGTAATGGTGACATGAGGAACAGACACCATGTACAGCCAACACGGAGTACATCCTGCATCCCCTTTGTCATTAAGACTGGGAGCACTACTCAGTAGCAGACCACTGACTTAGCTCCAATACATAATGGTGACATGAGGAACAGACACCATGTACAGCCAACATGGAATACATCCTGTATCCCCTTTGTCATTAAGACTGGGGGCACTACTCAGTAGCAGGCCACTATTTTAGCTCCAATACATAATGGTGACATGAGGAACAGACACCATGTACAGCCAACATGGAATACATCCTGTAACTCTGGAGCCCTTACAGGGTACAATCAGCATGGCCAGCTGAGCCAGGTTTTTTTAGCGAGCTTGTTACTGTTCCCCCTCCTCCTTTTTTATCCGGGCTTGGGACCGGTATGTATCACGTGTACTTGGCTTAAGTAAAAAAAACCTAGTGCCTTGCAGAAAGAGATCAAATGCTTTCATTTTACGGTCGCTATGTTTTTGGGTGTGTAAAGCTGCTGTTCTGGGTCAATTTTCTGTTGTTGTCGTGTCCAATGAAGAGCCTCAGATGCCTCCATAGATCTCTATCATAGAAGTCGCTATGTTCTTGGGTGTGTAAATCTGCTGTTCTGGGTCAATTTTCTTTTGTTGTCGTGTCCAATGAAGAGCCTCAGGTGTCTTCATACATCTCTATCACAGCAGTCGTAATGTTCTTGGGTGTGTAAAGCTGCTGTTCTGGGTCAATTTTCTGTTGTTGTCGTGTCAAATGTACAGCCTCAGATGCCTCCATACATCTCTATCACAGCAGTGGCTATGTTCTTTGGTGTGTAAAGCTGCTGTTCTGGGTCAATTTTTTGCAAGGCTGCGGGTTTGTAATGGTAATAATAATTTATTTAAACCTAGCGTACTAATCATTAAGAAAACACATCAAAGAAAGAGTTAATGAGTATCATCAAGAAAAGAAAGTACTGAATACACATCAAGGATAATTCGAAATGTAATATTGAAGTTCATGGAGCACGAGTTTACAAGATATAAAACATATATTCTACATTCTGTCTCAATAATTCATTGTTAGCAGAATTACTTTGGAAGTTTGTATAATTAGAAAGTCACATATACATGTTTAATTTTCATCACTAAAACTTTGTTTGTAGAATTAATAATCTTTTGTTTGCCATTAATTCGAATTTTTGTAAATATACTAGCCGAATGACCCGGGCAACGTCCAGGGTTTTACCCAATTAAATGTTTTTATTCAAATATTATTCATTACAATTATAAATTGGCACATTTTTGAATAATCAAAAGAAGTTAACCACGTATTTAACCAATTCAGGAATAATTAAAAAATCAACGAGAATAGTTAATATTTTTTCCGATTGATGGCGCAAACAATCAGCAACTTACAGCTACACGATAAGGAGATGCTTTTTTTAAAAATAATTTATGCACCTTATACCAGTAAAATATCACCTATGTACTGTTTTTTTTAATTATTCTTCAAGGAAAATTTGTACAAAAGCGAAATTGTACATAGAACATGTGGATAAATTATTTAATAATTGTATCTCCTTAAGGTTAAACTAAAAGTTCCTGATGACTTGCGCCATCTATCGGAATAAGTGTGAACAAAGTTTTCTCTGTCTCCCTTAAAAAAAAAAAAACTAGACGACAAGCAATATCAAAGAATTTCCACTTCCTTAATGAAGTAATTTTGTTTACACTTTGTTATCTCGTATGTCTTCAATAAAAGTCACTGTAATATCTTTCAGAGTTATTGTCTCAATCCGGATATACATGCTAAAAGGTACTACTTCCTTAAGTTTTGTCCATGAGTGTATACACACTTGGTTATCTCGTGTGTCTTCAATAAAGGTCACTGTAATATCTTTCAGAGTTATTGTCTCAATCCGGATATACATGCTAAAAGGTACAACTTCCTTAAGTTTTGTCCATGAGTGTATACACACTTGGTTATATCGTGTGTCTTCAATAAAGGTCACTGTAATATCTTTCAGAATTATTGTCTCAATCCCGAAATACATGCTGAAATGTACAACTTCCTTAAGTTTTGTCCATGAGTGTATACACACTTGGTTATCTCGTGTGTCTTCAATAAAGGTAACTGTAATATCTTTCAGAATTATTGTCTCAATCCCGATATACATGCTGAAATGTACAACTTCCTCAAGTTTTGTCCATGAGTGTATACACACTTGGTTATCTCGCGTTGTCTTTAATAAAGGTCACTGTAATACTTTCAGAGTTATTGTCTCAATCCCGATATACATGCTGAAATGTACAACTTCCTTAAGTTTTGTCCATGAGTGTATACACACTTGGTTATCTCGTGTGTCTTCAATAAAGGTAACTGTAATATCTTTCAGAATTATTGTCTCAATCCCGATATACATGCTGAAATGTACAACTTCCTCAAGTTTTGTCCATGAGTGTATACACACTTGGTTATCTCGCGTTGTCTTTAATAAAGGTCACTGTAATACTTTCAGAGTTATTGTCTCAATCCCGATATACATGCTGAAATGTACAACTTCCTTAAGTTTTGTCCATGAGTGTATACACACTTGGTTATCTCGTGTGTCTTCAATAAAAGTCATTTTAATATATTTCAAAGTTATTGTCTCAATCCAGATATAAATGCTAAAAGGTACAACTTCTTTAAATTTTGTCTATGAATGTACTCAAATAAAAACATTTTTATAATTTAAACTAATAATTCAATTAATAAATTAAATTTATATATATTAACATTTCGCTCTTTAAATATATATCTAATTTTATTTATTTAACAATTGCAGAGTACACTCTATATCCACAAATCGGATATTTGCGTGTGAAATATATACATTTGATTGAAAAAAGAAAAAGTAGTTTGAAGGGATATATGCATATTTACATATCAGTATTGATTACATTAGTAGTCAGTTATTTAGTTAAGTACATTCTGCAGAATTTGTTGAATCTTTGGTGTATGTCCTTAGTGTAGACCACATGTTGCATATTTGTTATGGGAAGTTGATTCAGTTCCCTAAGGTCAGCGGGCAGTCAGTTAATAAGTTTCTGGGGTTCTTTTCATCGCCTCCACACGAGCATCCAAGTGATTCAACTTTGCCAATTTTAAACAGGTATGAGCTGAAGTCGCCATGTCCAGTGAAGAATTGCACATTATAGAAGTTAGGTTTGATATAATTAGGAATATTTGGGCCACTGAAGAAACTTTTGAAAATTCCATTGGTCGCTTCGTAGTATTCCTGTTGTTTATAAAGTTAGATATTATGATTCTTTTTGCTGGGACATCTCGGTTGTAATCTATATTTATTTTCAATATATTTGATTCAATGAAGTGTGTGAGCTTTGGTGTTCTAGCAATGATATGTGTATAATTTGACGATGTCGTATTGTAGGCTTGTATACCATGTTTGAGAAATTTTATACTGTAGCGAGTTTAATTTGTCTTTGGCTATTTTTGGGATGAATTGGTACCATATCGTAGATCCGTATGTTATTGTATTTCTAAATAGTGTTTTGTACAATACACTTATCCTTTTGCTGTCAAGACCAAGGCCTTTTTGTTAGTCCTAATAGATATCCACTTTCTCTGGTTGTTTTCGTGATAATTTCATTAATGTGCGGCATTAAAATCAAGTTTGTTCTTATTTCTGTGGTTTTTGAAGGTTATTCCCAAATTTTTACTCTATCTACAGGAATAATGGTATTGTTATTCAAAGTTATTGTGAACTTCTTATTATTGAACAAAGGCAATACCTTCGTTTTCTCCTTGGATATTCTTAATTTGCTGCTCTCACACCAATTTGTTATTTTTCTCATTATGCTTTCTATTGTATTTTCAAGTTCTAATAGGTTTTTATTCCAGCATATCACCGTTATATCATCTGCGTATCCGATGATTTCACTATTCGGCTCAGTATATTTGCATAGTAAATCGTTCATGATTATATTCCATATTGTAGGGGAAATAGGTCCTCCCTGCGGGCATCCTTTGCTTAGTGTTTTTGAACTTCAATTGATGTGTATCTGTATCTTATTTTTCTATTAGCGAAATATATGACTTGAAAAGTTTAACAATAGATGCATTTACATTACCTTCATCGATTCCTTTTAGCACCATTGGTCACCATGCATTATCAAATGCTCCACTGATGTCGATTGTTATAATGGCCGTAAATTCCATAGCTTTGTGGTCTAAAGCAGTTTTTACAATGTCAGTTGGTACTGTTATTGTTGATCGTGATTTTGTGAATTCGTGTTGACGATTGCTGAGCATCTTATTTTCTTCATAGTGCTTGATTATTTTATTATTAATATTTTTTTCAAAGATTTTAGAAATGTTTGAGTTCAAACATAAGGGTCTGTAGCTCTTATACTCGCAGTGATCAGCTTTACCTGGCTTTGGGATAACCAACACTTCTGCTTACTTCCACTCATTTGGGAAGTAGCTCATATCCAAACACTTCTGAAACAGCTTAGTCAAGAGCGGAGCGATAAAGTGTTTAGTATGCAATATCACATTGTTAGATATATAGTCAGTTCCAGGAGATTTCCTTGGGTTTAATATATCAATTATATCATTTGTTTCCTTCATTGTGACTACTATATTTGCTGTATTCAAAAGCTTTGGTTTATAGTTTCTTATTTCTTTATGTAAATCCGTGTCATCGTTGAGGCTGTCATCAGGAAAGAGACAGGCTAACAAGCCCTCGGTTCTCTGCAACGGCTTATGACATGTATTTGTTTCCAATATTTGTATTTGCTTATCAGGTGTTCCTTTCAATTTTTTGTATATTTTATATAAATTTCCAAAAGGATTGTTTGAATTGTTTTCTTCCAGAAAAGTTCTCCATGATATTCTTTTTGCTTTCTTAATTTCACGTATATATTTGTTTCGTGTATTTTTGAACAATTCAGCAATATAACGTGGAGGATTAGGATTTCGGTAATATAAGTTTCTTATATAGTGAAAGATATTTTTCATAATTTCCAGTTCTGCATTCCACCAGTTGTTCGCTCTACCTCTCATAGAGTTGTTTTCCCTAATTCTTAATGTTGAGTAGGCAGATTCAATTAAGATATTTGTAATTTCTCTTATTGTTTGATCTATCATCTCTGGTGTAGAAGCATTTTCTATCTAGTTTTTTAATGGTAATGGTTAATTCTAATGAAAGAAGAATATTTATATTTATAAATACTAAATAAAAACCATTTACCCTAATATAAAATATCTCAAATAAGAAAGATAAAAAAAGCTTCCATTAAAATTCTATTAAGATCAATATAGTTTAAACTAGCCGAGTGACCCGGGCAACGCCCCGGGTTTACCCGAAGGACCCGCAGGTGAGAAACTATAGAAGAAAAATTTTAACAAATCAGAAAATGAAATTGCAAACAACAGAACTACACTACTTTAAGGACATGAGAGCACATGCACTGTATCACCATACGTATACCATTTTCAAAGACCCTGCTTAGGATTAAAACTTCTCAGAAGCATAACAATAGTACCAACCTAGAGGTTAACTGGTGTGGATGCATTCCTCTGGGAGTGAGACTATTGAGAAATTCAGTAGGGAGTTATTTTGCTTCTCCGCATTCTAACACTCCAACTGTTAACACTGTGGAAACACTGACTCATGTTTGGTAAGCAATTTCAGGGAAGAAACTATAGACATTGGATTAAATAAATTATTAATTAAATTGCATTAAATAAAAATTATTAGATTTAAATAAATATTATTAGAGTGAAAAAAAAAAGAAAGAAATTAACAAATTAGAAAATAAAATTTCGAAAAATACAACTATATTGCAGATAAGATAAGAGGACCTTATTAAAAATACATAAACAAACTGTAATTCGACACTCGATAATTCGACACTTTCGATAATTCGACACTTTCGATAATTCGACACTTTCGATAATTCGACCATTTTAAAAATCAAATTTACAAGGTTGATTGTTGTTTAAATACAACTTTGCTTTTGCATGCATAAACACAGGCTCTTGTAGCAAGAACCCAAATATTATTTATAGTCATAGCAAAAGCAAACTTTAGTGAAAACTGATGCCTCTTCAGAATGAATGGAAGACTGAAATCTGAAGGAGCAGAATATATGGGTCATTTATACTTTCACCAATGCCTTTAGGATCTTTGCGATGGAACGCGTATGGTGTTTCAGCGCATGTGCTCTCATGTCCTTGAAGCACATATACTGACAGTGCCCAAAGTTGAACACACTGTATAGTGTCTGAAATATCTTTGGCCCCTTCGGATACCAACCTTCGCTTCATTCTAGAGAGGCGTTAGTTTTCACTAAGGTTGGCTTTTGCTATGACTATAAATAAGGCTCAAGGCCAAACCTTGGCTACAAGAGCCTGTGTTTACGCACGGACAACTTTATATGTAGCTTTTTCAAGTGTGCGAACATTGGATAGCATACATGTAAAGATGACCCATATCTTCTGCTCCTTCAGATTTCAGTCTTCCATTCATTCTGAAGAGGCATCAGTTTTCACTAAAGTTGGGTTCTTGCTACAAGAGCCTGTGTTTATGCATGCAAAATCAAAGTTGTATTTAAACAACAATCAACCTTGTAAATTTGATTTTTAAAATGGTCGAATTATCGAAAGTGTTGAATTATCGAAAGTGTCGAATTATCGATAGTGTCGAATTACAGTTTGTTTATTTATTTTTTAATAAGGTCCTCTTATCTTATCTGCAATATAGTTGTATTTTTCGAAATTTTATTTTCTAATTTGTTAATTTTTTCTTTTTTTTTTCACTCGAATAATATTTATTTAAATCTAATAATTTTTATTTAATGCAATTTAATTAATAATTTATTTAATCCAATGTCTATAGTTTCTTCCCTGAAATTGCTTACCAAACATGAGTCAGTGTTTCCACAGTGTTAACAGTTGGAGTGTTAGAATGCGGAGAAGCAAAATAACTCCCTACTGAATTTCTCAATAGTCTTACTCCCAGAGGAATGCATCCACACCAGTTAACCTCTAGGTTGGTACTATTGTTATGCTTCTGAGAAGTTTTAATCCTAAGCAGGGTCTTTGAAAATGGTACACGTATGAAAAGCAGTTCGACTTTGCATGTACAAGTGTGCCAGAGCCCCGTTTGATTACTTGCGCTTGCTGGTGGGGTTGGACTTTTGCAAGAATCAGAAGCCATTGGAGCTTTTTTTTTTATTTTTTCAGAAAAAAGTGCCCAATGCGGGAATCGAACCCGGGTCGTAGCGGTCGAAAACCAACGGCTTAGACCATCCTTCCACCAACCCCCAGTAAAATAAGTAAATAAAAAGAAGACCAAAAATAAGTGATAATAGTTTATTGAATAACAAATAAAAAAAAATCTTTCAGGTGAAAAATTATAGGCATTGGTAAAAAAGTAAACAAGAGAAATAGCCTAGCGGTCAGGGGAGTGAGTCTTCCACGGCCTTTCCGAGGCATGACAGAAGACGCTCAAAAAAAAAAGGTAAAATAAGAACCAAGCAGAGGAAATCTATAAAACTGAAAGCCAGGACAGGCATAAAAAGAAAATTCCAAGCATGTGAGGAAACAATTGATGAAAAAAAAAAGGATTAAAAAAAAAATACTGCAAAAAAGAAACCAGACACAAAAAGCAACAATTGAGTACACAAATACAGCATCAGCCTATTTATGAGATGAAAAAAAAAGACAGACACAAAAATGGAGCTAAATTCAAATGAAAAACTATAACAAATTAATAAAAGAAAATAAGACCTAATCCAAATAATTTAATAAAAAAAAAGCAACAATTGAGTACACAAATACAGCATCAGCCTATTTATGAGAAGAAAAAAAAAGACAGACACAAAAATGGAGCTAAATTCAAATGAAAAACTATAACAAATTAATAAAAGAAAATAAGACCTAATCCAAATAATTTAATTTAAAAAAAAGTCACACACTATTAAATTATTTGGATTAGGTCTTATTAATGAGAAAAAAAAGATGCCAAAAAAGATAACCAGATACAAAAATTGTGCTAAATTCAAATGAAAAACTATAACAAACACTTATAAAAGATAGAATAAAAGTAATAATTCAATCTACAATTCGAAAAATAATATAACCTGGTGAGTTCCCAGAAAAGGTTAACTTTGGTAGGCAGCGCTGTACGTTGACACCGACGTACCTTCGAGCCGAACCAACGGCTTAGACCATCCTTCCACCAACCCCCAGTAAAATAAGTAAATAAAAAGAAGACCAAAAATAAGTGATAATAGTTTATTGAATAACAAATAAAAAAAAAATCTTTCAGGTGAAAAATTATAGGCATTGGTAAAAAAGTAAACAAGAGAAATAGCCTAGCGGTCAGGGGAGTGAGTCTTCCACGGCCTTTCCGAGGCATGACAGAAGACGCTCAAAAAAAAAAGGTAAAATAAGAACCAAGCAGAGGAAATCTATAAAACTGAAAGCCAGGACAGGCATAAAAAGAAAATTCCAAGCATGTGAGGAAACAATTGATGAAAAAAAAAAAGGATTAAAAAAAAATACTGCAAAAAAGAAACCAGACACAAAAAGCAACAATTGAGTACACAAATACAGCATCAGCCTATTTATGAGATGAAAAAAAAAGACAGACACAAAAATGGAGCTAAATTCAAATGAAAAACTATAACAAATTAATAAAAGAAAATAAGACCTAATCCAAATAATTTAATAAAAAAAAAAGCAACAATTGAGTACACAAATACAGCATCAGCCTATTTATGAGAAGAAAAAAAAAGACAGACACAAAAATGGAGCTAAATTCAAATGAAAAACTATAACAAATTAATAAAAGAAAATAAGACCTAATCCAAATAATTTAATTTAAAAAAAAGTCACACACTATTAAATTATTTGGATTAGGTCTTATTAATGAGAAAAAAAAGATGCCAAAAAAGATACAAAAATTGTGCTAAATTCAAATGAAAAACTATAACAAACACTTATAAAAGATAGAATAAAAGTAATAATTCAATCTACAATTCGAAAAATAATATAACCTGGTGAGTTCCCAGAAAAGGTTAACTTTGGTAGGCGGCGCTGTACGTTGACACCGCCGTACCTTCGAGCCGAACCAACGGCTTAGACCATCCTTCCACCAACCCCCAGTAAAATAAGTAAATAAAAATAAGACCAAAAATAAGTGATAATAGTTTATTGAATAACAAATAAAAAAAAATCTTTCAGGTGAAAAATTATAGGCATTGGTAAAAAAGTAAACAAGAGAAATAGCCTAGCGGTCAGGGGAGTGAGTCTTCCACGGCCTTTCCGAGGCATGACAGAAGACGCTCAAAAAAAAAAAGGTAAAATAAGAACCAAGCAGAGGAAATCTATAAAACTGAAAGCCAGGACAGGCATAAAAAGAAAATTCCAAGCATGTGAGGAAACAATTGATGAAAAAAAAAAAGGATTAAAAAAAAATACTGCAAAAAAGAAACCAGACACAAAAAGCAACAATTGAGTACACAAATACAGCATCAGCCTATTTATGAGATGAAAAAAAAAGACAGACACAAAAATGGAGCTAAATTCAAATGAAAAACTATAACAAATTAATAAAAGAAAATAAGACCTAATCCAAATAATTTAATAAAAAAAAAAGCAACAATTGAGTACACAAATACAGCATCAGCCTATTTATGAGAAGAAAAAAAAAGACAGACACAAAAATGGAGCTAAATTCAAATGAAAAACTATAACAAATTAATAAAAGAAAATAAGACCTAATCCAAATAATTTAATTTAAAAAAAAGTCACACACTATTAAATTATTTGGATTAGGTCTTATTAATGAGAAAAAAAAGATGCCAAAAAAGATACAAAAATTGTGCTAAATTCAAATGAAAAACTATAACAAACACTTATAAAAGATAGAATAAAAGTAATAATTCAATCTACAATTCGAAAAATAATATAACCTGGTGAGTTCCCAGAAAAGGTTAACTTTGGTAGGCGGCGCTGTACGTTGACACCGCCGTACCTTCGAGCCGAACCAACGGCTTAGACCATCCTTCCACCAACCCCCAGTAAAATAAGTAAATAAAAATAAGACCAAAAATAAGTGATAATAGTTTATTGAATAACAAATAAAAAAAAATCTTTCAGGTGAAAAATTATAGGCATTGGTAAAAAAGTAAACAAGAGAAATAGCCTAGCGGTCAGGGGAGTGAGTCTTCCACGGCCTTTCCGAGGCATGACAGAAGACGCTCAAAAAAAAAAAGGTAAAATAAGAACCAAGCAGAGGAAATCTATAAAACTGAAAGCCAGGACAGGCATAAAAAGAAAATTCCAAGCATGTGAGGAAACAATTGATGAAAAAAAAAAAGGATTCAAAAAAAATACTGCAAAAAAGAAACCAGACACAAAAAGCAACAATTGAGTACACAAATACAGCATCAGCCTATTTATGAGATGAAAAAAAAAGACAGACACAAAAATGGAGCTAAATTCAAATGAAAAACTATAACTAATTAATAAAAGAAAATAAGACCTAATCCAAATAATTTAATAAAAAAAAAAGCAACAATTGAGTACACAAATACAGCATCAGCCTATTTATGAGAAGAAAAAAAAAGACAGACACAAAAATGGAGCTAAATTCAAATGAAAAACTATAACAAATTAATAAAAGAAAATAAGACCTAATCCAAATAATTTAATTTAAAAAAAAGTCACACACTATTAAATTATTTGGATTAGGTCTTATTAATGAGAAAAAAAACATGCCAAAAAAGATACAAAAATTGTGCTAAATTCAAATGAAAAACTATAACAAACACTTATAAAAGATAGAATAAAAGTAATAATTCAATCTACAATTCGAAAAATAATATAACCTGGTGAGTTCCCAGAAAAGGTTAACTTTGGTAGGCGGCGCTGTACGTTGACACCGCCGTACCTTCGAGCCGAACCAACGGCTTAGACCATCCTTCCACCAACCCCCAGTAAAATAAGTAAATAAAAAGAAGACCAAAAATAAGTGATAATAGTTTATTGAATAACAAATAAAAAAAAATCTTTCAGGTGAAAAATTATAGGCATTGGTAAAAAAGTAAACAAGAGAAATAGCCTAGCGGTCAGGGGAGTGAGTCTTCCACGGCCTTTCCGAGGCATGACAGAAGACGCTCAAAAAAAAAAGGTAAAATAAGAACCAAGCAGAGGAAATCTATAAAACTGAAAGCCAGGACAGGCATAAAAAGAAAATTCCAAGCATGTGAGGAAACAATTGATGAAAAAAAAAAGGATTCAAAAAAAAATACTGCAAAAAAGAAGCCAGACACAAAAAGCAACAATTGAGTACACAAATACAGCATCAGCCTATTTATGAGATGAAAAAAAAAGACAGACACAAAAATGGAGCTAAATTCAAATGAAAAACTATAACAAATTAATAAAAGAAAATAAGACCTAATCCAAATAATTTAATAAAAAAAAAAGCAACAATTGAGTACACAAATACAGCATCAGCCTATTTATGAGAAGAAAAAAAAAGACAGACACAAAAATGGAGCTAAATTCAAATGAAAAACTATAACAAATTAATAAAAGAAAATAAGACCTAATCCAAATAATTTAATTTAAAAAAAAGTCACACACTATTAAATTATTTGGATTAGGTCTTATTAATGAGAAAAAAAAGATGCCAAAAAAGATACAAAAATTGTGCTAAATTCAAATGAAAAACTATAACAAACACTTATAAAAGATAGAATAAAAGTAATAATTCAATCTACAATTCGAAAAATAATATAACCTGGTGAGTTCCCAGAAAAGGTTAACTTTGGTAGGCGGCGCTGTACGTTGACACCGCCGTACCTTCGAGCCGAACCAACGGCTTAGACCATCCTTCCACCAACCCCCAGTAAAATAAGTAAATAAAAATAAGACCAAAAATAAGTGATAATAGTTTATTGAATAACAAATAAAAAAAAATCTTTCAGGTGAAAAATTATAGGCATTGGTAAAAAAGTAAACAAGAGAAATAGCCTAGCGGTCAGGGGAGTGAGTCTTCCACGGCCTTTCCGAGGCATGACAGAAGACGCTCAAAAAAAAAAAGGTAAAATAAGAACCAAGCAGAGGAAATCTATAAAACTGAAAGCCAGGACAGGCATAAAAAGAAAATTCCAAGCATGTGAGGAAACAATTGATGAAAAAAAAAAAGGATTCAAAAAAAATACTGCAAAAAAGAAACCAGACACAAAAAGCAACAATTGAGTACACAAATACAGCATCAGCCTATTTATGAGATGAAAAAAAAAGACAGACACAAAAATGGAGCTAAATTCAAATGAAAAACTATAACTAATTAATAAAAGAAAATAAGACCTAATCCAAATAATTTAATAAAAAAAAAAGCAACAATTGAGTACACAAATACAGCATCAGCCTATTTATGAGAAGAAAAAAAAAGACAGACACAAAAATGGAGCTAAATTCAAATGAAAAACTATAACAAATTAATAAAAGAAAATAAGACCTAATCCAAATAATTTAATTTAAAAAAAAGTCACACACTATTAAATTATTTGGATTAGGTCTTATTAATGAGAAAAAAAAACATGCCAAAAAAGATACAAAAATTGTGCTAAATTCAAATGAAAAACTATAACAAACACTTATAAAAGATAGAATAAAAGTAATAATTCAATCTACAATTCGAAAAATAATATAACCTGGTGAGTTCCCAGAAAAGGTTAACTTTGGTAGGCGGCGCTGTACGTTGACACCGCCGTACCTTCGAGCCGAACCAACGGCTTAGACCATCCTTCCACCAACCCCCAGTAAAATAAGTAAATAAAAAGAAGACCAAAAATAAGTGATAATAGTTTATTGAATAACAAATAAAAAAAAATCTTTCAGGTGAAAAATTATAGGCATTGGTAAAAAAGTAAACAAGAGAAATAGCCTAGCGGTCAGGGGAGTGAGTCTTCCACGGCCTTTCCGAGGCATGACAGAAGACGCTCAAAAAAAAAAGGTAAAATAAGAACCAAGCAGAGGAAATCTATAAAACTGAAAGCCAGGACAGGCATAAAAAGAAAATTCCAAGCATGTGAGGAAACAATTGATGAAAAAAAAAAGGATTCAAAAAAAAATACTGCAAAAAAGAAGCCAGACACAAAAAGCAACAATTGAGTACACAAATACAGCATCAGCCTATTTATGAGATGAAAAAAAAAGACAGACACAAAAATGGAGCTAAATTCAAATGAAAAACTATAACAAATTAATAAAAGAAAATAAGACCTAATCCAAATAATTTAATAAAAAAAAAAGCAACAATTGAGTACACAAATACAGCATCAGCCTATTTATGAGAAGAAAAAATAAGACAGACACAAAAATGGAGCTAAATTCAAATGAAAAACTATAACAAATTAATAAAAGAAAATAAGACCTAATCCAAATAATTTAATTAAAAAAAATGTCACACACTATTAAATTATTTGGATTAGGTCTTATTAATGAGAAAAAAAAGATGCCAAAAAAGATAACCAGATACAAAAATTGTGCTAAATTCAAATGAAAAACTATAACAAACACTTATAAAAGATAGAATAAAAGTAATAATTCAATCTACAATTCGAAAAATAATATAACCTGGTGAGTTCCCAGAAAAGGGTAACTTTGGTAGGCGGCGCTGTACGTTGACACCGCCGTACCTTCGAGCCGTTTTACACGAGTTAAAGCGAAGATTTTGGACATAGTGATTTTTACATTTCGATCTTTTATATTAATATATATACTTACTATTGCGAATTATTTTTCTAAAAACGAACATTATTTTTTTTTAATTATCTGAAACTAACCTAATTCAACTTATCTAAAACTAACCTTATTTAGCGATTAAACTAACATAATTAAACCTATTTGAATCTAACCTCATATACACTTTTACACTACCTTTTCATTTCAAAATTAAATTAAAATAAGTTTATATTAAATAATAACATTTTTAAAAATCGACTTTCTGGTTCACACTTTTGTATCTAATCAATTATGTATTTCTTTATTTCTCTCTATAAAAGTTACGCAATTGTAAACAAAAGAATTGATGATGATAAATGCAAAAAATCTACGATTGTAAAATAGATTAAATTAAAAAATAAAAATAACTGTTAACATTAGGAAAATAAAAACAGGCCTATGACACGAAGAAAAAAATAACGAAAATTTTGGTATATAGATTGTTATGTGTAGTTCAGAATCTTCGGAGGAGATAGCTCAGGACTTTACAATGGAAAACTCTGTTACGGTATTATCTATATAGATTCTTCATTCCAATACATATCCTTTTACTAATTTAACTATTTTATATAAAAAATATAACTAAATAATTAGAAATTCCCCTAAGGAATAGATACAAATTGCCAATTAAATTTAATACCTTCTAGAAAATTACTTTTCAATTTCTTTCAAATTACAATAAAAAAAACCTATTCATTTTCTATGCGAGTAATAGAATTTGATATTTTATATATTTTCATGTTATGATACATTAGCACGCCATCTGGTATCAAAATTCGAAACTATTATAGACCCAGATGTGAATCTGTATAAGACTGGTGGTCTTAATAAAGCTGTATGTGTGTATT
The DNA here is from genome assembly GCA_030710605.1 of Cordylochernes scorpioides. NCBI lineage: Eukaryota > Metazoa > Arthropoda > Arachnida > Pseudoscorpiones > Chernetidae > Cordylochernes > Cordylochernes scorpioides. The sequence continues at coordinate 62,033,676 of CP092870.1, read as the reverse complement.
CTTTTATAACGTCGGACCTGGAGGCTGTTGTTGAGTTCTGTGCTGTCTGGAGTATATCTATGCTTCCTTCCTGTGGTGAATCTGTATAAGACTGGTGGTCTTAATAAAGCTGTATGTGTGTATTCTTTTATAACGTCGGACCTGGAGGCTGTTGTTGGGTTCTGTGCTACCTGGAGTATAGGAGCTCTATCTATGCTTCCTTCCTGTGGTGAATTTGTATAAGACCGGTGGTCTTAATAAAGCTGTATGTGTGTATTCTGTTATAACGTCGGACCTGGAGGCTGTTGTTGGGTTCTGTGCTACCTGGAGTATAGGAGCTCTATCTATGCTTCCTTCCTGTGGTGAATTTGTATAAGACCGGTGGTCTTAATAAAGCTGTATGTGTGTATTCTGTTATAACGTCGGACCTGGAGGCTGTTGTTGGGTTCTGTGCTTCCTGGAGTATAGGAGCTCTATCTATGCTTCCTTCCTGTGGTGAATCTATATAAGACCGGTGGTCTTAATAAAGCTATGTGTGTATTCTGTTATAACGTCGGACCTGGAGGCTGTTGTTGGGTTCTGTGCTGCCTGGAGTATAGGAGCTCTATCTATGCTTCCTTCCTGTGGTGTATCTGTATAAAACCGGTGATCTTAATAAAGCTGTATGTGTGTATTCTGTTATAACGTCGGACCTGGAGGCTGTTGTTGGGTTCTGTGCTTCCTGGAGTATAGGAGCTCCATCTATGCTTCCTTCCTTAGTGAATCTGTATAAGACCAGTAGTCTTAATAAAGCTGTATGTGTGTATTCTGTTATACCGTCGGACCTGGAGGCTGTTGTTGGGTTCTGTGCTGCCTGGAGTATAGGAGCTCTATCTATGCTTCCTTCCTGTGGTGTATCTGTATAAAACCGGTGATCTTAATAAAGCTGTATGTGTGTGTATTCTGTTATACCGTCGGACCTGGAGGCTGTTGTTGGGTTCTGTGCTGCCTGGAGTATATCTATGCTTCCTTCCTGTGGTGTATCTGTATAAGACTGGTGGTCTTAATAAAGCTGTATGTGTGTATTCTGTTATAACGTCGGACCTGGAGGCTGTTGTTGGGTTCTGTGCTACCTGGAGTATAGGAGCTCTATCTATGCTTCCTTCCTGTGGTGTATCTGTATAAAACCGGTGATCTTAATAAAGCTGTATGTGTATATTCTGTTATACCGTCGGACCTGGAGGCTGTTGTTGGGTTCTGTGCTGCCTGGAGTATATCTATGCTTCCTTCCTGTGGTGAATCTATATAAGACTGGTGGTCTTAATAAAGCTGTATGTGTGTATTCTGTTATAACGTCGGACCTGGAGGCTGTTGTTGGGTTCTGTGCTACCTGGAGTATAGGAGCTCTATCTATGCTTCCTTCCTGTGGTGAATTTGTATAAGACCGGTGGTCTTAATAAAGCTGTATGTGTGTATTCTGTTATAACGTCGGACCTGGAGGCTGTTGTTGGGTTCTGTGCTACCTGGAGTATAGGAGCTCTATCTATGCTTCCTTCCTGTGGTGAATTTGTATAAGACCGGTGGTCTTAATAAAGCTGTATGTGTGTATTCTGTTATAACGTCGGACCTGGAGGCTGTTGTTGGGTTCTGTGCTACCTGGAGTATAGGAGCTCCATCTATGCTTCCTTCCTGTGGTGAATCTATATAAGACTGGTGGTCTTAATAAAGCTATGTGTGTATTCTGTTATAACGTCGAACCTGGAGGCTGTTGTTGGGTGCTGTGCTGTCTCGAGTATAGGAGCTCTATCTATGCTTCCTCCCTTTGGTGAATCTGTTTAAGACCGGTGGTCTTAATAAAGCTTTGTGTGTTAGTGCGCCATCTGTTATGAAAATTCGGAACTATTATAGACGTGTATGATTCTTTTAAAAAATTAACAATTTCTACTGCCCTTACTGCAATCGAAAAATTAATGGGAAGGCCTGGCTCATCAGTGGTGAACCCTCCCAGCGGTTTCGCCAGTTTAATCTACCATACCGCTGTTATATTGAATTTTTCGATCTTTCTTTTATAGTGATACTGATGCTAGACTCTTGGAATGGGTATTTTAGATGAACTATGGACATAAGCTTTGAGGACAGTAGAATTACATACAATTATAAATATATAATATGCTTCGAGCAATCACTCTTCCGCAAACATCAAATTGAGTTTTTATTAGAACAATTATGATGCCTTAGCGCGCCATCTGTTACGCGTCTATAATAGTTAAGAATTATCATAACAAATGACCCGCTAATGTATCATAAAATCAATTAATATTGAAATATAAAATGACATCGTTTCTCTTGATTTTTAACCATGATTACAAAGTAGATTTGAATATGTATTTACCATTATATTTTTAATAGTGATTATTATTGTTTATTTTTTAAAAGAATCATACGCGTCTATAATAGTTTCGAAATCTGATAATTCTATTAAAAATAAAAAACATTAAAATGCTATATTTTATTAGAAAAATGAATTAAATTGATTTTTATATCGGTTTATGGCTGTCAGAATTCAACAGTATATACAAATTAGCCATCAATTTTCCTTATAACGTTATAAGAGAGATCTAAAATTGATTTGCATATTGAATTTATATTTCAAACAAAGGTGTTTGTTCCTAGATATTAGGAATAAATTGAAGACGTTAGTTCGAGATGAGAGAAGGTTTACAGTTAGAGAAAGAAGAAGACAGGATTAAGAAAACTATTGCTCTCTTGGGGATAAAACTTTAATTTAAAACTCTCGTGTGGATTTGGGACAAGTTCGTCTGCGTGAATTTAAAGCAGACGACAGGATAAGAAGTATAGGCTGGAGTAAAGGATTAGTTAGTTGGAAGTGTTATTGACTGTTTGGTTGGTTATCTCCAACTTTGGTGTGGTTAAAATATACAATTCTAACTATTACTAATCATGATTATCATAGCCTGTACCAAGTGGTTTTATTCCACTTTGGTGTGGTTTAAATTAACTATTTTAACTATTACAAATCATAATTATCCTAGCCTGTACCAAGTGGTTTTATTCCACTTTGGTGTGGTTAAAATATACAATTCTAACTATTACAAATCATAATTATCATAGCCTGTACCAAGTGATTTTATTCCACTTTGGTGTGGTTTAAATTAACTATTTTAACTATTACTAACCATGATTATCATAGCCTGTACCAAGTGGTTGTATTCCACTTTGGTGTGGTTAAAATATACAATTCTAACTATTACTAACCATGATTATCATAGCCTGTATTACGTGGTTATATCCAACTTTGGTGTGGTTTAAATTAACTATTACTAACCATGATTATCATAGCCTGTATTACGTGGTTATATCCAACTTTGGTGTGTTTAAATTAACTATTTCTAACCATGATTATCATAGCCTGTATTACGTGGTTATATCCAACTTTGGTGTGTTTAAATTAACTATTACTAACCATGATTATCATAGCCTGTATTACGTGGTTATATCCAACTTTGGCGTGTTTAAATTAACTATTACTAACCATGATTATCATAGCCTGTATTACGTGGTTATATCCAACTTTGGTGTGGTTTAAATTAACTATTACTAACCATGATTATCATAGCCTGTATTACGTGGTTATATCCAACTTTGGTGTGTTTAAATTAACTATTACTAACCATGATTATCATAGCCTGTATTACGTGGTTATATCCAACTTTGGTGTGTTTAAATTAACTATTACTAACCATGATTATCATAGCCTGTATTACGTGGTTATATCCAACATAGGTGTGTTTAAATTAACTATTACTAACCATGATTATCATAGCCTGTATTACGTGGTTATATCCAACTTTGGTGTGTTTAAATTAACTATTACTAACCATGATTATCATAGCCTGTATTACGTGGTTATATCCAACTTTGGTGTGTTTAAATTAATTATTACTAACCATGATTATCATAGCCTGTATTACGTGGTTATATCCACCTTTGGTGTGTTTAAATTAACTATTACTAACCATGATTATCATAGCCTGTATTACGTGGTTATATCCAACTTTGGTGTGGTTTAAATTAACTATTACTAACCATGATTATCATAGCCTGTATTACGTGGTTATATCCACCTTTGGTGTGTTTAAATTAACTATTACTAACCATGATTATCATAGCCTGTATTACGTGGTTATATCCAACTTTGGTGTGTTTAAATTAACTATTTCTAACCATGATTATCATAGCCTGTATTACGTGGTTATATCCAACTTTGGTGTGGTTTAAATTAACTATTACTAACCATGATTATCATAGCCTGTATTACGTGGTTATATCCAACTTTGGTGTGGTTTAAATTAACTATTACTAACCATGATTATCATAGCCTGTATTACGTGGTTATATCCAACTTTGGTGTGTTTAAATTAACTATTACTAACCATGATTATCATAGCCTGTATTACGTGGTTATATCCAACTTTGGTGTGTTTAAATTAACTATTACTGACCATGATTATCATAGCCTGTATTACGTGGTTATATCCAACTTTGGTGTGGTTTAAATTAACTATTACTGACCATGATTATCATAGCCTGTATTACGTGGTTATATCCAACTTTGGTGTGGTTTAAATTAACTATTACTAACCATGATTATCATAGCCTGTATTACGTGGTTATATCCAACTTTGGTGTGTTTAAATTAACTATTACTAACCATGATTATCATAGCCTGTATTACGTGGTTATATCCAACTTTGGTGTGTTTTAAATTAACTATTTCTAACCATGATTATCATAGCCTGTATTACGTGGTTATATCCACCTTTGGTGTGTTTAAATTAACTATTACTAACCATGATTATCATAGCCTGTATTACGTGGTTATATCCAACTTTGGTGTGGTTTAAATTAACTATTACTAACCATGATTATCATAGCCTGTATTACGTGGTTATATCCAACTTTGGTGTGTTTAAATTAACTATTTCTAACCATGATTATCATAGCCTGTATTACGTGGTTATATCCAACTTTGGTGTGGTTTAAATTAACTATTACTAACCATGATTATCATAGCCTGTATTACGTGGTTATATCCAACTTTGGTGTGGTTTAAATTAACTATTACTAACCATGATTATCATAGCCTGTATTACGTGGTTATATCCAACTTTGGTGTGTTTAAATTAACTATTACTAACCATGATTATCATAGCCTGTATTACGTGGTTATATCAGACTTTGGTGTGTTTAAATTAACTATTACTAACCATGATTATCATAGCCTGTATTACGTGGTTATATCCAACTTTGGTGTGGTTTAAATTAACTATTACTAACCATGATTATCATAGACTGTATTACGTGGTTATATCCAACTTTGGTGTGGTTTAAATTAACTATTACTAACCATGATTATCATAGCCTGTATTACGTGGTTATATCCAACTTTGGTGTGTTTAAATTAACTATTACTAACCATGATTATCATAGACTGTATTACGTGGTTATATCCAACTTTGGTGTGTTTAAATTAACTATTTCTAACCATGATTATCATAGCCTGTATTACGTGGTTATATCCAACTTTGGTGTGTTTAAATTAACTATTACTAACCATGATTATCATAGCCTGTATTACGTGGTTATATCCAACTTTGGTGTGTTTAAATTAACTATTACTAACCATGATTATCATAGCCTGTATTACGTGGTTATATCCAACTTTGGTGTGGTTTAAATTAACTATTACTAACCATGATTATCATAGCCTGTATTACGTGGTTATATCCAACTTTGGTGTGTTTAAATTAACTATTACTAACCATGATTATCATAGCCTGTATTACGTGGTTATATCCAACTTTGGTGTGTTTAAATTAACTATTACTAACCATGATTATCATAGCCTGTATTACGTGGTTATATCCAACTTTGGTGTGTTTAAATTAACTATTACTAAACATGATTATCATAGCCTGTATTACGTGGTTATATCCAACATTGGTGTGTTTAAATTAACTATTACTAACCATGATTATCATAGCCTGTATTACGTGGTTATATCCAACTTTGGTGTGGTTTAAATTAACTATTACTAACCATGATTATCATAGCCTGTATTACGTGGTTATATCCAACTTTGGTGTGTTTAAATTAACTATTACTAACCATGATTATCATAGCCTGTATTACGTGGTTATATCCAACTTTGGTGTGTTTAAATTAACTATTTCTAACCATGATTATCATAGCCTGTATTACGTGGTTATATCCAACTTTGGTGTGGTTTAAATTAACTATTACTAACCATGATTATCATAGCCTGTATTACGTGGTTATATCCAACTTTGGTGTGGTTTAAATTAACTATTACTAACCATGATTATCATAGCCTGTATTACGTGGTTATATCCAACTTTGGTGTGTTTAAATTAACTATTACTAACCATGATTATCATAGCCTGTATTACGTGGTTATATCCAACTTTGGTGTGTTTAAATTAACTATTACTAACCATGATTATCATAGCCTGTATTACGTGGTTATATCCAACTTTGGTGTGGTTTAAATTAACTATTACAAACCATGATTATCATAGCCTGTATTACGTGGTTATATCCAACTTTGGTGTGGTTTAAATTAACTATTACTAACCATGATTATCATAGTCTGTATTACGTGGTTATATCCAACTTTGGTGTGTTTAAATTAACTATTACTAACCATGATTATCATAGCCTGTATTACGTGGTTATATCCAACTTTGGTGTGTTTAAATTAACTATTACTAACCATGATTATCATAGCCTGTATTACGTGGTTATATCCAACTTTGGTGTGGTTTAAATTAACTATTACTAACCATGATTATCATAGCCTGTATTACGTGGTTATATCCAACTTTGGTGTGGTTTAAATTAACTATTACTAACCATGATTATCATAGTCTGTATTACGTGGTTATATCCAACTTTGGTGTGTTTAAATTAACTATTACTAACCATGATTATCATAGCCTGTATTACGTGGTTATATCCAACTTTGGTGTGTTTAAATTAACTATTACTAACCATGATTATCATAGCCTGTATTACGTGGTTATATCCAACTTTGGTGTGTTTAAATTAACTATTTCTAACCATGATTATCATAGCCTGTATTACGTGGTTATATCCAACTTTGGTGTGGTTTAAATTAACTATTACTAACCATGATTATCATAGCCTGTATTACGTGGTTATATCCAACTTTGGTGTGGTTTAAATTAACTATTACTAACCATGATTATCATAGCCTGTATTACGTGGTTATATCTAACTTTGGTGTGTTTAAATTAACTATTACTAACCATGATTATCATAGCCTGTATTACGTGGTTATATCCAACTTTGGTGTGTTTAAATTAACTATTACTAACCATGATTATCATAGCCTGTATTACGTGGTTATATCCAACTTTGGTGTGTTTAAATTAACTATTACTAACCATGATTATCATAGCCTGTATTACGTGGTTATATCCAACTTTGGTGTGTTTAAATTAACTATTACTAACCATGATTATCATAGCCTGTATTACGTGGTTATATCCAACTTTGGTGTGGTTTAAATCAACTATTACAAACCATGATTATCATAGCCTGTATTACGTGGTTATATCCAACTTTGGTGTGGTTTAAATTAACTATTACTAACCATGATTATCATAGTCTGTATTACGTGGTTATATCCAACTTTGGTGTGTTTAAATTAACTATTACTAACCATGATTATCATAGCCTGTATTACGTGGTTATATCCAACTTTGGTGTGTTTAAATTAACTATTACTAACCATGATTATCATAGTCTGTATTACGTGGTTATATCCAACTTTGGTGTGTTTAAATTAACTATTACTAACCATGATTATCATAGCCTGTATTACGTGGTTATATCCAACTTTGGTGTGTTTAAATTAACTATTACTAACCATGATTATCATAGCCTGTATTACGTGGTTATATCCAACTTTGGTGTGTTTAAATTAACTATTACTAACCATGATTATCATAGCCTGTATTACGTGGTTATATCCAACTTTGGTGTGGTTTAAATTAACTATTACTAACCATGATTATCATAGCCTGTATTACGTGGTTATATCCAACTTTGGTGTGTTAAATTAACTATTACTAACCATGATTATCATAGCCTGTATTACGTGGTTATATCCAACTTTGGTGTGTTTAAATTAACTATTACTAACCATGATTATCATAGCCTGTATTACGTGGTTATATCCAACTTTGGTGTGTTTAAATTAACTATTACTAACCATGATTATCATAGCCTGTATTACGTGGTTATATCCAACTTTGGTGTGGTTTAAATTAACTATTACTAACCATGATTATCATAGTCTGTATTACGTGGTTATATCCAACTTTGGTGTGTTTAAATTAACTATTACTAACCATGATTATCATAGCCTGTATTACGTGGTTATATCCAACTTTGGTGTGTTTAAATTAACTATTACTAACCATGATTATCATAGCCTGTATTACGTGGTTATATCCAACTTTGGTGTGGTTTAAATTAACTATTACAAACCATGATTATCATAGCCTGTATTACGTGGTTATATCCAACTTTGGTGTGGTTTAAATTAACTATTACTAACCATGATTATCATAGTCTGTATTACGTGGTTATATCCAACTTTGGTGTGTTTAAATTAACTATTACTAACCATGATTATCATAGCCTGTATTACGTGGTTATATCCAACTTTGGTGTGTTTAAATTAACTATTACTAACCATGATTATCATAGCCTGTATTACGTGGTTATATCCAACTTTGGTGTGTTTAAATTAACTATTTCTAACCATGATTATCATAGCCTGTATTACGTGGTTATATCCAACTTTGGTGTGGTTTAAATTAACTATTACTAACCATGATTATCATAGCCTGTATTACGTGGTTATATCCAACTTTGGTGTGGTTTAAATTAACTATTACTAACCATGATTATCATAGCCTGTATTACGTGGTTATATCTAACTTTGGTGTGTTTAAATTAACTATTACTAACCATGATTATCATAGCCTGTATTACGTGGTTATATCCAACTTTGGTGTGTTTAAATTAACTATTACTAACCATGATTATCATAGCCTGTATTACGTGGTTATATCCAACTTTGGTGTGTTTAAATTAACTATTACTAACCATGATTATCATAGCCTGTATTACGTGGTTATATCCAACTTTGGTGTGTTTAAATTAACTATTACTAACCATGATTATCATAGCCTGTATTACGTGGTTATATCCAACTTTGGTGTGTTTAAATTAACTATTACTAACCATGATTATCATAGCCTGTATTACGTGGTTATATCCAACTTTGGTGTGGTTTAAATCAACTATTACAAACCATGATTATCATAGCCTGTATTACGTGGTTATATCCAACTTTGGTGTGGTTTAAATTAACTATTACTAACCATGATTATCATAGTCTGTATTACGTGGTTATATCCAACTTTGGTGTGTTTAAATTAACTATTACTAACCATGATTATCATAGCCTGTATTACGTGGTTATATCCAACTTTGGTGTGTTTAAATTAACTATTACTAACCATGATTATCATAGTCTGTATTACGTGGTTATATCCAACTTTGGTGTGTTTAAATTAACTATTACTAACCATGATTATCATAGCCTGTATTACGTGGTTATATCCAACTTTGGTGTGTTTAAATTAACTATTACTAACCATGATTATCATAGCCTGTATTACGTGGTTATATCCAACTTTGGTGTGTTTAAATTAACTATTTCTAACCATGATTATCATAGCCTGTATTACGTGGTTATATCCAACTTTGGTGTGGTTTAAATTAACTATTACTAACCATGATTATCATAGCCTGTATTACGTGGTTATATCCAACTTTGGTGTGTTTAAATTAACTATTACTAACCATGATTATCATAGCCTGTATTACGTGGTTATATCCAACTTTGGTGTGTTTAAATTAACTATTACTAACCATGATTATCATAGCCTGTATTACGTGGTTATATCCAACTTTGGTGTGTTTAAATTAACTATTACTAACCATGATTATCATAGCCTGTATTACGTGGTTATATCCAACTTTGGTGTGGTTTAAATCAACTATTACAAACCATGATTATCATAGCCTGTATTACGTGGTTATATCCAACTTTGGTGTGGTTTAAATTAACTATTACTAACCATGATTATCATAGTCTGTATTACGTGGTTATATCCAACTTTGGTGTGTTTAAATTAACTATTACTAACCATGATTATCATAGCCTGTATTACGTGGTTATATCCAACTTTGGTGTGTTTAAATTAACTATTACTAACCATGATTATCATAGTCTGTATTACGTGGTTATATCCAACTTTGGTGTGTTTAAATTAACTATTACTAACCATGATTATCATAGCCTGTATTACGTGGTTATATCCAACTTTGGTGTGTTTAAATTAACTATTACTAACCATGATTATCATAGCCTGTATTACGTGGTTATATCCAACTTTGGTGTGTTTAAATTAACTATTTCTAACCATGATTATCATAGCCTGTATTACGTGGTTATATCCAACTTTGGTGTGGTTTAAATTAACTATTACTAACCATGATTATCATAGCCTGTATTACGTGGTTATATCCAACTTTGGTGTGGTTTAAATTAACTATTACTAACCATGATTATCATAGCCTGTATTACGTGGTTATATCCAACTTTGGTGTGTTTAAATTAACTATTACTAACCATGATTATCATAGCCTGTATTACGTGGTTATATCCAACTTTGGTGTGTTTAAATTAACTATTACTAACCATGATTATCATAGCCTGTATTACGTGGTTATATCCAACTTTGGTGTGTTTAAATTAACTATTACTAACCATGATTATCATAGCCTGTATTACGTGGTTATATCCAACTTTGGTGTGTTTAAATTAACTATTACTAACCATGATTATCATAGCCTGTATTACGTGGTTATATCCAACTTTGGTGTGTTTAAATTAACTATTACTAACCATGATTATCATAGCCTGTATCACGTGGTTATATCCAACTTTGGTGTGTTTAAATTAACTATTACTAACCATGATTATCATAGCCTGTATTACGTTGTTATATCCAACTTTGGTGTGTCTAAATTAACTATTTTAACTATTACTAACCATGATTATCATAGCCTGTATTACGTGGCTATATCCAACTTTGGTGTGTTTAAATTAACTATTACTAACCATGATTATCATAGCCTGTATTACGTGGTTATATCCAACTTTGGTGTGGTTAAATTAACTATTTTAACTATTACTAACCATGATTATCATAGCCTGTACCAAGTGGTTGTATTCCACTTTGGTGTGGTTTAAATTAACTATTTTAACTATTACTAACCATGATTATCATAGCCTGTACCAAGTGGTTGTATTCCACTTTGGTGTGGTTAAATTAACTATTTTAACTATTACTAACCATGATTATCATAGCCTGTATTACGTGGTTATATCCAACTTTGGTGTGGTTAAAATTGACTATTTTAACCACAGTAGAACCTCCCTTTAGCGGACACCCGCTAGAGGACACCTCTCTACAAAGGACAGTTTTTATATGCTAAATTACCATTTTTACTATTTAGCAACTCTCTGGTAAGAGGACCTCTTCCTAAACGACACTTTGACTCTGTATTCCACTTTGGTGTGGTTGAATTAACTTTTCTAATTGTTACTCACCATGATTATTGTTAGGTTTTTTTTATTATTATTTTATTTTATCAATTAATTACAATCCAAATTCATAGAATTTTATTGTTACTTATCATCATTCTTTTTGTTGTTGTCTTTTTCTCTTTTGTGTTAATAATATTTTAATTGTATTTAAATCGCATTGATTCTTATTGTAATTCTTTTTTTTTTTTTTTGTTTGAAATAAATTGAATTGAATCGAAGTGAGTCAGCTCGTTCTTTTTAGAAGAAAGTTCAAAGAAAACGTGCTAACAATTATCATAACCTGCACCACGTAAACGGAATAGGGGGATATAAGAACGAATGAAATGACTTGGTATAAACAGATATACAAGCAATCGAGAGCAAGCAGTTCCTTTTTTCAAAGAACAACAATTTGTAGTATTGAGAAAGATTTATATATTTACGAGTAAAAAAAAGGAATATACAAATATGTATTTTACGATAGAGATAAATTGTTCTCACATAAATATATTACATATTTTTTTAATTTATTTAACAATTGCAGAATACACGCTATATCCACAAATCGGATATTTGCGTATATAAAATATATACATTTGAATTAAAAACAAAAAAGTAGTTTAAAGAGATATATACATATTTACATATCAGTATTGATTACATTAGTAGTCAGTTATTTAGTTAAGTACATTCTGCAGTCTTTGGTGTATGTCCTTAGTGTAGACCACATGTTGCATATTTGTTATGGGAAGTTGATTCAGTTCCCAAAGGTCAGCGGGCAGTCAGTTAATAAGTGTCTGGGGTTCTGTACTTCGTATGTATATGTTAGGTATAAATCCTTCTTGAAAAAAACGTGGTGAACAATCAATCTTTTTATAACACGGCTAAAAAAGTGAAGATTAAAAACTAATTATATAAGATTAATTTTTTATATAGTGTTGATCGAAAAACTTCCTGACGCAATTTCACTTTTTCATCTTTTTACTGTAAGTTTTTAGTTGATTTGTTATTAAATAAATATTCACTACTATCTCTCTTTTCCATATATATTGCCATGTGCTAAAGTAGGAAAGACAAACTCCAGGATGACACAGAAATTTATTAAAGACAAGAACAAACTATGAATATAAAAAAATCCGTACAAATGTAATATTGTACTGGGATAAGATGCATAAATTATGAAAAAGGCTTCTTCTTATCGTGAAACTGAAAGTCACTGATGGCTTGGGCCATCTATCGGAATAAATATCAACTATTATTAAAAATCAACGATAATAGTTGATATTTATTCCAATAGATGGCGCAACCATCAGCAAATTTCAATTGCACGATAAGGAGATGTCTTTTTCTTAATCTATATGGATGTGTCACCACACATTAACAGATGACAGTTTATCAAATCGATGTTTTTAATGTTTCTATCTAAATATCTTAACTTTATAGGTATGATTCATTATTAACAGTTTTCTTTTATATATAAAACTAAAAAGAAGAAGAAATAGGAGTAAAGTTTCCATGAAAGGAAGGTAGAATCTGTTAATATGGAGGTCATGGAATATTAAAACTTAAGATTGTTGGTAATTCTTTGATGGATAACTCTTTTCCTTCTAAGA